>JAWHQI010000055.1:1215000-1602500 GCA_033032865.1 Dactylorhiza incarnata | reverse complement strand
ATCAAACACCGCTCATCGCTGGCCCCCACCTCAACGGAGGTGGTGGTGGCGTTGGTCAGCCGGGGCGGCGTTCAGGTGGCCGGGAAATCACCAATCAAAGCGGCCCAGGCGCGCGGAATCTCAGCCCCAGGCTAATCGGGGATGATGGCTGTGAGCCGTCCGATTGGCCGCCTTTTGCTATACGCAGCCATGAAATGATTTAAATCATTTATTTTAATTATATGTCACACTTTGTGACAGATTTTGTGACCCGATTTTAAGGCCCTTAGGGGCCATAATTCGAAAAATGCCCAGAGATAACATTTGTAGGTCTTGATGTCTACTTCCTAATGGGAGTGAGATCAGGCTATTTTGTTAAGTATGGGACCCACAACACTCATTCTAGTGAGGCTGGTCAAAACTCAAACCAGCCCTTTAAATTAGTATAACTCTTAAATGGCAAATCTGATGAAGTTGATATTTTGGCTATGCATGCATGTGCCCTGTACCTAGATTAGGTTTGAGTATCAGACTTTTAGGAGTTAATTTTCCTAAGGTTTTTATAGAAATTTAATAATCCTTGCATAAATTATTTGGAGGGTCAAATGGCCTCCAATAACCACCAAATTTTGGTGGGGTAACATTAGGGTCATGATAAACCCTTGGTTAAAATCTCAACTCATTTGGAGTTGATTTGGTAGGGTATTTCACCAAAACAACCTTAGGCTCCCTAGGTTTAGGCAAAACTTTGGGTGAGTGCCCCCACACTTCCACAAAGCCAAATGGCTTCATATTTGGGGTGCACCTCACCCTACCCCATGCCAACCTCTGGTCCAAATTTGGTGGCCATTGGAGGAGGTTTGCCCTAGTAAATCAAAAAGGGGCTAAATTGCTATTTGCACCCCAAATAGGTACCCATTGGAATCCCACTCCTCACCAAATATTGGTAGGATCTTGGGTGATCTTTTACTGACCCATGGTCAGTATAGTGAGTAGTATGGACTTGGTCAAGGTAGGGAGTTCTCTTGAGAATAGTTTGCTTAAAGGTTATGTTTAGGGCAAAAGTAAACCTAAGCTAATTTTTGGAGTGTGGAGGGGCTTCCTCCCACTGATTGTTGGGGTGACCTTGGTCACTGCCTTGGGAGGTAGGAGACACCCCAAGGAGTAACTTTGGATGAGTTAGGGCCTAGTGTGCCCTTAAACCCTAGTGGTTAAGTTTATGGTGCCTTTTAGGGTTTGTGAAGGACATAGAAGTAATGTCCATGGAGAGAAGTGCAATAGCCCTCTCTGAGCTCTAGGAGTGTTTTAATCCCCTCACAAGAGGTTTGAATGGATTTGGAGAAGTTTAGACCCTAACCCTAGGCTAAACCCTAATGGGGTGCAAGTAGAGGCTATTGAAGGAAGAGGGGTCAAACCTCAATGGTTTGACTTGAAATTTTGGGGAGATGGCCTTAGTAACCAGTGAATACTACTGTGAGAATTTGGAGGGATTTGGAGTTGCCAATCCTAAGTAATAAACCCTTGGGTAGATTTGCAAATAATTAGGGTTTTGGATTTTTAGGATGAAATATCACTTAATGTTTAACCATCTTCTGTCACAATCTTAGTTTTAATGTTATTAATCTCTGGAAAATTCTGTTAAACCAGGAGAAAACTTTTGGAGGTCCAAATTGTAATATTTCAAAATGTTGGCAATTTTTGGGATGATCAATTGTAGGGTGTTAGATTGCTGTAATTACATGAAACTTTGCTGGATGCCATTTCATACCAATATGTACCCACTGTATTTTTCTCATAATTTTTGGGTTAATATTTTTGGTACCCCTAGTTCATTTTGGAATAAATTGCAAATATATCCTCTGTGGAAATTACAAATGTACCCTTTGTGGAACTTGGAAACTTTGTAGGACTGAATATTTTAGTTTGTATCACCTCTGTATTAAATTGCATAAGGTTTGGAGATCATATGAGGGTACCTCCTTTGGAATTTACTGGTAATAAATGAGTTTTGGAATTTTGAAAATTAGTAAATCTTGATGGTTTTTCCTAAGAATTCATATCCACTGATTTTTAGGTACCCTTTATTTATGTAAAAGTTTAGGCAGGCATTGGATGTCAGGAAAGCATACTTGCAGTTCAAACCTTAGGAAGTGGTATTTTGGGAAAAATGATTTAAATACTATTATTACTTGGAAAATTATGAAACCCTGGATTTGGCCTTAAATATGTAGTATGGACCTCCAATAAAATTGTTGAATCATAGGATTGAGTATTTAGTGTACTCTCCTTCTTGAGCATCAAAGCGTTTAGGATGGTCTGCGTTTAGCAAATTGGCAATTTTGGGGTTGTAGGCCAAATTGAATTATATTGATTGGAGAGTGAGGGCCTCATGGTAATTATATGGATATGAGAGGACCCTTGGAGAGAATTAAAGTTTGATGAGTCCTAGGGTGGTGGGGTGCCATCCTTGGGGTAGGTCGTTCTGTGGTTGACGAAAGATCATCTTTTGTCTATTAGGACCTAAAAGCACTTAGGTTTAGACCGGGTGAAATGTTAAGAGGGTTTCTTATGGGTAGTAACTAATAACATTAAGTGTCTTGGGAATGGGAACTTTGGGGTGTCATCCCATAGTGGTTCCTAGTACCGTAGCGAGCCCCTCACAGGGTAACCCTCGGGAAGTCCAAGACTAACCCTAACTCATAGGAGTAAGACATGGTACAAGATTAACTAATAACACACTCATCCACACCCTGTGGTTTCGGAAGTTTAGTTGGATTGGTTGTCCGAGCGGTGGGCTCGGTGGCTGTTGCAGCAGACTAGTTAGTCTGGTGAGCTTATGGCTCGGAAGGTTATTGATGACGGGCAGGTTAGCCCGGGGAGCTTTTGGCTCGGAAGGTTATTGATGGCGGGCAGGTTAGCCCGGGGAGCTTTTGGCTTGGAAGGTTATTGATGGCGGGCAGGTTAGCCCGGGGAACTCATGGCTCAGAGATAGGAAGTAGAACATGTTGCATGTGCACTGAAGGTGGTGGGTCTTCGGTATTGGACGGTCGTTCACACCGACGTCAATACGTTGACTCGGCGAGTGTGGTTTTACACTTAGCCTTGATAGTCTGGCGGTCCAGTCAGCAAGAGTACGCAGACGCTCCGCGGGTATAGTGGAGGCGTACAATAGGTCTAGGTTGGGTAGTGTGAATACCAACCTAGAGGTGGGCGAGGCCCAACCCACCGCTTCCGTTTGCCACTACGGGAGTATCCTGGGAGTCTAGCTCGCTCCAAAAAGGGGAAACTAAAGGTCTATGCGCATAGAGTCGTAGTGGGTGAGTCGCACTTGTATGAACATAGCATAACAACATACTTTGCATGTCATAGCATAATCATTGCATTCAACCTACCCCTAACGTATAAGTTGGTTATGGGACTTCTTATACGGTAGGCCCTGCTAAACGACCCCTTGGTCTATAGGTTTGTATGGGCATTCCTTTTATTGTTAGTGGACATTTACCTCTATGGTTTTAACTCATGTGATTATGTGGACTTGTCTTCTCTTTTTTTGAACTTTTCTTGTGATCGAGTTGGCCGGCAGAATCGGCGTTTTGTGGTGGTGATCTTCCCGAGTGAAGGTGTCACCGCAAAACGGCGGTTCTGGGCCTAAGACCCGGTGTTTTTTGCAAAAAAAAAGGGGTCTTACAAGTGGTATCAGAGCAAACCTCGATCCGAAGAAAAGAAGTCCACAAACCCTGGGCCACCCCGCGCAAGTTTAGTTTGAGGACAAACTAAGCAGCGGAAGCAGTGGTGTGCCCATATGGGAAAATCACATGAAAAAGTCCACTTTTAACTGAATCTTCTTAGTCAATTTTCCTTACGGTTGTCAAGTTTTCTTTTGTAGCCTGCGGCGAACCCTGCCCCCTGCAGGGAATACCTCCGGCTGCAAAGATCTCGTTAGATAGCCCTATAGTCAATGAGTTAGACTCAACCCCACTAGGACACGTGACTTACTTTGGTAATTTATACCATGACCTAGTCTGAAATAGACCGTAAGTATAACTTTTGGTGAAGGTGCGAGGATACTCAAAAGAGGCTAGAGAAAGGAAGATTGACACATAAGCAGAATGGTAAGAGACTCTTAGACTCAACCCTCGTATTTGTGACAGGGTTACATTAAGACAACCACCGTGACAAACACCGAGGGTCGGATAAGAATTGAAGCTCAGAAGGGACCCGTTTGGGATTGGGTGACATATTGACCCTGATAAGGTTGTCATAGAAGGTACCTAGAAGAGTCTAAGGTTGTATGCCCTAAGAATTGTTTGCATATTTGGGATGAATATAACTTGGTGATATTGAAGACACTTCGCCCAAAGATAGATAGTGGCTTATCTTTTGTTTATTGGGGGTTTGTCCTTTGTTTATTGGGGCGTTCCTTTTGTTTATTGGGCAAATTATCGACGGATTTAGTTTTCCCTTAGACCTAAGTTAGAAATTTTGTGTCGTGAGCAAAATGATTTCGAAGTCGACCTTACTCAATGTTACTTGAAAGAAGAAGAGACGGTGAAACAGTATGTTTGGAATGATGACCGGTAGAAGTACCAGGGCAATGGATAGACATCATTTGGGTCGGACAACAACTTGCCCTTAGTTGAGTCTTTGGAAATGTAAAGTCGCTAGGTTTAATCAGTTAAGGATGTTGATGTCCTAGTATAGAAGTTAAGGGCGGAAATTAGATCTTGCAAGTCGTAGTTGAAGTTCTTGTGACTTCAAGCGTTCAGAATTGATCAACTTATGATTTGTTAAAAATCACGCTCTGTCATGGTAGAAAATTTTAACTACAATAATAGCTTTTTACCTTGGAAGCTTTAATGATGAATAACCAGAAATCTTAGTCGATGACTTGTTAGATTTGGAATATAGTGTTTGATTTCACCATGGTAAGAATGATCTAAGTTTATCTCGCTTTGGACCATTTGAAAGTGATCAAGACTAGCACCAGTTGAAGTGAAAGAAATTTGGTGAAATAAACGTGATGATATTTCCTTGATGAATCGAATTGTGAAAAATCCTAAGGTATCAAATTTTTTGCTCTTTATGACTCAAACTCCACGTAGAAAATGATCGGGAGTCATCTTACTTTTATGATTGGTTTGCATATACTCATAAAAGTTCACAAGTGCACCCTTATTATTATTTAAGGATGATAGGGACGCTAGACGATTAGATTAATTCCATCAATAGTAAGAACTAGAAAAGTTGTAGATTAGAGACGATTGATTATTCGAACGTACCTAAAAGAGTAAGAATGTGAACGTGAGAAGAAAACTTTAGAGGCATAAGAATCTGCCCAGATTAGAGTGGAAGTTCAAAGATAGATTGACCAAGGTAGCTAGGTTACCCCGGTCAGGATAGATGATACGACGGTGCGAGTCTTGCGGCGCAAGAAGATTCCAGAGGTTAAGACATGTGATAAAATTAGGGTCAGGAGGAGCACAACTTGGAGCCACTAGATCTGGTGTGGCATAGATAGTCAGTGCTCTTCGAGCCAGGAATAACTTTGACTCTTAGGGGATGTTACGTTCAGTCACTCGCGGTGAAAACCCCGCAAGCCTAACCTGAATTTCGAGGACGAAATTGTTGTTTTGTTTATTGGGATTTGTAACATCCCCCAGACAGCTAGACCCCCCAGGTGAATCTGTCCTGACAAGGTCATGACAAGGCCTTGGTAGAGTAGAAATCCCTTTAACTTAGGCAAGATTAGGATTGAAAGTGCCTTGGTCTGCAATTAGCAATTTCCAATTTCCAATTACCAAGCTTAGGGTTGGACTTAGGACCTCAACTTGACCATTTGACCCCACCATAGTATCCCTAACTCTTTAGAGGCCCCCTTAGGGCACCAAGGGCACATTGGGGTCAACCAAAGAGGCCAAATTGACCAAAGTCAACCCTAACCCTAAAATGGTCAAAGTTGCCTATTTAGAGCCAATTAACCTTCACCTTGTCAAATTGATCACACTCCTAGGTCTAGAATACTGTAAGAGACCTATTAGACCTAAAAGCCTCATCATGGGACCCTTAGGGGTGCATATTGACCAAAATGCCCTTTTTAGGTCAAAATGTCATTTCTCCACAAAGTACCCCAATTAATCTTCACCACATTAAATTGACCTCACCCTTAGGGTTATCATATCATAGGGGACCTAGTGGACCAAAAAGCCCCATGACCAAGTCAACCCTAGGACTCAATTTGACCAAAGTCAATTTAGCCTATTTTGGTCAAATCAGCTTAGATTGGGTCAACCAAGAACCATATGACCAAATTGACCCCACCACTAGTTTCTAAACTTAATTTGGAACCCATTGGACCCAAAAGCCCCATCCTAGGGTCACCCAATTGGCCAATTTGACCAAAAGTCAAAATTACCCAATTTAGGTCAAATCTCTCAAACATAACCCAATCCCTTTGGGCTAGCTCATTTGGATGGTCAACCAGCCCATGTAGACCATCATTAAACTCAGGAGAAGAGTGTAGAAACCGTCCATGGTGATTAGGAGAGAGAAAATGGGGGTTTCCCCATTTTTGAAGAAAGAGAAGAGACCATTCATGGCCATTAAGAGGATTCATTCCTTGGCCTCCCCAATTGACTCTTCCATTCAACTCCTCAGCCGATTAGGAGGAATTTCCATCAGTTTCCAAGAAGCATTGAAGTAGGGGAGATGAATGGGGGCCGGCCCTTGAAGAATTCGAAGAGGCCATTAATGGCAATGGGGGTTAAAGCCTCCCTCACCCCCATTCGAACCCCCCATCACCTTCAGAAGCCAGAGAGGAGTGAAACCCCCAATCTTGCAGAAGATTTCGTGTGCTGTAGACGTGAATCGGCATGGCACCTCAACCTCCCCGAGCTCCCATGGTATACTCAAGGACAACCCGCCAGCAAGCTCATCAGCAGGTCCTATTCTCCTCCCTGAACCCTGAGGATTAGATCCCAATCGCCGGCGGCTCGAATCGTGGCCAATCGGCTGTGAATCAAGCCAGCCAAGCCTCCCGTCGATCGGGTTGGGCATCTCCTTGCAGATCACGATTCCGGCCACCTCCGGCCGATCAAACACCGCTCATCGCCGGCCCCCACCTCAACGGAGGTGGTGGTGGCGTTGGTCGGCCGGGGCGGCGTTCAGGTGGCCGGGAAATCACCAATCAAAGCATCCCAGGCGCGTGGAATCTCAGCCCCAGGCTAATCGGGGACGATGGCTGTGAGCCGTCCGATTGGCCGCCTTTTGCTATACGCAGCCATGAAATGATTTAAATCATTTATTTTAATTATATGTCACACTTTGTGATAGATTTTGTGACCCAATTTTAAGGCCCTTAGGGGCCATAATTCGAAAAATGCCCAGAGATAACATTTGTAGGTATTGATGTCTACTTCCTAATGGGAGTGAGATCAGGCTATTTGGTTAAGTATGGGACCCACAACACTCATTCTAGTGAGGCTGGTCAAAACTCAAACCAGCCCTTTAAATTAGTATAACTCTTAAATGGCAAATCTGATGAAGTTGATATTTTGGCTATGCATGCATGTGCCCTGTACCTAGATTAGGTTTGAGTATCAGATTTTTAGGAGTTAATTTTCCTAAGGTTTTTATAGAAATTTAATAATCCTTGCATAAATTATTTGGAGGGTCAAATGGCCTCCAATCACCACCAAATTTTGGTGGGGTAACATTAGGGTCATGATAAACCCTTGGTTAAAATCTCAACTCATTTGGAGTTGATTTGGTAGGGTATTTCACCAAAACAACCTTAGGCTCCCTAGGTTTAGGCAAAACTTTGGGTGAGTGCCCCCACACTTCCACAAAGCCAAATGGTTTCATATTTGGGGTGCACCTCACCCTACCCCATGCCAACCTCTGGTCCAAATTTGGTGGCCATTGGAGGAGGTTTGCCCTAGTAAATCAAAAAGGGGCTAAATTGCTATTTGCACCCCAAATAGGTACCCATTGGAATCCCACTCCTCACCAAATATTGGTAGGATCTTGGGTGATCTTTTACTGACCCATGGTCAGTATAGTGAGTAGTATGGACTTGGGCAAGGTAGGGAGTTCTCTTGAGAATAGTTTGCTTAAAGGTTATGTTTAGGGCAAAAGTAAACCTAAGCTAATTTTTGGAGTGTGGAGGGGCTTCCTCCCACTGATTGTTGGGGTGACCTTGGTCACTGCCTTGGGAGGTAGGAGACACCCCAAGGAGTAACTTTGGATGAGTTAGGGCCTAGTGTGCCCTTAAACCCTAGTGGTTAAGTTTATGGTGCCTTTTAGGGTTTGTGAAGGACATAGAAGTAATGTCCATGGAGAGAAGTGCAATAGCCCTCTCTGAGCTCTAGGAGTGTTTTAATCCCCTCACAAGAGGTTTGAATGGATTTGGAGAAGTTTAGACCCTAACCCTAGGCTAAACCCTAATGGGGTGCAAGTAGAGGCTATTGAAGGAAGAGGGGTCAAACCTCAATGGTTTGACTTGAAATTTTGGGGAGATGGCCTTAGTAACCAGTGAATACTACTGTGAGAATTTGGAGTTGCCAATCCTAAGTAATAAACCCTTGGGTAGATTTACAAATAATTAGGGTTTTGGATTTTTAGGATGAAATATCACTTAATGTTTAACCATCTTCTGTCACAATCTTAGTTTTAATGTTATTAATCCCTGGAAAATTCTGTTAAACCAGGAGAAAACTTTTGGAGGTCCAAATTGTAATATTTCATAATGTTGGCAATTTTTGGGATGATCAATTGTAGGGTGTTAGATTGCTGTAATTACATGAAACTTTGCTGGATGCCATTTCATACCAATATGTACCCACTGTATTTTTCTCATAATTTTTGGGTTAATATTTTTGGTACCCCTAGTTCATTTTGGAATAAATTGCAAATATATCCTCTGTGGAAATTACAAATGTACCCTCTGTGGAACTTGGAAACTTTGTAGGACTGAATATTTTAGTTTGTATCACCTCTGTATTAAATTGCATAAGGTTTGGAGATCATATGAGGGTACCTCCTTTGGAATTTACTGGTAATAAATGAGTTTTGGAATTTTGAAAATTAGTAAATCTTGATGGTTTTTCCTAAGAATTCATATCCACTGATTTTTAGGTACCCTTTATTTATGTAAAAATTTAGGCAGGCATTGGATGTCAGGAAAGCATACTTGCAGTTCAAACCTTAGGAAGTGGTATTTTGGGAAAAATGATTTAAATACTATTATTACTTGGAAAATTATGAAACCCTGGATTTGGCCTTAAATATGTAGTATGGACCTCCAATAAAATTGTTGAATCATAGGATTGAGTATTTAGTGTACTCTCCTTCTTGAGCATCAAAGCGTTGAGAATGGTCTGCGTTTAGCAAATTGGCAATTTTGGGGTTGTAGGCCAAATTGAATTATATTGATTGGAGAGTGAGGGCCTCATGGTAATTATATGGATATGAGAGGACCCTTGGAGAGAATTAAAGTTTGATGAGTCCTAGGGTGGTGGGGTGCCATCCTTGGGGTAGGTCGTTCTGTGGTTGACGAAAGATCATCTTTTGTCTATTAGGACCTAAAAGCACTTAGGTTTAGACCGGGTGAAATGTTAAGAGGGTTTCTTATGGGTAGTAACTAATAACATTAAGTGTCTTGGGAATGGGAACTTTGGGGTGTCATCCCATAGTGGTTCCTAGTACCGTAGCGAGCCCCTCACAGGGTAACCCTCGGGAAGTCCAAGACTAACCCTAACTCATAGGAGTAAGACATGGTACAAGATTAACTAATAACACACTCATCCACACCCTGTGGTTTCGGAAGTTTAGTTGGATTGGTTGTCCGAGCGGTGGGCTCGGTGGCTGTTGCAGCAGACTAGTTAGTCTGGTGAGCTTATGGCTCGGAAGGTTATTGATGACGGGCAGGTTAGCCCGAGGAGCTTTTGGCTCGGAAGGTTATTGATGGCGGGCAGGTTAGCCCGGGGAGCTTTTGGCTTGGAAGGTTATTGATGGCGGGCAGGTTAGCCCGGGGAACTCATGGCTCAGAGATAGGAAGTATAACATGTTGCATGTGCACTGAAGGTGGTGGGTCTTCGGTATTGGACGGTCGTTCACACCGACGTCAATACGTTGACTCGGCGAGTGTGGTTTTACACTTAGCCTTGATAGTCTGGCGGTCCAGTCAGCAAGAGTACGCAGACGCTCCGCGGGTATAGTGGAGGCGTACAATAGGTCTAGGTTGGGTAGTGTGAATACCAACCTAGAGGTGGGCGAGGCCCAACCCACCGCTTCCGTTTGCCACTACGGGAGTATCCTGGGAGTCTAGCTCGCTCCAAAAAGGGGGAACTAAAGGTCTATGCGCATAGAGTCGTAGTGGGTGAGTCGCACTTGTATGAACATAGCATAACAGCATACTTTGCATGTCATAGCATAATCATTGCATTCAACCTACCCCTAACGTATAAGTTGGTTATGGGACTTCTTATACGGTAGGCCCTTCTAAACGACCCCTTGGTCTATAGGTTTGTATGGGCATTCCTATAAATCAATGGTTACTTTTATATTACCTTACTTGCTATTATACTTCTGCTTACTGCTCTTTATATACTTTTACCACACTTTTACTTACTGTTTCATATATATAAACACCTGTTTAGTTGTAGATCCGCCGTCATCTGCTCTTGTATTTACCCCTTGAATGTCCTCCGCTTCCTCCTCCCATACGGTGCCTAGGAGCCATTGGGGGAGGGGTGGGGAATTGGCGGAGTCATTTTGACTGACGGTCGGTGGACCTTATCATTTTAGGAGTTCGAGGAGACGCAGCAACCTCCGAGAAACAGGTACAGCAGGATTCGACATGGTGGACCCCACGGCCATGCTACCATTGTCACCAGCCGGGACATACTCGGGTCAGATGTCCCATGATGAGTGGAGCCCCTCCAGCACAGCGACCAGAAGGCCGACGGCGAAGACGTAGATGTGGATTGCGAGGCAGCGACCGCTGGCCAAAAGAGAAGAAGCATCCAGTGTTGCAGCACCAGTGGAGCCCGGAGTCTGCAGGGATGGGTCAGTCAGGTCAGGGTGCTCCGGTTTCAGTGTCGGTGACGATTAGCTTTAGTTTTGCTTAGGAGTTAGCTTCCGCGAGTGATCTTGTAGTGAGGAAATGATGTACAGGGCAAGAGCCCTTTTTGTTGTAACCCTTGTATCTTTTATTCAGTTATTGTTAGTGGACATTTACCTCTATGGTTTTAACTCATGTGATTATGTGGACTTGTCTTCTCTTTTTTTGAACTTTTCTTGTGATCGAGTTGGCCGGCAGAATCGGCGTTTTGTGGTGGCGATCTTCCCGAGTGAAGGTGTCACCGCAAAACGGCGGTTCTGGGCCTAAGACCCGGTGGTTTTTGCAAAAAAAAAATGGGGTCTTACAACAACTACCACTACAACTACAACTACCACTACCACTACAACTACCACTACTAATACCACTACTACTACCACTACTACCACTACTACTACGACTACCACTACGACTACCACTACGACTACCACTACGACTACCACTACGACTACCACTACGACTACCACTACGACTACCACTACGACTACCACTACTACTACCACTACTACTACCACTACTACTACCACTACTACTACCACTACTACTACCACGACTACTACCACGACTACTACCACGACTACTACCACGACTACTACCACGACTACTACCACGACCACTACCACGACTACTACGACCACTACTACTACTACCACTACTACTACGACTACTACTACCACCACTACTACGACTACTACTACGACTACTACCACTACTACCACGACTACTACCAAGACTACTACGACCACTACTACCACCACTACTACCACCACCACCACTACTACTACCACGACTACTACCACGACTACTACCACGACTACTACCACGACTACTACCACGACTACTACCACGACTACTACTACCACTACTACTACCACTACTTCCACGCTACTACGACCACTACTACCACCACCACTACCACCACCACTACTACTACCACTACTACTACCACTATTACTACCACTACTACTACGACCACCACCACCATCACCACCACCACCACCACCACGACTACTACTACTACCACTACTTCTTATTCTTCTTATTCTCTCTTTATCTTATTCTGTAACTGTGAAAAGAGTCCTAAGAATCCTTCTCCAAAGGATTCCGTAGTTCTAAGCGTATCCTTATCAAAAGACTCAGTAGTTGGTTCTAAGAGTCTCCTTGTCAAAAGACTCAGTTAGTGGTTCTAAGTGTCTCCTTACCAAAAGACTCAGGAACTAGATAGTGCATTCCTACCAAAGTGGTAGAAGAGTGGACTACCCATATTTTGGGGAACCACTATAAAACTTGTCTCTTTTGTGTTGTGCTTTTCTGTGATGTCCTCTTTATAATTTTTGCACTCTGTGTTTAATTTATTCTGTGCTGGTTTTCTGATTGCATAGTTCTTTGAGGTTTTTATTGTGTGTGCATATTTATTATAAACGTTTTAAAACTCTATTCACCCCCTTTAGAGAATACTCAGAGGTCACACTACTCACTTTCAATTGGTATCAGAGGAAGGTCCACCATAAAAGGCTAACACCTTGCTCAAAATATCTTCCCACTCATATTTCTATATTTAAAACTGAAAGTATCTAGTCGCAACCTAAATCACGTAGAGGGGGGGGGGGGGGGGGGGGTGAATAGGTGGATTCTAAGGCTTTTCGCGGAATTAAAATTTATAAGAACAAAAGCACACAAAAACACAAACACAGCACAACACAAGGATTTTATAGAGGTTCCCCGATGTGGGTAGTCCTCTTTCCCACCTCGCCTATCTAGCACTCCGAGGCTAGATTCGGCTACTTCACCAATCTCAGATTATAACAAATCTTACAACTCAGAGTCACAACTCCTACAACTCGGAGCACAAAACTCCTACATAAACTCAGAGAACAAACTCTCCTACAACTCGATCCCTAAACAAGGATCTACAAAAACTCGGAAGCAAGCTTCCTATAAGAGTATGTAAAAGTAGAGTTTACAGTACACAGAAAGTTCTTCTAAGAAAGTTCTTTCTTCAGATCTGAAATTAGAATCTCTTCTTTCTTGTATGAATGGAGTTCAGTCTTTTGAGAAACGAGAAAGAAGAAATCTGTAATCTTCTGAGAGCACGATCTAAAACTTGAGAGTCGATAGAATCACAATTGATGTTAAGAGATTTCGATTATGTAGAACTTATCGACTCTGACTTGCAAAGAAGAATCGTGAGAGCACCTCTTGTCGACGATGAGAAAATCTTGCGAGAACAAGAGCGGCCGACAAAGAGAAATAGCGAAGTTAAGATTTAGATTCACGATTAGGGTTTTTCGAAAATAACCCTTGGATATATATATATATAGGATTCTTCTTCAACGGCTATAAACGCGATTTACGGAACAAGCTCCACGTGCACTATACATGGAGGAAGCCCTAAATGGCGAACCGTCACTTACTGAACCGGGAAACAAATTATCGCCAATTCATCTATATTACCCAGAAACAAACGACGAGAAGCTTGACTGGTTCCACAAATTCGCCGTACATATATCGACGAATTGTACTTAGTGAATTCGTCTATATAGAATTCGACTAAAACAACTTAAGAAAATCTTTTATCCATTTGAAAAGATATAGCCGAATTCGTCTATATTCACTTAAACTATATCGATGAATGACTTGATATAATTCAAGGAATATAAATGAATTTGGACTTAGATAAATTTTCTTTTCAACTAGAAAACAACATCAGCTCCTATCCTTCAACTCCAACACTTAGTATATGAAGTACACCCCAATAGAGAGATTTCACATGAGTCAACACCTTGCTATACACAATGAGGGATTACATTGCATAGGCCTGTATTTAATGACTCATTGAAACCTGACATTGGTTTGTACTTAGAATGTAATAACCTGCAATATCACAGCTAAAGCGCTTAATCAAATACAAACTCAATTCATCTTTGTTTGAAGAGAACTTCTTCAATTCAGGGTTATTGTGGTTACAATACCTAACAATCTCCCCCTATTTGAAGAAGTCAGAACTCTATCTACTAAGGTGAATTGCACAGATAATAATAACCATAAATACAAAATTTTAAACATGATATATAGAAATAATAAGCAAGAACTTAGTCAACAAAACATTAACAAATATATAAATGTTTTAAGAGGGAATTAGAGTTCATACATCATTCATCAATATCATTTATCCTTTCCCTTGCCCTTCAGGTTCTTCTGATATTGTCTTTCATAGTAAGTCCTCGGTGTGGGAAAGTACTTGGGAGGAGGAGCTGGAGCTGATGGATTGTTCTTTCCATGAATTCTGAAATGAATTCTTCTTTTCAGCATCGAAGGTTGCCATTTGTTAATTTCTTCTCTGTCATAATGATTTTCAGGTAGCTCATTTGAAATAGTGATCAATCTCAGAGTATCAAGAATCATATTTCTAGATGTAGGGCTCCACACTTCTCCAACAAATCTTCCAGGAGAACCTCCTCTTCTATCTTCTGGCAACATCACTGCCTCACTTTGATTTGGTCTAGATCTCTTCCTAGAGGGTTCTGCCTCATCTTCCTGTTCTGACCAGTAATACTATTCTGGAGGATCATATGGTTTAGAGGGGGGCAACAAACTGAATAGATGGTTCAAATTGTTGAAAATCATTTGCTTGCTGAGATGCTTGGCCAAGATCTTGAAACCTAGGACCCCTAGATAATTCATTGTGCAACCACAAGTGACTTTCATGAGTGTAAGCATTAGATTCCTGAAATCTTCCTTCTATATCTCTGCTTAAATCATAAATTTAACATTGAAGCTTTTCTTGTAGTCTTTCCTCCCACTTTCTGACTTCTTCAGTTAGGGTTTGGATTATTTCTTTCTTGAAACTTTGCACACTTCTTTGAAGAGAACCTGTACCATTTTCACCACTTTGATATATTATTGCTTGGCCTCTTAGCAAGTCATGAGAATTGTTATGAACATGGTCTAATCCATCAACAATGTATTGTAAGATTGAAGCACCTTTAACAAAGAAATTTTCTTGATTACTTTTGAGAGAGTCCAACTTGAGACCCATCACTGCTAGACCATTGTTCATATCTTGTTCAATTTCTTTGACTCTGTCAAACACTTGCTTAAGAGAAAAATCAAAATATTCTTTCTGCTTGATCATCATTGCTTCAATGGATCTGAAAAGAGAGCTGTTTGGATTAGAAGTAGGGGCTTAATGATGCGAGGAAAATTCAAAGCTATCTTCTGCAATTAAGAAATCATCTGAATTAACCTCCCCGTGAGAAGGTAATAGCTGAAGTACTGTTTTCTCTCTTGCTCCTTCCACAATAATTTCAGTTTCAGCTTTATTAGGAGACTTTCCTTTTAGAGATTCTTCTTTCTTTTCAGCAAAGGGGAGGATCTCATCTTCAATTTGATTCTCACCCTAAAAAATTTCAGGGGTTTGACCTTCATAGTCAACTTCTTCTCGAACAGCAGACTTACCTTTGGCAGAAGAACAAATGTTATCACCTACATGATTAGGAGCATCATCACCATGATCATCATTATCACTGTCATCATTATTGCCTACATCCTCTGTTTTGGTATAAGTAGAAGAAGGGGGGCTGGGAATCTTTGGAGAATCATTTTTAGGATCTTCCTGAACTGAACCCAGAGCATGAGAACACTCCCCTTGAACTGTTGAATCCTTAGCTTTAGGATAAATGTGAGGAGATGAAGGTTGATTCTCAATCTCATGTTCATTCCCAGCCTCTTCTTCATCAGAAATGACTGCTGATTTTCTTGCTTTGAGCTATCCTATCTTCTTGTTCCATCTGTCAAAGATAGAGGAGTCTATCCTTTTGAAATGATGAATCGTACTACCTGAGGCCATATTGAACCAATTTCCATCTACCTGATTGAGATACAAAGTAATAATCCTTCCGAAGTTCGGAGCTGACAGACTGGCAGAAATTTTATCAAACAGAATCCTTCCCCAAACTATCCTTTTTCGGCAAACAACAGAGGCCGGCATTTTAAACATCTCATTAGACAAGTAGTCGTGGGAACCTACTTTACACAACAACACTTTACCTAGAATATCAGACATGAGCTTTCCTTCTTCGTTCATAGACTTTCGACGAATAGAGGTCATGTCTTTAGGTAAATCGCAGAATAATAGATTCTTCTTGTAATCCTTTTTGGTGAACACATCTTCTTCTAATACTTCTGGTAGCCGCAAGGTCCTGGTAAGCAGAGAGGGTGTGATCTTTACCTTAATATTTCCGATTTTGCCTTTGATGATTGTACCCTTCCTTCGAAGCTCCGCGAGCTTGAAGAATTTGATTACTGCCTTATCCAACACATGACAAGGGTGCTTCAGAATGAATGAGAGACTGGCGACTTACAACATGAGGATGACATTGCATAATTCATCTGTAGCGCCGTCGAATCCAGTGCGAACTAGCTCACCACCAGACTTCAAAGGACTAGAATTCCTTCTTGCCATTGCGAGGAAGATAACGATAGGAAGTCGAAGCGCCAAGGGTTTCGAAGGGTTAGGGCGAATGATGCATGAACTCTTAAAATCCTATTTGAACATTTATATAGTGGTAATATTTTAACAAGGGAAAGAGCGCATACCTGTTTAAGCTGAAATGCCTCTTCAGATCCAATAATAAAGTAGAATAAATATTTGAAGTCTGATATAATCAATTCGGCGATATGGTGCGATAATATTTCGACGAATATGCTATACAATCAATTCGGCGATATAGTTTAAGAGTATGTAGACGAAGTACCATTTCGACGAATTGCCTGTTTCGCCTATATGGCTCGAATTTTCTTTAAGTCTTTAAATGAAAGAAATTTTGAACTTAACTTTTTTACTTTACTTATTTTCTTTAGTTTGGCTTCAAGAGTACTTGCTCAGCATACCAAGCTCCATTTTGAAGTAATTGAACTTTGTCTCGTCAAGAGGCTTCGTGAAAATGTCTGCAACTTGCTTACCTGTCGGGACATAACTGAGGTTGATGTCCTTGTTCTCCACATGCTCCCGGATAAAATGATATCGTATCTCAATGTGCTTTTTCCGGCTGTGAGAGACTGGATTATTTGCGATTGCAATAGCGCTTGATGAATCACAAAACATTGGAATCTCCTTCAACTTTAGATTATAGTCTTCTAACTGATTCCTTATCCACAACAATTGTGCATAACAACTGCCTGCGGAGATGTACTCCGATTCAGCAGTTGATATTGCAACACAATTCTGTTTCTTACTACTCCAAGAAACAAGCCTTTTTTCTAGGAATTGACAAGTCCCGGAAGTGCTTTTTCTATCATCACTGCTACCTGCAAAATCAGCATCTGAAAAACCTGTTAGCTCGAAGTCATTACTTCTTGGGTACCATAAGCCAAGATTTGGTGTGCCTTTAAGATATCTCAAAAACCTCTTTGCAGCGACATAATGAGATTCCTTAGAGTTCACCTGAAATCTAGCACATACGCATGTATAAAATATTATATCTGGTCTACTAGCAATGAGGTAGAGCAAGGATCCAATTATGCTTCTGTACTTAGTTTCATCAAAAGGTTTCGCTTTCTCATCCTTGTACAGAGTAATAGCTGAACCCATTGGAGTCCTCATAGAGGTTGCATTCTCCATTCCGAATTTCTTAATTAACTCTTTGGTGAACTTCGCCTGAGAGATGAAAATTCCATCTTCAGATTGCTTCACCTAAAGTCCTAAGAAATACTTCAGCTCACCCATACTACTCATTTCAAATTTCCCTTGCATCAAGTTAGAAAACTTTTTGCAAAAGTTATCATCTGTAGATCCAAAGATAATGTCGTCGACATAGATTTGCACTAACACAATCTTGTCTTTTACTTCCCTAAGAAATAATGTCTTATCTATCTCTCATCTTGTGAATTTATTCTCAAGAAGAAAACTAGAGAGTGTCTCATACCAAGCTCGGGGAGCTTGTTTGAGACTGCAATATCAAGAATTTGTTGGTGTAGTCGTCCACTGAAAGCTTATCCCGTCGAAGGTTGTGGAACCTTTGATAAAGAGTTTTCAAATAGTCTGGGGGGACATATCGCTTCCGCAGTTGCAACTTAAACTTTACCCACCTGGTGATAGGGGCTAGGCCTAATGTGAATCGAGTGCGCTCCAGCTGAACCCACCGGACTAGTGTGGGTCCCTTAAGCCTAAGGACGACATACTCAACCTGACGATTCATAGGCATTTGTTTCCACGCCATGAACCTTTCAACACGTTCACACCAATCTAGGCATTTGTCGGGTTCTACATGACCCTCAAAACCCACTGGACTAGTGCGGGGCCCTTAACCCGGTCACGACGTGGTGATTATCCCTCATGTTGGCATTAAGCGTGCCGACCGACTTCATCAGTTCACTCATTTGTTTGACTAAGTCGCTTAAGGTGGCTTCTATTTGATCAAAACGATTCTCCATATTTTTTAATAGAAAATTTGTTTATATATATATTTGTTTAAAAATTAACTAATTTTTGTAAACTTAAAATTTTTTTTTTCCAAAACAAAACTGAAAAAAAACTTATGTTTTTTTTAAAACAGACTTTTTTTGTTAACAGAGTACTCTTTTTTTAAACATAAACAGATTTTTTTTTGTTTTTAAAACTAAATAAAATTTCCAAAATATTTCAAATCAAGATCTTGTGGTAAGATTCATAGTTATGAGCGCTATTCAAAACTTTTACGAGCATTCTCATTTAATATTCGTCTTAGTGTTTGTTCACGCTCAAAGGGCTAGCTTTGGTGCGCAATATGCCTTAGATTAATTCTTCCACAATTGCATCAAGTGCGGTAACAACAATAGTGATGAGATTACGACAAAAAAAGATATAATATTAATTAGGCAAGCAAGCTCTGACTTTAACGTTCAATTTCAGTTAAGCGTAATATTATACTAGCAATCTACGAGCGAGTTGGGGAAGAATTGGTATACCAACAACTGCAGCATGTGCGACGTAAAGGATCTGGAAGACAGAGTCTGAAAGAGGTTCTAGTGGCAAAACAGAGAAGTGGGAAGGCTCCGGGAGGTTGAACAGTGTTCTGGGAAACCTTCGGGCTTGTCAACGGAAGATGGACGCCCGACACAGTGGGAGGCCGCTGGAAGAAGGTGCACCAGAGATAGTCGGAGCCTCAGGAGGTTCCTTCAGAGTCGATCAACTAGGTAGCGGCCTGGTGGAACGACGACGACGGTCTGGACAGGAAGGGCTGACCCCGTGGATGTATCCCCAGGTGGCAGACGGCGAAGATCAGGCCGTCGGAGCCTTGGAAGGGCTCAGGCGTCGGTGGCGCGATGCGGGAAGGTGGCGTCACGGGTTCGTGAGAGGAGGAAGACGAGCGGTGGCTGGGAGTTACGAAAAAGGACAAAGAAACATTTCTGTCTTTTTCCAAGGCCTATTTTAATAGAAGTGGAGGGGGAATTTAAGCAGTTATAGGAATTGAATGTATTTTAATGAAAATAAAAAAGGTTTTAAGTGTGGCTCTTGATTTTCAAGCTAACTCCTATATAACTTAGGTAACCC
The DNA here is from genome assembly GCA_033032865.1 of Dactylorhiza incarnata. NCBI lineage: Eukaryota > Viridiplantae > Streptophyta > Magnoliopsida > Asparagales > Orchidaceae > Dactylorhiza > Dactylorhiza incarnata. The sequence continues at coordinate 1,582,872 of JAWHQI010000055.1, read as the reverse complement.
CTAATTAAATCTGAAATTATATGTAATTCACAATATAATTTCAGAATTATATATGTATTCAAAAATAATAATATAATATTAGCTTAATTTTTCTGTCATTTTGCTTGCTTGCTTAAATCAATACTACTCCTAATTCGACGGACCTTTACATTCATGGTTTCATTGGCCGGTCACACCAATAAGCCGGATGATAATGCTCGAGTAACATGCGCGATACAACATACGTGAAACTAAAAATGCGTGAAGACGTGCGCTACAAATATAAAAAAAACTGAAAATATAATAAAATAAAAGATGCAAACTTGGGTTGCATCAGTAGGTCTGGAGGGGTTTTAGTTATTTTGCGGGAGATTGAAAACTGAGTAGGATAGTGAGCGTGAGTGTTGATCGGACGGTTATTATGGATTCGATGGTGAAATACTACATCCATATTCATTTCATTATCAAATACGTAATATCCGTCCGATCAATTTCCACGCTTAATTTCCCGCTTAGTTTTTAATCTCCTGCAAAATAACTTGAAACCCATCCAATCCCAATCTCTCGATGCTATCACACTCCATCTCCCAATACTGTGATTTTCGCAAGCTTGCCTGCTCATCTCTCGTATAGTCGGAATTTATGTGCGAAGTTTAGACACCTACACCATCCCCTTGGTCGGCCAAGCCTAGCTCTCCATCCATTTTTGGCCATCTCCTCCACCTCCGCCCACCTCCGCCCACCGCTCCATGTTCGTCCATCACTCCACCTCCAACTACCACCCAAACACCGGCCACCACTAGGCTTCTAACTAATCTCCCCCACTCCACCTCCAACCACCGCCCAACCGCCGGTCGCACTAGGCCAGGAACTAGTCTCCCCCACTCCTCTACCCCACTACCTACATAACTACCTAATAACTACCTATAATCACCACATTAATTTCATAACCACCCACTACTTCCTCACATAACTCCCCATAACCTCTAGCCGCTATGCCTTAACCCAAACAACCGGGCCTCCCATCCACCAAACCCACACTCGACATTAATTGAAAACCCCCCACATTATTCGCTACTTTCTCCTACATTCTACACTCATTCCCAATCAATTCACAACTCACTACGTGCGTTGAAGCCACACCAACAGTCTCACTCACTCTCCTCATTACCCATCCCCTCCTCAAAATTCCCAGCCCCCAATTCCCCTCCTCACCTCACTAGCTAGCCTTTGGATGCCCAATTTCTATCAAAAAAATAAATATGGACCAAAACCACTTGCTGGAATTCAATTTCACCATCAAAATCCGCCCATATTCCCCTCCGACAGTCCACATTAGGCAATCCATGGTCCCTTCAGCTACTGACACCTCGGTAAGTGATACGTTCCCAGAGAGGAATCCGGCAAGAGGAAGGGCCGGTGGAGGTGAGGAAGAGGAAGGAAGAGGGAAAGAGAAGAAAAGCTAGAGAGCAACCCTAATTTCCATACATTCAAGCATAATGAAAAAGAGTACAACGCAACCCCTTATAGGTGCGGAGTGCGGATAAGGAAAAATAATGCGCATAATAATAAAGCGTACACATAATGAAAATAATATAACAAATGCAAATAAAATGATCACGTCGGCGGCGCGTCTTTGGCCTCTCCTCCTCCAAATGGACATGTCATCATCTCTGTACAACCCCGATATTCGCCGGATAAAGAAATCAAGCGAGACGGGAGTGGCGAGATCCAGACCTCGCTGAGATTAACCCCCAGCCGACGAGACCTCAGCAGACCACCAAAATGGGCTAGCGCGGTCCTCGCAAGGCCACCCTCCAAAGGGGATGCCGCTGGCGGTATTCGCGAGAGGGCTCGCGAGAGCTCCTTCAGCGGGGTTCTCGCAACGCTACCCCCTAGAGGAGGGGTCACGGACAGGATCCGCGAGAAGGCAGGCGAGAGCTCCGATCGTGATGTTCTCGCAATCCCTTATCCATGAATCAGTAGGGTCAATTTACCATTTTACCCTCGGTGGTCTGCCCTTAGCCTCCTCAAACAGCGGAGCTTGGCTGTTAGCAGACCCACCTGGGGTACAGTTAGCCATTTTGGGGTGCGGATAGCCATTTTGGGGCTTGGCCGGGTCGCAATTGGCGAGCCCAACCAGTTGAGGAAGGAGTTCGCTAGGCGAGCCCGCCTAGAGTGAGAGCGGATAGTCATCCTGGGACTCGCCGAGGTAGTGCAGGCGAGCGAGCCATGTAATGTGTCGATAATACCTCTGGGATTCGCTGACCCAGAGGCTCGCGAGCTCCACTCGCGAAGGAGGTCGCGAAGCGGGCTGGCTCGCCCCGTAAAAGTCCAGGAAGGGATTTTTACCAAGAGGCCCCCGGTGGTCTGCGTTTAGCCTCCTCAAACAGCGGAGCTTGGCTGTTAGCAGACCAATCCGGTGTGCGGATAGTGAGAATGGACAGCGGGATTTGGTTATTGACAGGCCACAAAACTAAAATCTATAAATAGACCTCAAAGGGCACCTTGGAAGAGGACCGGTTCATTATTTTTGAGCTCTTCTCTTCCTAGGTCGCTTTGGTTTGAGCTCTCTAGCTCTCCAAGGTGCCCGAGTCTTAGCTTTGGCTTGGGAGGGGAAGCGCTCAACGATCTTCCGGGTTAGTGGAGGGACCTCCTCGCTGAGACTAGGGTCTTCGTTCTTGGCTCGAGTCATCAACCTTACCTCTCCCGAGGGACCGGTAAGGGCTAGCTGCCCCTCATTTCGGTGAGGGCCCCGAGCTCCACTCGAGACCGAGAAATCGGTTTCAACATTTTGGTGCGGTGAGCGTGGAGCGCGGCTGGTTCAAGAAAGTCCCAGAGAAGAGTTATGGCTGGAGATGAAGAGCAGGGCGAGGAGTTCGGCGAGACCCCTCAGGAGGCCATGGCTAGGATGTTCGCGGACTTCAGGAAGGAGGTGCTCGACACTTTGGGGTTCACGGTCACGGCTCTGCGGAGCGAATTCGCGACTCCGGCACCTCAGGCGACCACTCCCCCAACAACAGTCGGCGAGAAGGCACCAGGAGGAAGGGCTGGAAAAGAAGTTGCCATTGAACCAGGACATGACAGGGAAGGGCGAGTGTTGTTCGCCAGTCCGGCGAGCCCGGTGTTAGCGAGCTCCGCGCCGGCGAATTCGGTGCCGGCGAGCTCTGCCCCAGCGAGCACGACACAGGCGAGCGCACGCCAGGAAAACGCGACGACAGCCGGGGTGGTTCAGGCGAGCGTCGCCCTCGCGAGTGCGATCCCGAGCTTGGCGAGCGAGCTGGGTCCGCGAGCCGAGCGAGAGAAGATGGTAGGAGGGGGAAGCCCCTTCTGCGAGTTAGTGTTGTCTGCGCCCGTTCCGGCGGGATTCGGAGAATGGGATAGAGTGTACTACAATGGCAGAGATGACCCAGTTCAGCATCTGCAGTCTTTCGAGGACTCGGTCTCCATTAGGCCGATGTCCGATGCCTTCAAGTGTCGGCTCTTCGCCGTCACTCTCAAGGAGAAGGCCAGGGACTGGTTTCATTCGCTTCCGGCAGGCTCTATCTACGCGTTCGAGGACCTGCGCCGAAGTTTTCTGTTAAGGTTTTCGACTTCAAAGAGGAGGAAGAAGGACGCTGACTCTCTTTTCGCGGTGAAGCAGGAGTCCCGGGAGACGTTGGCTCAGTATGCGGATCGGTTCCAAGAGGAAGTGCAGCTCACTCAGGAGGTGCCTGGGTTTGCACTTCAACTCGCTTTCACGGTCGGGTTGAAGGAAAGTTTCTTCAAGATGGCGTTGAAGAGGAAGGCCCCCGTCTCCTATGAGGAGTTGATGGAGAGGGTGGCGGAGGAAGTAGCGAGCGAAGAAGCTAACCCCGAGCTCACCAAGAGGCTTGCAAAGCTCAGTGAGCCGGAGTTGAGGCAGCAAGAGGTCAGAAGAAGGGAAGAGCCCCGGGCCCCGGAAGGGGGATGGAGGCCGCAAGGTGGAGGAATGCAGGGGCAGGGAAGGGGTTACGGCCCAGGAAGGGGTAACCGTTTCGAGGGTCAGTGGAGGCCCCCCCAGTTGGGGTGGAGGCAAGGCCCGATGCAGCTACCTCCCCCACCTCAACAGGCCATGGCGATTGGCCGGGGGAGAGGAAGAGGGAGGGGAGGAGAAGCGGAAACGGCGGCCGCTAGGAGAAGGAGAAATAGGGTGGCGGAGGCCGAGGCCAGGGAAACGGCGGTGCCCTACTGCATCTTCCACGATGTGGAAGGCCACTCCACGGACACCTGTCCGGAGTTCCTGGAGGTGAAGAGGGGTCGAGCACCCGCGCCGCCACCGCAGCAGCCATTAAGAATCGTGGAGGTGGAACCTCGGGAGGAGGAGGAGGAAAGATGTGAGGATAGAGCAGATCTGGGGAATAGAGGAGGGATCGGAGTGATCCATGGGGGGGTAGGGGTGGAGGCAACCCGCAAGGCTAGCCTCCATACCATCTACCGCCGGAGCGTAGCGTCAACATCCACCGCTCCACCCCCGACCGAAAAAATTATTTTCACCCAAAAGGACATGCCGAGCTACGAAGACCCGTTCTGCGACGCGCTGGTCATCCAGACGGCGATCGAGAACTTCACCGTCTCCCGAATCCTAGTGGACAATGGGAGTTCGGTCAATGTCATCTTCAAGAAAGCATTCGACAAAATGGAGGTGGAGCCCAGAAGGGTGTTGGCCTCGGATGGCCCTCTGTTCGGATTTTCGGGGGAGAGGAAGGAAGTAGAAGGAGGGGTGGGGCTCCATGTGACCCTGGGTGGGCAGTCTCGGAACTGTCGCTTCGTCATAGTGGACGCCCCGAGCAGTTACAGCGCCATCTTCGGACGGCCACTCATCAGCGCATTCCGTTGCGTCCCTTCCACTTTCCATCAGTGCCTCAAGTTCAACGACGGAGGGGTCCAGGTGCGGGTCAGGGGGGATCCCAAGGTGGCAAGACAGTGCTACGTGACGGCTGTCAACACCATCTCCTGGATGGGAGAGGCCGAGGAGTGGGACAAGGTGATGGAAGAGGTAGCCGAAGTCGGAGGTCTGGAGGTGGCTGAAGAGAAGAAGGGAGGTGAAGTTCATGCCCAGGAAGGGGTGGCTGAGATACCCTGGGCGGAGAGAAAGGAAGAAGAGGAGAAGGCCCAGGAGGAAAGGGCGGAAGGGCTGATGATGATAGGGAAGGAGGCCGAGGAAGAGACTCAAGCTCCCACTTGTTCCGGGGAAGAGAAGGCTTGGGGGGAGCAGTCCCGGTTGGAGGCCGTGGATGAGGTCGTGGAGCTCGAGGTCGTCACCCGGCTGGGGGTGGTGGAAAAAGTCCGGTTCAGCGGAGGACTCAGCCCAGGAGATCAGGCGGAGATTCTAGCCTGCGTGCAACAGAACGTGGACGTCTTCGCTTGGAGCGCCGCCGAAATGCCCGGGATCGATGCAGATGTGGCGTGCCATCGCCTCAACCTCGACCCCGGTGCCCGTCCCATCCGCCAGAAGAGGAGAGCCGTCGCAGACAAGCTAGAAGGGCCCATCCGCGAGGAGGTGGGCAAACTCCTGCAGGCCGGATTTGTATCGGAGATCCAGTATCCAGGCTGGGTCTCCAACGTCGTTATGGTAAAGAAGGGCGGAGGTAAGTGGCGTATGTGTATCGATTTTTCACTTCTTAATAAAGCATGCCCGAAAGATTGCTACCCCTTGCCTAGAATCGACGCGCTGGTTGACTCAGCCGTCGGTTTTACTGTAATGTCCTTCTTAGATGCCTTTTCAGGTTACCATCAAATCCGCATGCATCCCCCGGACATTAAGGACGTTTCCTTCATCACGGGGGATGGATGTTATTGCTATAAGATGATGCCCTTCGGGCTCAAGAACGCCGGGGCAACATACCAAAGGATGATGGATAGGGTCTTCCGCGAACAGAAAGGAAGAAATTTAGAGGTCTATGTCGACGACCTCATGGTTAAGAGCCGAGACCTCGGGACCCACCTCCGAGACCTCGAAGAGACATTCGGGACCCTGCGGCGGTACAAGATGAAGCTCAATCCCTTGAAGTGTGTCTTCGGGGCAAGCCGAGGGAAGTTCCTGGGCCATTTGCTCACCCCCACGGGAGTGGAGCCCAACCCGGACAAAGTTAAAGCGGTAATGGAGTTAGAGTCGCCGAAGAACCCGAAGGAGGTCCAGAGCCTCACAGGGAAATTGGCTGGGCTCAGTAGATTCCTCTCCAAGGCGGGAGAGAAATGTGCACCTTTTTTCAAAGTACTGCGGGGAAACAAGAAGTTCGAATGGACCCCGGAGTGCGAGAGGGCCTTCCAAGCCCTGAAAGAACAGCTCACTAAAACCCCTCTACTCCAGGGACCGAGACCGGGAGAGGACCTATCTCTATACCTAGGGGTAGGATCCGAGGCAGTAAGTTCCGTGCTAATCCGAGAGGAGGGGAAGAAACAGTTCCCGATCTACTATGTTAGTCGAGTGCTGAAGAAGGCGGAACTCCGATACCAAATCCTAGAAAAGTTAGCCTTCGCCTTGGTGGTATCGGCCCGGAGGCTCCGGCCTTACTTTCAAGCCCATTCAATTAAAGTGGTGACCGACCATCCGCTCCGCAAAATCATGGAAGGGGTGGAACACTCAGGAAGGTTGGCAAAGTGGTCCGTGGAATTAAGCGAGTTCAATATCACCTTCGTACCCAGGACATCCATCAGGGCTCAAGCAGTGGCAGACTTCATGGCCGACTACGCGGCCGAAGTGGAGGAGCACGAGCCACCTTCCCCGGAAGCATGGAAGATGTTGGTGGACGGAGCGTCGGGAAAACACTCCTTCGGGGGGGGGGGGGGGGGGGGAATAGTCCTAGTGAGTCCTCAGGGGACTCGGATTGAGCAAGCCTTGAACATCCATTTTCCAATTACCAACAACCAGGCGGAGTACGAAGCAGTGATAGCGGGCCTTCGATTGGCCCAAGAACTGGGTGTGCAGGACGTGGAGGTCTCCACGGATTCCATGGTGGTAGCGTGCCAGATCAAAGGAGAGTTCGAGGCAAAGGACCCAACCCTCGTGCTATACCTGGAAAAGGTTAAGGGGGTCATCGGACAGTTCCGCACCTTCTCGATTAAACATGTGCCGAGGGAGGAAAGCACCCAGGCGGACCTCCTAGCCAAGTTCGGTCCTCGGGCAGGGGGGACTACCTCGGAACTCTTCCGGCCCTCTATCGAAGAGGGAGAGTCGATGGAAGTGGATCAGCAGGCCTCATGGATGGATCCATTCATCACCTTCCTATCCTCCGGACAGTTCCCAGGAAAGGAAGTGGACAAGAGGCGCTTCAGGTATAAATCTGCATATTACTCTTTGCATGCAGGGGGGCTACATAGAAAAACTCTCTCGGGACTCCTGGCTCGCTGTGTCTCCGAGAAGGAGGTCCCGAGGGTGCTGGAAGAAATCCACTCCGGGGAATGCGGCAGTCACTCCGGGAGTCGGACCCTGGAAGGGAGGGTGTTGAGACAAGGCTATTTCTGGCCCACTCTCAGCAAGGATGCAGCAGAGTTCACAAGAAAGTGTCAGAAGTGCCAACTCTACGCTCCGCTCCAACTCCTCCCCGCTCAGAGACTCCGGACCATCACGGCTCCCTGGCCTTTCGCCATATGGGGGTTAGACCTGGTCGGCCCCTTCCCCCAAGCCAGCGGTCAGAGGAAGTTCCTGCTAGTCATGATTGACTACTTCTCCAAGTGGGTAGAGGTGAAGGCGCTAGCTAAGGTAACCTCTCAGGTTGTAAGGAATTTTGTGTGGGGGGAAATAATCTGCAGGCACGGGCTCCCACTAGCCATAGTAACAGACAATGGGCCACAGTTTGCAAGTGAAGAATTTGTTAGCTTTTGCACCCAGCTCGGCATTGACCTCAGGTTCGCTTCGGTCCACCACCCAAGGAGCAATGGGCAAGTGGAGGCCGCGAACAAGATAATCGTCAACCTGCTCAAAAAGAAAGTGGAAAACCTACGAGGAAGTTGGGTAGAACAACTACCCTCCGTCCTCTGGGCCATTAGGACTACTCCGAATACCGCCACCGGGGAGACTCCATTCAAGCTCTCTCACGGGTCAGAGGCCGTCCTCCCCATAGAGTTTGAGGTGAAGACCCCCCGGGTGACCGCTGCGAGCGAAGGGGATGAAGAGTGGCTAGAGGGTAATAATGCAGAACAGAGGCTGTCCTTGGACCTGGTGGAAGAACTCCGGGACTTGGCCACCATCAGGCAGGAAGAGGTCAAGCGGCGGATGGCCCGATATTTTGACAAACATATCCGGATCAAGCACTTCCAGAAAGGGGACCTAGTCCTGAAAAAGGTCGATGCGGCCGGAAGAGGGGCCGCAGTGGGTAAGCTTAACCCAAACTGGGAAGGCCCGTATATTATAAGCGAGGTGCTCAAGTCGGGGGGTATCACCTCCAGGATGTGGAAGGGATGTCCCTTGACCGAGCTCGAAGTGGGGATGATTTGAAACGATTCTACCCTTAAAAACTTTATTATGTCATTCAATCATTATCTTACTTTCGTTCGTTGTGTTTCTGACTGCTGCTGTGCCAAGATTAGATATGTTGGTGCTGGAATGCCCCAGATCGATTCCGCTCCCGGGCTCTCATCTAGACGGGGGGTTCTGGTTGATCTCTGGAGAGGCTGGCAAGGTTGGATATGTTGGTGCTGGAATGCCCCAGATCGATTCCGCTCCCGGGCTCTCATCTAGACGGGGGGTTCTGGTTGATCTCTGGAGAGGCTGGCAAGGTTGGATATGTTGGTGCTGGAATGCCCCAGATCGATTCCGCTCCCGGGCTCTCATCTAGACGGGGGGTTCTGGTTGATCTCTGGAGAGGCTGGCAAGGTTGGATATGTTGGTGCTGGAATGCCCCAGATCGATTCCGCTCCCGGGCTCTCATCTAGACGGGGGGTTCTGGTTGATCTCTGGAGAGGCTGGCAAGGTTGGATATGTTGGTGCTGGAATGCCCCAGATCGATTCCGCTCCCGGGCTCTCATCTAGACGGGGGGTTCTGGTTGATCTCTGGAGAGGCTGGCAAGGTTGGATACGATGGTGCTGGAATGCCCCAGATCGATTCCGCTCCCGGGCTCTCATCCAGACGGGGGGTTCTGGTTGATCTCTGGAGAGGCTGGCAAGGTTGGATATGTTGGTGCTGGAATGCCCCAGATCGATTCCGCTCCCGGGCTCTCATCTAGACGGGGGGTTCTGGTTGATCTCTGGAGAGGCTGGCAAGGTTGGATATGTTGGTGCTGGAATGCCCCAGATCGATTCCGCTCCCGGGCTCTCATCTAGACGGGGGGTTCTGGTTGATCTCTGGAGAGGCTGGCAAGGTTGGATACGATGGTGCTGGAATGCCCCAGATCGATTCCGCTCCCGGGCTTTCACCCAGACGGGGGGTTCTGGTTGATCTCTGGAGAGGCTGGCAAGGTTGGATACTTTGGAGCTGGAATGCCCCAGATCGATCCCGCTCCCGGGCTCTCATCTAGACGGGGGGTTCCGGGCGGTTTCGGGAGAAATGGTAGGCTGACGTCTTTTGTCGGCAAACCGTCTCGCTCGTCGGACATGCTCGCTCGGCCAAGAAAGGTCGCGTATAATACTACGCAAGTAGCGAGGATCAATCTCATACGATCCCAAACATCTAGTCCTCGGCAGAAAGGTCGCCTGCACTAGGAAAGAGGCGAGTTCTCGCCAAGAGAAAAAATACCCTACGAGACAGATACCCAAAAGCGCAACAAGCCTAAGGCAAACGGCGAGAGATCCAAGCAGCCGGAGCGTCCGGAGCGCACCTACCCAATAGCGTGCGGCGCGAGAATGACCTCCGCGAAAGCGAAGGATGAGATAAACAATAGCGGGACATTCAACATGAAAATAACAATACAAAAAAAAAGGAGGGGGCGAGACAAGATGAGCAAAGCAAAAATTTATATTCAACACTTTAGAGTTCGGTTACAACTTTTTGGCAACCTCGCCAATCAAAAATTACAACACAAAATGAGAAAGTCGGCGAGCCTCAGGAATCGCCTGCGGATCCTTCTTCATCATCGCTGTCCTTCACTGGCGGGAGGGGGAGGAAGAGCTCTGGAACGATGTCTTCCAGGGTCATGTCAGCTGCGTCGTCCGCCAAGAGGCCAATCGCCTTCGCCACCGAGAAAATGTAGCGAGCCGACTCTATCGACCCCACGCGGACTTCTTCGTCTCGCGCTCGCCGGTCTTCCTTTACACGACGAGGCGAGGGGGGGACAACGGCACGGGTAAGGTCGCTGTTCAAAGCCTTCAACCCGGTCACCTCGCTCTCCAGATCCTTGATGCGAGCGTTGGCCCTCCCGGCGTCCTCGACATCCTGCTAGCAGGTCCGGTTAGAGAGATGAAGGGGCTAAGAGAAAAAGGAAGTTGGAGGTATAGATAACTCACCACTCCACCCTCCGCGGCGAGGAGCTTCTCCTTCAGCTGCGTGTTCTCGGCAAGGATTCCCTGGTAGGCCCTCGCGAGCTCCACGTTCTGAAGCTCAAGCTGTAGACAGCGCCTCCCCGTCATGTGGGCGAGCTCAGCAGAGCGCAGTTGGGACCTCGCGCTCTCATAGGCGAGAGTCCTCGCAGTCTCATCCTTGTAGGACCCCGCGTCTTCGCGACCGTAGAGAGCGAATGAGAAATCGAAGGCGTGGCCACTGACGGTCTCCTTCTCCACCCAGGAGGGGAGGATAGAAGAAATGTCCACCCGGTTGGTCTCTGGTTTCCAAGTCACAAGGGGCTCGCCAGTCTCGTCTCGGCGCCTCTGGCCGAGCCCGAAATTGTAATGATTCACCGGGATAGGGAGGACCGAGGTCCTGGTCGGCTCCTGGCCAGGCTCTTCGTCCTCGCCCACCGAGAGACCAGTAAGGTCAAACTCATCAAAGGCAGCCTCGCGAGGCTCCTTACCTTTCGGTGCAGCAAGCGAGGCTGCGCTTTTCTTACTCCTCTTTTTTGGCGGAGACTTTGGGGGCGCGCCGTGACCACCGGAAGCTCCCTGCCTCTTGCGAGAGGGGTGCTCGGCCGGGGTGGCTTCGCCTCGGCAAGCTTCGGCCCCCATGGTAGCGAGGGACATGAGAGCATCAGGTTTCCGGTTGCTCGCGTAAGGGGGACGGAGGGGGAGATCTCGCTCGCCTATAAACAGGTGCATTAATATGACAAGCTTGCGAATTGAGGCGGACATATTAGGCAAAAATCTATACCTTCTCCGGCGAGAACCGGGAGCAACGTGTCCAGGTTTTGGCGGAGGTAGGCGACTTCGAAGTTCTTCTTGTTTAGGAATTGATGGAGGAGGGCTTCATGCCCGCCCAGGGCGGTGGGCCGATAGGTGGTCTCGCCATGTTGGACCGGCGAAAAGGGAACGTTGCCGAAGTTCCCCCTGACGATGACGAACTTTTGGGCCCAGAAGTGGGCCTTGTTGACGGTCTCAACCACTTTCGGGCCCGTACCCACGAAATACGCGGTCCCATCCTTGTAGGCGCGGAAGGAGAACGCCTTTCTGAAGACGGGAAGGCTGAACTCTATTCGCTCTTCGCGGAGGTAGCAAGCGAAGGCAGTAATCACCGCCATGGCGTTGGGTGTGAGCTGACCAGGAACTACGCCGTAGTGCTTGAGCACCTAAGGACAGAAAGCGAGATTAATTCACGCGGCGAGCGAGACTAGAGTGTCAAAATGAGTAAGAGGTAAGCGAGAGCGAGGATTACCTGGCGAACCTCCGGCCACAATGGAAGGCGCAAACCAACCGCAAAGTGGGCGATGGGGATGGCCAACTCGTCGATCAACGGATCGTTGATCGTGTCATCCTCGCTGGGGCGGCGCGCCTCGAATGGGGGGGGTGACGTAATCAGCGACCGCGCTGAAATACTCCTCGTCTGTTAGGTTGCAGTTAAAGAATCCGTGCTCGGCGAAGGCCTTCGCAATCCTTCGCCGTCCCTCCGATTCCGCATCACCACCCATCTGGCGAACCTGCGAGAAGCGAAAAAAGGCGAGAACGAGAAATAGCGAGAGCTCTGCAAAAGGAGAAGAAGAGGATCAAGAATAAATGCGGTGGTTGGCTCGATAAACACCGCTTATTTATAGCAAAAGCAAAAAGGCGGGAAGAAGTCCAAGCGCCGGCGAGCACGCATATCAACAAAAAACATCGGGTCATGTCCGCGAGGGATAAATATCTGCAGGGTTAGCGTAATCAACACTTTCAAGACATATCTTTGGCAAAAATAGAGGGTTCGCACGAGCAATGTAATGTGAAATAAAGCAGACTAGCCAGCAGCCGAGCGAGAAGTCATAAAGAACAGATACAACTTATTGTCAATAGAAATAAAGCCAATATATATAAATGGCAATTACGCAAGTCACCCACAGTAGCGAGATTTTCTAACAACAAGCGACATCCATTGCAATTAAATCCATGACATAACAACTAGCGGGAATCGTGGGGGAGCCATTTCCACCGACCACCACCCCGCGACCCTGACCTCGGCGGAGCCCTAGAGTTATAATATTCCTCCGCCAAACGACCCTCCCGATCCGTGAGAAAGGCGTAGTCCCTCATCCTCGCTATGTGTACCTCCGGCGTCGAGGCGATCTCATCCTGATCACGGTGTCTCGCTTGACGAAGCCTCGCACATTCCTCCATCAGGACCGCATGTCTATCCTCGGCAGCTTCCCTGTCCCGTCTTGCCTGCATGTTGAGATCCATCAACATTCGCCCGTGCTTTCGCAAAAGCTCCGCGGCCCGCCGTTTCATCATCTCAGGATCTCGCGGATCCCCTAAGAAATCTTCCACCTGATCAGGAAGGGGGGACATTTCGTCGTCGCCCAGTTCAGAATCGGTGTGCGGGTTCTCGGCAGAATCTGCGAGATCTCCAAAGGTCAGGTAATGAGCGAAAGATCACGTAAACTGTCGGCGAGGTCATAACACTTACCTAGAGGGGGGCGAGAACCCGAAGGACGGCCCTGAAACACGTTTCCATAATGGGGGTAGAGGGATTTGCCCAGTCCGGCAGGATAAGCTGTACTGTTGGTCGGGGGAATCTTTGGCGGTGCGGGGCCACCCGTCTCCTCGCTCGTGAGGAGCTGGAACCCGGGCTTCTCTACGATTTTATCTGGAGGCGGCGGAGATGGAGGTCGCGACGACGGGCGGATCGGGGACTTCAGAGGCGGGACTGTAAGAAAATAGTAACAGAGATCATATGTTTAGACATAAATATTACAGCATGCGAGATCCAGATCGTACCAGTGGTGTCTTTTCCTGCGAGATTCATGTCCACCTGAGGGCTTTTCCGAGACCCCTCAGCACGTTCCTCACAAATCTCGCTCGGCAAAGTATCCTGCGGGTGAAAATGAATGAAGAGCAATTTACAGACGTGAATTCGAACAACTCATACCTTCCCGGGGCGGCGATCATCCGGGGAGGAGTCCAGCGTCACGGAGTCGTCTCCAGAGAGGCGAACCGCCTTCGCCTTCTTGGTTTTTGGCGACTGGGCAGGAGGCTGCCGGTTCATCCAGGCGGGTACCCTGGTCGTGGGAGGTAGCCCGCCGGCTCTCATCGCCCTCAGGCGAGCCTCTGCCTCTTCGGAAATCGGCATCTCCCGGCAGCTAGAACGGGAAAGGAGGGAAAAGAAGCGACGTGCACCCATGGGGGTTCAGGATGATATTTATAACCTGCATGGTGGGTCCCACAAAAGATTCCTGACAGGTCATCCAGGAGCGGTCGAATATCAGGGGTTGGACGATTCTTCGCGAAGACATTAGTCCTCGCGAAGAGCGGGGATTGTGTACAACCCCGATATTCGCCGGATAAAGAAATCAAGCGAGACGGGAGTGGCGAGATCCAGACCTCGCTGAGATTAACCCCCAACCGACGAGACCTCAGCAGACCACCAAAATGGGCTAGCGCGGTCCTCGCAAGGCCACCCTCCAAAGGGGATGCCGCTGGCGGTATTCGCGAGAGGGCTCGCGAGAGCTCCTTCAGCGGGGTTCTCGCAACGCTACCCCCTAGAGGAGGGGTCACGGACAGGATCCGCGAGAAGGCAGGCGAGAGCTCCGATCGTGATGTTCTCGCAATCCCTTATCCATGAATCAGTAGGGTCAATTTACCATTTTACCCTCGGTGGTCTGCCCTTAGCCTCCTCAAACAGCGGAGCTTGGCTGTTAGCAGACCCACCTGGGGTACAGTTAGCCATTTTGGGGTGCGGATAGCCATTTTGGGGCTTGGCCGGGTCGCAATTGGCGAGCCCAACCAGTTGAGGAAGGAGTTCGCTAGGCGAGCCCGCCTAGAGTGAGAGCGGATAGTCATCCTGGGACTCGCCGAGGTAGTGCAGGCGAGCGAGCCATGTAATGTGTCGATAATACCTCTGGGATTCGCTGACCCAGAGGCTCGCGAGCTCCACTCGCGAAGGAGGTCGCGAAGCGGGCTGGCTCGCCCCGTAAAAGTCCAGGAAGGGATTTTTACCAAGAGGCCCCCGGTGGTCTGCGTTTAGCCTCCTCAAACAGCGGAGCTTGGCTGTTAGCAGACCAATCCGGTGTGCGGATAGTGAGAATGGACAGCGGGATTTGGTTATTGACAGGCCACAAAACTAAAATCTATAAATAGACCTCAAAGGGCACCTTGGAAGAGGACCGGTTCATTATTTTTGAGCTCTTCTCTTCCTAGGTCGCTTTGGTTTGAGCTCTCTAGCTCTCCAAGGTGCCCGAGTCTTAGCTTTGGCTTGGGAGGGGAAGCGCTCAACGATCTTCCGGGTTAGTGGAGGGACCTCCTCGCTGAGACTAGGGTCTTCGTTCTTGGCTCGAGTCATCAACCTTACCTCTCCCGAGGGACCGGTAAGGGCTAGCTGCCCCTCATTTCGGTGAGGGCCCCGAGCTCCACTCGAGACCGAGAAATCGGTTTCAACAATCTCCCCCCGCGTGTGGACTCTCCACGGCGTGTCGTCGGCGTGTGCATGTCCAGTCGGTCTGTGCAACCATAACAATGTCGCCGTTTGGAATATATGCCTTGTCTCCAAGGCAGTAGTCGGAGGGGTGACAACATAAGTGATCCTGAGCAACCACGTAGCTTCGGACTCCAGACGGTAAGACCCAGTAACAGGGACCTCCTGCAAGACAGAGTCCCCTTGAAAGTGGTAGCGGCGATCAAGTAGCTTGGTTGGGTAGTACGGCGCCAACTTCCGTCTTTCTTCTGGACCAGAGAAAGCTGGGATGGTGGAAATCCTGCCGGAGGCTGGATGACGTCGGCGAGCGCAGTAGAAAGCTCTTGGTGGTCCGTCGGGGAAGGGAAAGACACGTCGGCCGGGCCCGAGAGGGCCCACAGACCCGCGGAGAAGCCGACATCCGTGGACTGCTGGATCGTGCACGGGAGACCGAAGAGCGAAGGAGAGGAAAATCACCGTCGAGGCGACATGGCTGGCCCCCGTGGAGGAACTACATGGTCATAATCGCCCAATTGACGCATAAATTGCCGAGCGTGCATAGCCAAGCCACCCCTAAAATGGCATCGATACCACCTAGGCTGAACGCGTAGAAGTTCGCGGTCACAGAACAGGACCCCACAAAAATAGGCACGGTCGTGCAACGACACTGAGTCGGTTGGCAGCGTCCATCGCCCAGGCGAACCATGACATCCGGAGAGGGAATTGAGGGGTGAAGGAGCTGCTGCACCAGGCGCTCAGAGATGAAGTTGTGGCTTGCGCCGATGTCCACCATGATGATGATCATACGATCCCGCATCATGCTCGAGAGTTACATGGTCTGCTGGCCAGAGATCCCGCCCGCCGAGGCGCAAGATAACTCCAATCGGTGAAGTGTAGTTGCGGTGGAGTCGAGTGGTGTATCCACCGCTGAGAGCTCCAAGGCCTCAAAGTCGGCCATGGTAACCTCAGGGTCGACGTCTCCAAAGATGGCGAGGAACTCCTTCATAGAGCACTCATGGTTGGGGGAGTACGGTTGGTGGCACCGAAAGCAGAGACCCTTGCTATGAAGCTCATTGTAATCATTACTCGAGAGGCGATGAGGGGCCGGTGGGCGACCCGACCAGTTTCCCCAAGGCGTCGACCGCGGTGGAGGGGTCGTGGCTGGCGGTCGCCAAGGCATCCGAGGCTGGTGGTGGTCATTCATAGGGGCAGGTGGCCAGGGGGAGAGGTCGGCTTCCACCAGACGTGTCAAGTTCATGGTGTCAGGGACTGTGTGAGGGTGGTGCGTGCGGAGACGAGAGCGGATATGTGGCAGTAGACCCTGCATGAAGAAGCCAATGTAATAATCTGGCGGTAGCCCGGGGACGTGGGAGACTAGGGCGACAAACTCATCAACATTGTCGTCCAGGACGGCTGTGTGGCGGACGCCACAAAGACGCTCGATTGCGAAGAAGTCGGAGTAGCAGGTGTCATACCGCCGATCATCTCCTACTTGAGCTCGAGCTAGGAGAGGCACGGGTTGGATTGGCGGAGCCACTGCGCCTAGTGGAGGGTCGAGCCATCCAGGACAACCACAGTCGTAGACACCTTGTCATGCTCTCTTGTGTAGTTGAGGTTGAAATATTACTCCGCTTTGGCGATCCAACCCATCAGGTCAACGCCGACAAAGGAGGGAATGTCGAGGGAGAGGGCGGACCGGCCCAGAATGGGCGGAGGAGTGGTCGTGCAGAGAATGGGCGGCGGTCCGACGCCGAGGAGAGAGCCTCCATCGGCGAGCGAGCCAGACCCGGAGGCGGTCGGTGATGCTTGGAGGGAGTCGATCTTGGAGTGGAGGGAAAGGAGGGAGGCATGCATGGAGGCGACGAGTTGCTCTTGAGCCTCCAAGCGGCGGCTAAGGGCTTCAGAGGTGGCTAAGGGCTTCGGAGGTGGCATCTGGAACGGGGTCACCGTAGGAGCAAGTGTTGGGAGCCATGGGGATGGAGTCGTCAGACGACGACCGGGAATGGGCGGATTGGGCTGAGGTCGGCGGATGCAGAGGGCCGGCGGCCTTCCTGTGGCGGATCGGGCCTGAAATCGGCGGATCAATAGATGTCACAATCACTGGGAGCGACGAATCGGTGGTGACGCAGGCGCTGGGTGCGGAGGATCGGCGGGCCCAAGGAGCGATGGATCGGGGGACGATAGGCCACACATCCAAATGTTCTAAGATGCTGAACATTTGGCTTCTTCTTTTTCCAAAGTTCATAGGGGGTCACATCCTCCAAGCTTCTGGTTGGTGATCTATTGAGAACATAGACCACCGTATGCACTGCTTCAGCCCAGAATTTTTGTGGTAGATGGTGGTGTTGCAGCATAGCTTTTACCTTTTCAATAATTGTTCTATTTCTTCTTTCTACCACACCATTCTGCTCAGGTGAGTAGGGAGAAGTGAGTTCCCTTTGGATCCCATGGGTTTTGCAGAAGTCTGAGAAGCCACCTCCCGTGAATTCTCCTCCTCGATCCGTCCTCAGTTTCTTTATGCTGAATTCACTCTCCTTTTCAGCAAGAGCCTTAAACTCTTTGAATTTGGAGAGGGCTTCAGATTTTTGCTGCAAAAAGAAAATCCAACCGAACCTGGAAAAATCATCAATTATACTTAGATAGTACCTCATTCCCCCCATGGATGGTGTTGAAGCTGGCCCCCAAAGATCAGCATGAACAAGTTCCAGTGGCTCTTGAGCCCTCCAGGTAGCAGAGTTTGGGAAAGGCAATCTGTGACTCTTCCCCATTATGCAGTCTTCACAGGTTTGCACATCATTGCTGAGTTTAGGTAGGCCAATCACCATTTCTTTTTGCTGCAGTCTTGTGAGGTCATTCTGATTTAGATGGGCATATCTGTAATGCCATGTGGAGTTGGTTGTGCATGCAAGTGTCTGATCATTTGGTGAGACTAAATCGAGTGGAAACATTTTGTTAGTGGTCATTTTGATTGAGGCAATACACACACTTGTTTCCTTGTGAAGTATATGGCAGTGAGTGTCTTCAAAGGTAATGGTGTAGCCATTTTTCATGAGCTGCCCCACACTGAGCAAGCTTTGTGTGAGGAGAGGAACATAATGAACATCATCTATATGCCTGATGTGTCCATCTCTGGACATTACAGCTACTGTCCCTGTGCCCTTTATCTCTAATTTCTTTCCATCCCCTAGGCTTACATGAAATTTATCTGTTGTGTTTAATTTTACAAAGAACTCCACACAAGGGGACATGTGGTTAGAGCAACCACTGTCAATGAACCAAGTTTCATTTTTCTCCAGGTTGGTTCTAGTGATTAGAAGTTTCTCAGTGGTGTCAAGAAACTTATCCTCTTCCTTCTTTTCTTCTTTGTCTTTGGACCAACAATCTTTTTGCATGTGTGTGGGTTTTTTGCATCTCTTGCATTTGTAAAAGCAGTCAAATGCAGTGTGGTTTGTTCTTTTGCACAAATTGCAGAAGAGCTGTGAGTTAGACTTGAACTCATTGTTCCATTGTTTGGTTTGCATTCAGCATTTCTGCTTTCTCCTTGTCTCCCTTTACCTCTTCCTCTCAAGGCATTCTGAGGGTTTCTTTGGGATATTTTTTCAGTAGAGAGCTTTGTCTTTACCTGAAAAGCTTTCTCTAGATCACCATTAGATCCCTTTATTCTTTCCTCATGAGCTTGGAGAGATCCCATCAGCTCTGAGATAGAAAGAGTTTTGAGATCTTTGGTTTCTTCTATTGTGGTGACAATGGGATAAAACTTTGGAGGCAAGTATTTAAGAATTTTAGGGGCAATTTTCTTATCTTTTAATTTGTCCCATAAGCTTCTTATTTGGTTTACAATCCTCATTAGTTTTGTTACAAATTCTTTAATAGTCTCAGCTTCTTTCATTGCAATGTTTTCAAAAATCTTCCACTGATGTTGAAGTTTGATTGAGATTACCTTCTCGGAACCTTGAAATTCACTGTGAAGGATGTCCCATGCTTTCTTTGGAGTAGCAGCCCCCATTATCCTTGGATAGATATCTTTGCCCACACCCTGATGCAAAATGAGGAGAGCTTTTGCTTCTATCTTTGCTTCTTCCTGGGCTGCTTTGAGGGCTGTGGCATCTTTCTCTTTTCCTTTGGATGATTCAGCAGGCTCACCACTCTCGTTTTTTCTGGAAAAACTGCCAGAGTCCTTGTGACTGGAGTACGAGCTTCATGTGGGTGGCCCAAAAGTCATAGTGTTCACCATCAAAGATGGGTACACCAGTTTGGGTGAATTGAAACATGTGGGATGAATTTGATGCGGCCATGTGATGAGAGAAGTGTGGACTTTTGATTCTAAGAATTCAAATGAGTAAGCATCCTTCCTCTGATGGCAAGAACCATCACTCTGATACCATGCTGAACTTTTGAAGGTGGATCCACGGGCAAATGCTTTGAGCAAAGAAAAAAGAAAAACATCAAAATGGAAATGCCAGGGAAGTTCTCATTCATTCATTCAATCAAAAGATGCATTTCCTCTTACATTGATAGTACATTGATCTCTTATTTATACTTGCAGGAATATTAAATGCTACATTAAAGTAAGGCAGGTAAGGAGCCCTCTTCGGTTATGCTATTCCCTTTTTCCCAATGCCTGCTGCTTCGTCTTCCTGGAGGATTTAGTCTCTGCCTTCTCATTTTCTTCATGGTGGCTGCTCGTCTCCTCTTCTTCTTTATTGTCTTCAGCAGTAATTATCTCAACAGTTGTGAGAAGGAAATAGTGGGTTCCTGAGTTAAGGGTGAATTCTCAATAACCTCTCTCTTACTACTCTAATGCAAGGTTCTTTCTACTCAAGCATCTCCAAGGATAATTTGGAATTCAACACAAGGGGTTTCAGTTTGTACAACTCTTCACCGTCATGACCATTGATGAAAAAACCGGAGTGTTATAGTTCGATTTCTCTACCTCCATCGAATGAGCTATGTAACATCGGAAGATACCCAGTGGATTTCAACAGAGAGCTTAGACTCTCTGGGTCATCGACAATTATATCATCTGTGTCTCTCTTTGGTGGAGTGATCATGGATTTTGGCTTGGAAGAGATCAAAAGCAGTTAGACAAGAGGTTAACAATCTCTAAGGCATTGAGGGTGCACACTAGTACAGCGAAATTTTATATCCGGGTCATGCTCCTAAATCTCAGTCCAGGTGCTACTTGATTGCGATACGTGAAAGACAGAGCGGAAATTGGCGCCGAGGTTTTTTTATCTGTGTGTGATTCTCGTTTTCTTTATCTTCTTCGTATTAACTCTGTTCTTCTTATCTGGTCTGTAGCATTCTCCTCCATTTCGCACAATGGTATTTTGCTTGCGTTCTCCCCTGTTTCTGCAAACAAAACAAGATCCAGGCTTTCAGTTTTCCTCACGAAGATAAAAAGGGAGGAAGACAAGCATTGCTATTTGTTTTTATAAATTGTTTTATGCTTTGGTGTTGCTACTTTCCCAATTCTATAGTCATCCCTATTCAATTCCCTACTCCATACATGCGGCTAAGCCCCATCGGCAGTTTCCCTCATTCCCCCTTCCCTAATTGAAACTCCCAGGTCCCAAGTTCCCCTCCCCCACATCACCGGCCAGTCCGCGGATGTTCATTTTTTGTCAAGAATTGTAAATCTGGACCAAACTTGCTACTGGAATTCAATTCCAGCCACTGGAATTCTCACCTATTCCGCTCCGGGAGTCCAAATTCAGCAATCCGACTACCGGCACCTCACTGAGCATTCACCAAACCTTCTAATTTATAGTCATTGTAAGTTTATTGAATGATTATAATATCATTATGCTGAATTCACTATTTTGGGCAATATTAGTTTGTAATCATTGTTCCAAACCCCTTGCAACGTGTTTTGCTTGAGTATTTGCTTTATAGCTTTCTCGTATGTGTAATGCATAACTTGTTTCATACTAGAAATCTTGCTTAATTGTGATTATCGCATTGCAAGTTAGTTGTGAGTTATGTAATTTTATAACTCTTATTTATTGCAAGTTAGTTGTCAGATTATTGTCCAGTTCATATGTTCATTTTCATTAGTATCAATGCTGGTATGGGGAGATATAAAAGATATTGAAAACAATACCAGTCGACACGTGACATCCACCGTGAGAAGGAAATGACTTATTAAAAGGCCAGTGAGTTGGCTGTTCTTATTGATGCCATTGCTGCCTTACCATCATTCCTGCTACTAAAGAAATGATTAATAAAGAGATGTATTGATTCTGCATATGAATATTGAACATTGTCTGATTCTTCTGTTTTGTTCTTTCAGTAAGTTTGTGGCATTAAATGTTTCTTTTTTTGTTTGTTCATCGAGTGTGATGTATTGGTTGACAATTTTCAATTTCATCATTTTTTAATGATTTTAGTGCAACAAATAAATGAATAATTGAATATTACAGCATTTGATTGGTATAGTAGGGACTTTTCTTTTGAAAACGTTCGGTAAAATTAATATATTGATTTAATGAAGCTTTTTATTTGCTTGTGAAAAACATTAATGTGTGCCTGATTTCACTAACTTCCATTCTAACGATGACTGCTATGTTTGCTATATCGATTGATATGTGAATATATCGAAGCATTTATTTTTATTATACCTTGCTGAAGTTTTTTTTTTCATATACTAATTGGCAGTGTAATTTGGAAGAAATTCAAATTTCGTCGAGATGAGCAAGGCTTTTACAGTCAAACTGAAGACTATTTTGATGCGGCATGCAGACAAGAGAAAGAGGATAAAACAGGGAAGAAGGATGAAACAAATGTCGAAGTATATGATTGTGAAGAGGAAATCAGCAAATAGGGACAAGATAGCAACAATCTCGATGCATCCACTAGAGAAAAATATTATTATCCCGGATGATGTGATCCCCGAGATTCTTGTGAAGCGGACGGCGAGATCAGTGGGAAGATTCCGCTGCGTCTGTAAGTCATGGCTGTCCATCACCACCAATCTCTCTCCTTCATTAGAGCCCACACCCAACACAATCGTTTCACAAACCAATCACTCATCATCGAAGGATTAAAGACACCAAGAGAGGGATATTATTTGGCTTCTGTGGACTCCAACACTGACTTAGGTATCACTCTCTGCAAGTTGCACGGGATGAGATCTCACACACAACAAACAAAGACAAGGTTGAAAAACCCTTACAGCGAAGTCGAAAACACTGGACTAAGAAAACTGTTCTTCCTCCTAAAGAACCAGCCTCTGCCAACAATGGCAGCAAGACCTTCCCGAAAACCGGCGACTTCTCTGTTCTCTCCAAGAGAAAGCAAAATGACGGCTCTAATCTGGAAATTATTCCTTCTGTCAAGAGCCTCTGCCTATTTGGGGCAAATAGGCGAACTCATCTTGGCCCTTGAATCATGTTCCAAAGAGATTCGACAGCCCACAATCGAGTTTAACGGAGCTGGGCCCGTCCACTACCGCGCGGCGGTAGCTACCGCTCGGCGGTAACCCTCAAGTTGAATTTGTCTTTACAGTCGAATGGCCCATGTCTAACCGAATGCCTTCAGCATTTCTAGCCGAATACTACCGCCAGCGGTAACCACCTACCGCTTGGTGTTAGCCCGTAGCTGCCAAACGTCTAACCGTTCGCCCACAACGTCTACACGATCGCCTACACCATCAAACCTGATCTGATTTTCAAGTCCTTCCGACTCTTTAGGGGCTGGACCCCAACAGAAAGAAAGAATATGAATTATAAGAGAAATATAAGAGGTAAAGAGAAAATCAGATCGAGAAAGAGAGACTAATGCATCATGACATAGAGTAAATATGAATTTTGGCAAAAGACGAAGAAACCCACGACTAAGAAGATGGAGAAACCAATCTCCTGTGAGGAAGCCTTTAAGGTAACCTTTTCTTTATTTCATCATCATTAATTGGACTAAAATACAAAATTTTAGTCTCTAATTAACAATTCCTAAATAAACCCTAAGGGGAAATATTAAGATACCAAATATATGTTAAATAACAAATGACTATTTTACCTTTAGAGAGATGAATGAACTTATCATAAAGTAGGGAGGCATGAAGTTGATAGAAAGAGGAAGAAAGACTCACGACTAAAGATGGAGGAACCATTGGGTTGGAGGTGCCGCAGTCTTCATCAAAGACAACTAGCTCCTCGTTGATATTTCTAAAGCTGGATATCTTATTCGATGTAATCTCAAGTGTGGAGCTTGTTGCTTCCATCGGAGCGAAATCGATTGTGGTGGTTCTTCTCCGTGTATTGGTTCTTACCCATATATGGAAACATTGGTCTATCCTGATTATTGCTGTTTAACATAGTCATACCCACGTGTGGTTTATCTATGAGTGAATGTAATAGTTATCATTTGATTAGATTTTTATTATGAAGTTATCAAGGCATTAATATAATTTATAAACACATATTGTATGGATTTCTTATATGTATTTTGGTTTGTGTTTTCTCATTAGAGTCACAAATATTCACATAAATTTATTATTATCTTTGAATCATGGCCATATCGCTCTGGTGATGAGCTAAATAAGCATAAAAATAGGAGGAGCAATGACAATAAAATTAGGAATTTTGCTAAATCAATATTCTTCTAACATGTACTACACATGTCCCAGTATCATCACAATAATGTTATACATTTCCTAGATGTTAGCTGCAGTGCGGAGATTGTGAAAGGAACTCGATTATTATATGATGATTTCTTAACTTTCCGAACAATAGTTGAATCTCATTGGTATTGTCAGTCCTAGGGAATACGCTTCGTGCAATCACCACCTCACTTGATTTCTTGAACAATATGCGACATAATTGTTAGGCAGACATTCGTGTGGTTTCATTTTATGATTTGCATGCGGAAGGATATGTAGGCATTGATGTGCATCCACAAAAAGGTTGTTCATCCATGAATTTATAAAAGTCATGGGGTGCGCTAAGGAAAAGCTCCACTAAGGAGAAGTGGAGGGAGTGGGGTCAGAAGTCCAACCCATGATCATGGGAGTGGAGAATTTCGCCGCCCAGTCTGCACTACGCCGGGCTCCACACGCCGCCATAACCGCACCCCACTATTGGGGTGGGGTTAGTCCGCACCCCGCTAGTAGGGTGAGGATAGTCGCGTCCCCCATGGTGGGGGATGCGGCCGAACCGCACCCTCTTGGGGTGCGGCCAAGTCGTGCGCCCCGCAACAGGGTGCGGCCAAGCCCCCTCCCCGCCCAGAGGGGGCCCTGCGATGGATGCGGCCGAAGTCGCGCCCACGCGTCGAGTGCGGCCGGAATCCGTTTTCCTTTGAGGCGCGACTCCTCATCCGTCAAAGTTCGTTGCACGCCCGGAGCGCTCTAGTGTTCATCGCGCGCTCAGAACGCTTCCCCGTTCGTTGCACGCTCAGAACGATTCCCCGCGCACTCAGAATGCTTTCCCGCGCGCTCAAAACGTTTCCACGTTCTAAACGCGCTCTGAACGTTTCCACATTCTGAACGCATGCGCAGTTAACATTTCCTAATTTCTCAGATTGCAGGAACCGTTCGTCGCCTTTTTTACCTTCAACAAAGCTGTCCGAACTGCCCGAACTGCCAGAGCTGCCCGAAGGGCGAGACAGTCATTTACGAAAAATGGCGATCCGTGTGCTCCAAATTGACCAGCATGATTCGCCCTTCAGGTGGTTACGGTGGTTACGACGGTGAAATTACCGGGCTACCCCCGGCCAAAGCTATAAAGGAGCTCAGAGCCTTCATTTCAATTTTCAGGACACTGTTGGGTATTGTATCCACAATAGCCCTGATTTGAAGAAGTCCCCTTCAAACTAGGATGAATTGTAATTGTATTTGATTATGCACTTTAGCTGTGTTGTGACAGGTCATTCCACTCTAGGTACAAACCAATGTCAGGTTTCAATGAGTCGTCAAACACAGGCTTGTGCAATGTAATCCCTCATTGTATAGACCAAAGTGTTGGCTCATGTGAGATCTCTCTATTGGGATGTACCTCATTTCCTAAGTGCAAGAGAAGGAGGACTGGAGCTGATGGTGAACTTTTCATAGAAAGGGATTTTTCCCAAGTAAAATTCGGTTATATCATTCAGAAACATATAGTCGAATTCGACTATATAGTTGGGATGGATATAATCGAATTCGGTGAATCATAGTTCGAAATTTCCTTGAAGAATTAGAATAACCGAATTCGGTTATTGAAATTCGGTTATATCATTTAACCGAATTCGATTCGGTTATTGCCATTCGGTTATACCATTTAACCGAATCGGTCTGCAGTAATTCTTCCGGTTCGTTTTTGAATGCGCGTTTCCTAGGGCTTCTCCTATGTACAGTACACGTGGAGTTAGATCCATAATTCGCGCTTATGACCGTTGGAAGAAGTCTCTATAAATACCTAAGGATTATTTCCAGATAACCCTAATCGAGAATTGAAAAAGAAATCGCAAATTACTTCTGACGGCCGACTGTTCTCACGCAAGTGTTTCGTCTCCGACAAAGCCAGCGATTCTTGTTTCGTCTTCTAAAGATTCAATCGACAAGATCAAGATCCGATTAGCTCTCATCTTCTGTTGATCAAGTCGATTCAAGTTCTCAGATCTAGCTTCAAATCGTTTTCAAGATTTCTTCATTCTTCATTCACAAAGGACTGAAGTTCACTGCTAAGAAGAAGAAATCTATTTCTCAAGATCTGAAGAAGAACTTCATCTGAAGTTTAAGAAGATTGTTTCCAATCTACGTTGTGTTGTAATAAACAATTTTATAAACTTTGTAGGAAGCTTGCTTCCGAGTGTTGTGTAGATCCTTGTTTAAGGATTGAGTTGTAGGAGTGGTGCACTCCGAGTTGTAGGAGTTCTTACTCCGAGGTGTAAGATTATTTTAATCTGAGTTTGGTGAAGTAGCCGAATCTAGCCTCGAAGAGCTAGATAGGCGAGGCGGGAAAGAGGAGTACCCACATCGGGGAACCTCTATAAAATCCTTGTGTCTGTGCTGTGCTTTATTGTGTGCTTTTCTGTGCTATATTTTTAATTCCGCGTAAAGACATAAAATCCACCTATTCACCCCCCTCTAGGTGATTTAGGCCGCAACTAGATACTATCAATTGGTATCAGAGCTAGGTTGTTCGCTATAAGGTTAACACCTTGAACAAGACCTCCTTATCTAGTTGCCTGAGCAAGTATGTCTGGCATGGATAAGACCAAGGATTCCGTCAAGCTTCCAGTCTGCACAAAAGAGAATTTTCCTATGTGGAAGGAGAGAGTCAGATTCTTCATGGAGGCTGCTGATCCAAGAATATTTCAGATTGTGGAAGAAGGTCCTCATGTTCCTATGAAACCATCTTCCATAAACTCTACAATTATGGTCGCCAAGAAGATGCTGGAACTCACAAAGGATGAGATTGCACTGGTCTCTCTGGACAAGAAGGCAAAGAATATCATTGCAGGTGCAGTCGATGATTCCATGTTGCAGAATCTTCTTCACTGCAAGTCCGCCAAGGAAATGTGGGACTCTCTGGTTGTTCTGATGGAAGGAACAGATGAAGTAAGGGATGATCGAAGATCATTGCTGAACCAAGAATACGAAGCCTTCAAGCAACGCTCTGGTGAATCCATTTCTGATACTTATGAGAAGTTCTTTAAGATCGTAAATGGTCTTAGGAACTATGATCGTGAATTCACTACTGGCGAACTTAATGATAAATTCCTAAGATCCCTGACCAAAGAATGGGACACTAAAGTTATAGCCATTAGAGAATTCGGAAAACTCGGATCAACGGAGCCACAAATGTTGTTTGGGAAGCTCCTGTCCCATGAATTAAAGTTGAACACCCGTAAAGCTGAAGAAGAAGGAACCAGAGCCTCTGGAAGGGAGAAGTCCACTGCACTTAAAGCTGTAAGTTCAAGAAAAGGCAAGGCTCTCTCACCTGTCAGGAGATCCTCCTCTGATGAAGATAAATCTGATGCTAGCCCCTCAGGCTCAGAAATGTCAGATGAAGAGTTCTCCTTACTCTCCAAGCAGTTCAAAAAGTTCTTTAACAAACAAAGGAACTCGAGAGGTCAAACCTCGTCTTCTCGTCATAGAAGATCAAACCGTAATGAGGATCATCACAAAAAGAAGCATGAAAATGACAGGTATAAATCTAAACCTAGTAAACATTCTTCTAACAATATCGTTTGCTATTGCTGTAATAAGCCAGGACACATGATTGCGGAGTGTCCATACAAGAAAAAGGAAGGCTCAAAGAAAGAGGATAAGAAATCCTACAAAGGTAAAAGGAAAGAAAAGAGCCTTATTGCAAAGAAGCCAAAGACTTTGAGTGACAGCGACTCAGAGGTGTCAAGCACTGATGAAGAAGCCTACTTTGGGCTTATGGCACAAACGGATGATGAAGCAAGCGACACCTCATATAAGGCAAAGGTAAATCTTCATACTCCTCTTTCTGCCTCTGAGTGTGAAACTGCATCCAGAGCAAATGAAGACTATTATTCACAGGATGAGTCAGAATTAATGACTCAGTACAAAGCTCTTTTGCAAAGTTTTGACAAATGCCGCAAGGTTGTCAGATCTCAAGCAAAGGAAATTG
Organism: Dactylorhiza incarnata; assembly: GCA_033032865.1. Taxonomy (NCBI): domain Eukaryota; kingdom Viridiplantae; phylum Streptophyta; class Magnoliopsida; order Asparagales; family Orchidaceae; genus Dactylorhiza; species Dactylorhiza incarnata. The sequence goes on along the minus strand of JAWHQI010000055.1, from coordinate 1,555,412 downwards.
TCTCTCTCAAGAACGTGGAATCGGCTCTGAGAGAGGAAATCGAAAGATTAACTCCCCTCGGAAATGAAGTCCAATCCTTGAAGGAGGAATTAAGAAGCTCTACTGAATCATCAATTCTGAAAGAGGAACTTATAACTGAACTGGAAGAAAAGCTGGTGACAGAGAAGAAAATATCAGAAAGCTTCAACAAGCCAAAAAATGTTCTTCCTCTTATTATAAGTTCTCCACTCCTGGGAAGGCTAGTGGCATTGGACATGAGGCTGAAAGTAGTAAGGCTGCCGAGATAAAAGCCAAAAGAGGTAAAGGGAAGGCTGATCAAAGTCAACCTTCATTCAAGAAGGTGGTTTTTCCGACAAACCCGCTTGACTTTGAAACATCCTATGGTCATCTCACTAGACCAATACCTGTTGAATCTAGCAATAGATATCAGGGATGGAGCCGACCTCGAAACTTTGACTCGACTCCTTTCAAGGCGCCTTATGAAGAAGTAATTCTCAAAGACCATGGTCCATTTGTTCATGGATCAGTTGCAAAGAAAGCACCAAAAGTTAAATCTGTTAATGCTAAGCCTAATGAGAAGGTGGAACCCTGTGTTTGCTGCAAACACAAGGCATCCACCTCTAAGAAGGTTGCTCCTACTAGACCTCCCGTTCAAAAGGTAAAGCAGGAGAACAAGAGAAGGTACAACCGATTTGATTGTTGGTGCTGTGGCAAAGTTGGTCACTTCGCCATAGATTGCTGGTTTAATTACAGTTATGTTAAGACCCCACGAGGTAACAATGCAAGAGTGACTCCTCGCACTGTTAACACTCAAGTTGGTGGTCATCTGACAAGAAGCCAAGGACCCAAATCTGTTTGGGTTCCTAAGGGCAATTGATTATTGATTGCAGGTATGTCCAAAGGCCAATTCAAATCCAATATGGTACTTGGACAGTGGATGTTCTCGGCACATGACCGGAACAAGAAGTTTGTTACAAGAGTATACACCCGTGAAAGATGGTCCAAAAGTTATTTTTGGCGGATCTGATCGGGGAATCACGAAAGGCTACGGTATGATAACCAACGGTATAGTCTCTTTCACAGATGTAGCTTATGTTAAAGGATTGCAACATAATCTCATTAGCATAAGTCAACTTTGTGACAAAGGCTATATGGTAGAATTCTACAAGGAAAAGTGCTTAATAAAGTCGTCTGATACGTCAGAAACTATTTTAACAGGCACTCGGAGTAGAAATATCTTTTGTTTAAATTTTCTTTGTTTAGACTCTTCTACACCAGTGTGTCTTTTAGCAAAAGATAGTGCATCTCTCTGTGACCAGTGGCACAAGAGACTAGCACATATTAATTTCAAAACAATAAGTATGTTATTCTCTCACAACTTAGTTCGTGATGCTCCAGATGTTAAGTGCATTAAAGAGAGACCTTGTCATGCCTGCCAAATGGGTAAGCAGACTCGGGCTACCTTTAAGAGCATTATTGGCAAAGATTCCACCAGATGCTTATATCTGCTCCATATGGACTTGTTTGGTCCCATGCCAATCCGAAGTTTAGGAGGCAAGTCTTATACGTTGGTCATTGTCGATGATTACTCACGTTTTGCTTGGGTATTCTTTCTAAAACACAAGTCAGACACCTATGATTCTTTCACCTCATTCGTCAGGCAAATTCAGAATGAATTAGAATGCTCTGTGGTCAAAATCAGAAGTGACCATGGTACAGAATTCAAGTCTGGGGCTATGACCGAATTTTGTGAAAGCCTAGGTATCTTTCATGAGTTTTCCTCTCCTCGTACTCCACAACAAAATGGAGTAGCTGAGAGAAAGAATAGAACACTCATAGAGGCTTGCAGAACAATGTTGAGTGACTCTTCTCTCCCAGAATACTTCTGGGCTGAAGGCATCAACACTGCCTACCACGTGCAAAACAGAGCACTAATCAACAAGAACCATCATAAGACTCCTTATGAACTCCTGAAGGGCAAGAAGCCAACCCTGTCTTATTTTAGAATCTTTGGCAGTAAATGCTTCGTGCTTAATAACGGGAAATATTACAAAACTAAGTTTAGTGAAAAATGTTTTGAGGGTATTTTCGTAGGATATAGTAGCCATAGTAAGGCATATAGGATTTTCAACAAGAAAACCCTGGTTGTAGAAGAAACTTTTAATGTTATATTTGATGAAACTAGTATGCTTCAAAGCAGTTCTTCTAGTGTTTTTGTTGAAGATGCAGATGCAAGGTTCAAGGACATAAACTTGGAAGAAGCTGTAAAGGAAGATGCTCCAAAGTCTATTGAAGTCAACATTCCATCCACACATGAGGAAGATGAACCTCAAGAAGATGAAGATGTACCGGAAGTGCAGGAACCCCGTGGACATCCAAATGCTGGAATGATCCGACACTTAAGGGACCATCCTGCAGAGCAAATCATTGGAGACACCCATGTTGGTGTTAGAACAAGAAGAGGTACAGCTAATGAAGTTCTACACTTAAGTTTTCTTTCACAGGTTGAGCCAAAGAAATTCGATGAAGCAAAGAACGATGCTTCATGGATCATAGCAATGCAAGAAGAACTCAATCAATTTAAGAGATGCAAAGTGTGGACGCTTGTACCCAGACCCAAAGGACAGAATGTCATTGGAACAAAATGGGTATTCAGAAACAAGTTGGACGAGGATGGTGTGATCATCAAGAACAAGGCCCGACTTGTTGCTCAAGGGTATAGACAAGAAGAAGGGATCGACTTCGATCAAACTTTTGCTCCCGTAGCAAGGCTTGAAGCGATCAGGTTGTTTCTAGCGTATGCTGCTCACAAAGGATTTAAAGTCTATCAAATGGACGTGAAGTCAGCCTTCCTTAATGGTGATATAAAGGAAGAAGTATACGTAGAACAACCCCCAGGTTTCGTGGACTCCTCATTTCCTGATCATGTTTATTTTCTTCGAAAAGCTTTATATGGTCTCAAGCAAGCTCCCCGTGCTTGGTATGAGACGTTGTCTAGCTTCCTCCTTGAAAACAAATTCACAAGAGGCAAGATAGACAAGACATTATTTCTTAGGGAAGTAAAAGGCAAGATTTTGCTAGTGCAAATCTATGTCGATGACATTATTTTCGGATCTACCGATGATATCCTCTGCAAAAAGTTTTCCAACTTGATGCAAGGGAAATTTGAAATGAGTAGTATGGGAGAGCTGAAGTATTTCTTAGGACTTCAGGTAAAGCAATCTGAAGATGGAATTTTCATCTCTCAGACGAAGTTTACCAAAGAGTTAATTAAGAAATTCGGAATGGAGAATGCAACCTCTATGAGGACTCCAATGGGTTCAGCTATGTCTCTAGACAAAGATGAGAAAGGGAAACCTTTTGATGAAACCAAGTTTAGAAGCATAATTGGATCCTTGCTCTACCTTACCGCGAGTAGACCGGATATAATGTTTTCAACATGTGTTTGTGCTAGATTTCAGGTGAACACTAAGGAATCTCACTACTCAGCTGCAAAGCGGATTTTGAGATACCTTAAAGGCACACCAAATCTTGGCTTATGGTACCCAAGAAGTAATGATTTCGAGCTCACTGGTTTTTCAGATGCTGATTTTGCAGGAAGCAAAGATGACAGGAAAAGTACTTCAGGAACGTGCCAATTCTTAGGAAAACGGCTCATCTCCTGGAGTAGTAAGAAGCAAAATTGTGTTGCTATCTCAACTGCTGAATCGGAGTATATCTCTGCAGGCAGTTGTTGTGCACAATTGCTCTGGATAAGGAACCAACTTGAGGATTACAACCTAAAGCTCAAAGAAATTCCTATGTACTGTGATTCATCAAGCGCCATAGCAATTGCCAACAATCCCGTGTCACACAGCAGGACAAAGCACATAGAGATTCGTTATCACTTCATCCGAGAGCATGTGGAGCACAAGGACATTGATCTTAGCTATGTCCCGACGGATCGGCAAATTGCAGATATTTTCACTAAGCCGCTCGACGAATCAAAGTTCAATTATTTCAAAATGGAGCTTGGTATGTTAAACAAAGACTCTTAGAGACTCTCAGAATCTCAGAAGTCAAAAAGATGTTTTGTCGAACCTTCATTTAACCGAATCCGGCGATTCTATTTAACCGAATCCGGCGATTCTATTTAACCGAATCCGGCGATTCTATTTAACCGAATCCGGCGATATCGATTAACCGAATTCGACTAATTCCTTTAGCCGGATGACGAATTTTCTGGAATTCAATTCTTCCCTAAATGGAATTCGAAGGGTCACGGTTCAAATCTCAGGTACGCGCTCTCTCTAAATCTTCATAACACTATATAAATGTTTCTTAAGAGAGAAATACGAAACCCTTGACTTCGAATCGCGCGGCTCTTCAACTTCCGATTTGTGCGTCAGTTCGTGCTCCTCTTCTCCGACCGACGATTGATAGTTTCCATCGATTCATCGTCTTCTTCAACCGACACTCAACTGGTTCGCTCGAATCCTCGCTTCCTCGCCTCCTTCAACTTCTGGTTCGTCCGATTCCACATCTTCTTCAACAGATTCTTGCTCGACATTCCCTTGCAATGCCTAAGAAATCGTCAGAGAAGCTGCTCTTCGGGAGTGAGCTAGTCAGAACTGGTTTCGACACCTCAGTTGATGAATTCAGAAACATTGTTCTCGTTCTTGAGGTGGCCGGTCTGGGCAATGTTCTAGAACATCCCTGCAAGGTGCTTGAATCAGAAGTTCTAAAATTCTTCAAGCATGCAGAACTGAGAAAGAGAGGGTCTGTGATAAAAAGCAGGATTGGTGATGTCCAAATCAAGATTACTTCTTCAAGTCTGACCAAGCTTCTCAAGCTACCAGAAGTTTCAGAAACAGATACTCTATCTCCAAAGGATTTCAAACAAGCTCTCCGGTTTTGTGGTTTGCCCAAAGGAACAAAATCCATTTATCGAAAGCAGATGAATGAGGAAGGAAAATTGCTATCTGATATTATGGGAAAGGTTCTCCTCTGTAAAGTCGGCTCTCACGACTATCTCTCCAATGATATGTTCAAGTTGCTGGGTTCAGTTATCTGCAGAAAAAGGGTTGACTGGGGAAGAGTGTTATTTGACAGAATCTCCGCTAGTTTAAATACCCCAAATTTTGGGAGAATTCTTTCTCTATATCTCTACCGTCTGGATAAAACAAGATTCAGCATGAAGAATGGAACTCCCCTCCATCATTTCAAAAGAATTGACTCCTCTATGGTTGAGAGGTGGTCCAGGAAAGTTGGTGAGTCAAGAGTGATATCTCCCAGGGCTCCAAAAGTTAAGAAAATTCCCCGCACTGAATATGACAGTGAAACAGAAAGTGATCCATCCAGTCAGAAGGACAGTGAACAGGAAGCTGAGGAACACCTTGTGAACCTAGATAGTGAGAAAGAAAATGAGAAGCAGGGTGAAGACCTGAATGAGAGAGAAGGTGAACCCTCCAAGGGGGAGTGTTCCAAGCTGCCTGAATCTAATAAAGAAGAAAATGCTGATAGCCACATCGACAGTAATGGAGATGATGTAGGGGGAGATGATCCTGATATTGATGCTGTGAAGACAGGTCAATCAGAGAAAAGTCAAGCTGTTCCTCCTGAGGCTGCTATCCCCGCTCAAATTGAGGGGGAGCATGTTCATTCTGTTCTCTCTGCTCCTGAAGAAGATAAGCAAGAGCAGGCAGACCTTCCTACAACCCCTGAACATGTTACTATCCTCATAGAAGATAACAGTGCTGCAGGGCCCTCTGCCTCAACTTCAAAAGTTAAGGGAAAATCTGTGCAAGCTCCCAAGGTGCACAAAATCCAAATAACAGTCGAAGACAGGAGAAATGAAGAACCCTCTCCTCCTCCAGCTCCAAATGAAGAAACTCTTGATACTCAACAGTTTTATCACTATATGAAGGATGTGGATTCAGCAGATTTCCTCGTAGCAGAAGATGATTTTGGAATCTCTTCTCGCTTGCAAAATCAACCTCCCTCTGCCGTCGACTCAATGCTACTTAGTATGGAAGAAATGCTTGTCAAACAGAAAAAGTACTTTGAGTTTGCCATTCATCAAATCTTTGACAAGACCAGAGCTATAGACAAAGGTATGGGCAATCACTTGCAATCTCTAGCTCATAGCATGGACAAGGTAACAGAAAAACAGGATGAGTACTTCTCTCTGGGTGCATCCTCCCTTAAGTATGTTGGGGATGGATTACATGCCATTTGTGAGAATACTACAAAGCTCTCTGAAAATCAAGAGTACATGTTTCAACATGATCAACAGGGAAGATCTTCAGTTCAGAACTCTCTACAGGCTATCAAGACAGAGATCATCCAAACCCTAACTGAAGAAGTCAGAAAGGGGGAGGAAAGACTGCATGAACGAATTCAAACTCAAATCTGGGACTTAAATAGAGAGTTAGAAGGAAGGATTCAAGAATCTCAGTTAAATGTTCAATCTCAGATTGCTGAAGTTTCAAGAAGTATTGATAGCAAATTTCAAGACCTATATGGTTATCTGCACCAAAATCAGGTTTGGTTGCATAATGAGCTATCAAGAGGCTTTGCCTATGGTTTCCAAGGGACAGGTCAATCTTCTGCGCAGCCAGCATTTCCTTCTGAAGTATTCCATCCGGACATTCAGGTTGCTGCTCCGTCTGAACCTCTTATTCCTCCTGAAGTTTATCATTGGTCAGACGATGAAGAAGATTTCTCCAGGAAGAGAGCTAGAGTTGATCAAGGAGGATCAAGCTCAGGTGGTTTTATGCATGATGCTAGAAGGGCTGCAGGTCCCAGACTTCTAGAACCAAGAGCACCTCATCCCAGGAAGATTGTTGGAGAACTGTGGAGTCCGGAATCCAGGAATATTATTTTGGACACTTATAATCTTGTTATGAACTCAAATGAGTCTGTCGACAATCACTACGATAGAGATGAGATCCACAAATGGGAGATGGCTAGGCTCAAGAGAAGAATTCACTACAGGAACCATCAAGATGATGAAAAACCTCCTTCTCCTCCTCCAAGATACTATCCAAAACCAAGGGCATATTTTACCAGACAATTGAAGAAAATTCAAAAGGAAAAGACAAAAGAGAAATGATGGATGCTTGATCGCTAGACTCTATTTCTCTTTTAAGAACATTTATATATTGTTGTCTAATTAATTTTTGGTGGACTTAAGTTTTTGTTTATGATGACTATATATAGCTTCATAGTTCAGTTCTTTACTTGCTTATATTTATTTTTCTCCTAGCAATTCACCTCAGTAGATAGGGTTCTGACTTCTTCAAATAGGGGGAGATTGTTGGGTATTGTATCCACAATAGCCCTGATTTGAAGAAGTCCCCTTCAAACTAGGATGAATTGTAATTGTATTTGATTATGCACTTTAGCTGTGTTGTGACAGGTCATTCCACTCTAGGTACAAACCAATGTCAGGTTTCAATGAGTCGTCAAACACAGGCTTGTGCAATGTAATCCCTCATTGTATAGACCAAAGTGTTGGCTCATGTGAGATCTCTCTATTGGGATGTACCTCATTTCCTAAGTGCAAGAGAAGGAGGACTGGAGCTGATGGTGAACTTTTCATAGAAAGGGATTTTTCCCAAGTAAAATTCGGTTATATCATTCAGAAACATATAGTCGAATTCGACTATATAGTTGGGATGGATATAATCGAATTCGGTGAATCATAGTTCGAAATTTCCTTGAAGAATTAGAATAACCGAATTCGGTTATTGAAATTCGGTTATATCATTTAACCGAATTCGATTCGGTTATTGCCATTCGGTTATACCATTTAACCGAATCGGTCTGCAGTAATTCTTCCGGTTCGTTTTTGAATGCGCGTTTCCTAGGGCTTCTCCTATGTACAGTACACGTGGAGTTAGATCCATAATTCGCGCTTATGACCGTTGGAAGAAGTCTCTATAAATACCTAAGGATTATTTCCAGATAACCCTAATCGAGAATTGAAAAAGAAATCGCAAATTACTTCTGACGGCCGACTGTTCTCACGCAAGTGTTTCGTCTCCGACAAAGCCAGCGATTCTTGTTTCGTCTTCTAAAGATTCAATCGACAAGATCAAGATCCGATTAGCTCTCATCTTCTGTTGATCAAGTCGATTCAAGTTCTCAGATCTAGCTTCAAATCGTTTTCAAGATTTCTTCATTCTTCATTCACAAAGGACTGAAGTTCACTGCTAAGAAGAAGAAATCTATTTCTCAAGATCTGAAGAAGAACTTCATCTGAAGTTTAAGAAGATTGTTTCCAATCTACGTTGTGTTGTAATAAACAATTTTATAAACTTTGTAGGAAGCTTGCTTCCGAGTGTTGTGTAGATCCTTGTTTAAGGATTGAGTTGTAGGAGTGGTGCACTCCGAGTTGTAGGAGTTCTTACTCCGAGGTGTAAGATTATTTTAATCTGAGTTTGGTGAAGTAGCCGAATCTAGCCTCGAAGAGCTAGATAGGCGAGGCGGGAAAGAGGAGTACCCACATCGGGGAACCTCTATAAAATCCTTGTGTCTGTGCTGTGCTTTATTGTGTGCTTTTCTGTGCTATATTTTTAATTCCGCGTAAAGACATAAAATCCACCTATTCACCCCCCTCTAGGTGATTTAGGCCGCAACTAGATACTATCAGACACCTTGCTTTTCGGACCTGAGAGAGCTCTGCGAAGATTTCCTCTGAACTTTCCTTCTTAGCTTGAAGATCTCCTTCGTGGACTTGGAGATTTCCTTTCCCCTGAAAGGCGACTCGTCATTCTCATTTTTGTTCTCACCAGCATTCTCACTTTCGTTCTCACGGTTGTTCTCGAAAAAGGAATACTTAGCGTTTCGAGAGGTGGTCTGTCACCATCGGAGTTCTCTCTTTCTCTCCACCACTGTAACGAGTGGCGGCCTGTCGTGCTCGAATTCTATATCTCTAATTGTAACCTCTCAGAAGATAATGTAAGTTGGCCGGCACAGCTCCGACCACGTGGTTTTTTACCCTTTCCGGGTTTTCCACGTTAAAATCCTTTGTGTCACTTACTAACTCACTTATTGACTGTTTGCGCGCTCGGTTCGATTACGAGCTAAGGCGGTTCAATTTGACAGGTCTACCAGAGCGCCCGAGTGATCCGCAACAGTTTGGCACCGTCTGTGGGAAGGAGGATTCCCAAAGCTCTGCAAAGACTCACTGAAGGTAGTACTTGTCGTCGCTTGCAATGGCAAGAAGAAGTGCTCGCACTACTGAAGGATCAATCCCGGAGGGACGCGTCGACCCAACTCCCTGCCACTCGCTTATCAACGCACCTCTCGCAGAAGAGGTAGTGCTTGTGCCCACGACAACACTGGAAGGGCGCATGCGGCAAATGAAAGAATAGCAAGCCGAGATACTGGCTCTCGTAAGAAATCTTGGGGATCCTCGAGCTCCCATTCAACCTCCAGCATTGAACGTTCCGCCTCCCCCAACTCCGAATCATGCTCCGAATGAGGAGGCCGTTCGAGAAGAAGAAGCCTCAGAAGAATTCTCTGATACCGTAAGCTCCACACATCCTGTTCGGCCGGCCAGAGGACCAGAAGCTGGTCACCATCACCCGTGCCAGGGAAGAGCTGTCCCTCGGCAAGTGATATGGAAAACCACTCGAGAAGAGATACGTGAAATGATAGCGGAAAAGTACGGTCAGGCAGGGTGGCGCGCCGCTCTTGCCCGCCGTCCCGCGCACCACGGCTCCCCACTATCGCCTCAGGTCTTGGCCCATCCAGTTCTGAATGGTTTCAAGCTTCCAACATTGAAACATTTGACGGGACAGACGACCCATTAGAACATGTCAACCACTTCATCACCATCATGAGGATTTACAGCGCCCCCGATCAACTCCTCTGTCAAGTATTCCCAGCAACCTTGAAAAGACAAGCATGCAATTGGTTCCATTCCCTGTGGTATGGGGCCATCAGCAACTTCGCAGAAATGGCGCAACAGTTCGTGGACCAGTTCATCGCCAATCGTTGGATTGTCCGAGATCCATCCCATCTCTCAGGAATCCGCCAAAATGACGGGGAAACTCTCAAAGACTTTTTCCGACGCTTCACTACGGAGGCCCGACAAATCCCGGGGGCTCGACCCCGAGATCTTGCGGGGAGTCTTCCTTGGAGGTCTCCGCCCAAGTGGCTTTTACTCATCCCTAATGAGGGAAACCGTACCAAGTTTTCCTGACCTCGTTCATCGGGTGGAAGCTCAGATAGCTACCGACGAGGCCATCGAAGCGCACCGTCAACAGTTCGAAGGCAGCCAAAGGAGGAAAAGGGGACCGGAGCAAGCCCCCAGGGGACGGGAAAAACGACGCGGCGAGGAGCTCCGCAACGATGAACGTCGCCGCGACCCTCGAAGAGATTTGGATCCGCGATCGCCCAGGGTCTACACCCCATTAAACACCACCAGGACTAATGTGCTTTACTCCATCCAGAACGACCTGGAGCTTCGCAGGCCAAGGGTGCCCACCCCAAATCCGAGGAATGACCAGTCAAGATATTGCGAGTTCCATCGAGGGACGGGGCATACTACCGAAGAATGTACTAGATTAAAAGACGAAATCGAGCCTCTCGTCCGCCAGGGACTCCTGGGAAGATTTCTACCCAGGTCGCCAACCAGCCTCAGCCACATAGGGAAACGAGAGAGCAGCCTCCCGTTCCTCGAGGTGCGACAGGGGGAAGGACGATGGTGGGAGAAGTCGAGACTATCGTCGGACCTCCCACCCTAGCAGGGCAAATCCTCTAGATTGTCAAACCCCCAAGGGATCATGAAAATAAGAAGCTCAAGCAGGACATTACAAATACCTTCGGAGAAGAGGATCTGCAAGGGCTACGACTACTGCATCAGGACCCACTCGTGATCAGCGCGAGAATTGGGGATCCATGCTTCAACGTTAAAAGTATATTGGTCGACAGCGGGAGCTCGGTCGATGTCCTGTTCTTGTCCACGCTGCAAAGCATGAAACTCACAAAAGATCAGCTCAGCCCGGCGGTCGGACCCGTCTACGGCTTCGACAACCGACCCGTTCCAGTTCAGGGCATGATCATCCTTCCCGTCATGTTAGGTGAATTCTCGAAGCAATCGACGCACGACATCCGGTTCGTGGTGGTGGAGTCTACCTCCGCCTACAACGCCATCTTTGGAAGACCGCTCCAATCCATTTTTGGAGCAATCTCATCCATTCCGCACCTGGCTATGAAGTTCCCGGCCGCCTCAGGGATAGAGGTCGTAAGAGGAAACCAAGAAGCGGCACAAACATGTTTCCTAAAGCAGGCACAACCAATGGAAGCAACCACCCTCAATATCGATAACTTTGACTTACGAGACGAAGCCACCCTACAACTCAGATCGCACGTCGAAGGGCTCATAGAAGTGCCACTCTCCCAGCAGGATCCGACCCGGACAGTTCAGGTCGGGTCCCTTCTGTCCAAAGAAGAACGAGAGGAATACACCCTCTTCCTCCGCGCCAATGAAGATATCTTCGCATGGATCCCGGAAGATATGCATGGGGTAGATCCTCAGGTCATCTTTCACTCCCTGAATATTAACCCATCCTGCAGGCCAGTAATCCAGAAGAAACAGAACTTCGCCCTGGAGCGGCTCAAGGCAATCGAAGAGGAGGTAGAGAAGCTCCTGGAAGCGCAGTTCATCCGCGAAGCGAAATACCCCACATGGTTAGCCAATGTGGTCATGGTAAAGAAGGCCTCAGGGAAGTGGCGGATGTGCGTCGACTACAGTAATCTGAATCAGGCGTGCTCGAAGAATAGTTTCCCCCTTCCGAAAATCGATCAACTGGTCGACGCAACAGTCGGACATGAGCTCCTCAGTTTCATGGACGCATACTCAGGCTACAACCAAATCAGGATGGACCCGGAAGACGAAGAGGACACCGAATTTCGAACAAACAAATGAGTTTACTGCTACAAAGTCATGCCTTTCGGCCTTAAGAACGTCGGGGCAACCTACCGGAGGCTAATGAACAATGTATTCAAAGACCTCATCGAAAGCACAATGGAGGTTTACGTAGACGACATGCTGGTAAAGAGCATCCACCTCCGTGACCACTTAGAAGATCTGGAAGAGTGTTCTCAGCTCCTTCGCCGTTTCCAAATGCGGCTCAACCCCAGCAACTGTGCATTTGGTGTAACGACAGGAAAGTTCCTGGGTTTCATGGTGACCCATCGAGGGATCCAGGCAAACCCGGAAAAGATCAAGGCACTAGGATACATGTCCCCACCCCATTCCATCAAGGAGGTGCAACGCTTAAATGGAAGGATTGCCGCTCTTTCGCAATTTCTGGCACAAACGGGAGATAAATATCTCCCATTCTTCAAAATCCTCCGTGGGGCACGTCACTCTGTGTTCCAGTGGACGGACGAATGCCAGAAGTCTTTCGAGCACCTCAAACAGTACCTGGCTTCTCCCCCACTTTTGTCCAAACCTATCCCCAGAGAAGTCTTGTTCCTTTACCTAGCATTATCCCCCACGACTGTCAGCTCGGTGCTAGTAAAAGACGAAGGAGGAGTCCAACGACCCATTTACTACCTCAACAAGATCCTCACCGACGTCGAAGCCAGATACCCGATGGCCGATAAGACGGCCTTTGCCCTAATCTCTTCGGCAAGAAAGCTCTGACCCTACTTCCAGGCCCACACGATAAAAATGTTAACTCAGTTACCATTGCGAGCCATTCTCCAAAAACTGGAAGTATCCAGGAGATTAATAAAGTGGGCAGTCAAGTTGGGCGAGTTCGACATCCAATTCCTACCACGGCCAAACATCAAATCCCAAGTACTCATCGATTTCATTGTAGAAAATACTCTACCTCCAGAGGCCGCCCCCGTAAAAGACATATCCTCCACTCGTTGGACTCTCTACGTCGACGGGGCTTCCGCGGTCGAAGGAGCCAGAGCAGGAATGCTACTAATCATACTAGAGGGCATCACTTTGGAGTACGACCTCCGGTTGAGGTTCCTGACAACCAACAACATCGCTAAATATGAGGCCCTGATCGCCGGCCTACGGCTCGTCGTCGACTGCAAAGCAGAAAATCTAACAATCTACACCGATTCACAACTGGTGGCCTCGCAGGTCGTGGGGAATTATGAGGCAAAGAATGACCAAATGACACAATATCTCATATTTGTGAAGTCCCTCCTACAGAAAATACCATCGCACCAGATTTTGCACATCCCCAGAGAGCAAAACTCCAGAGCAGACGCACTCTCCAAGCTCGCAACCTCTCCTTCTAATTATCAATCCTGAAGGCTTCGAATCGAAGACATCATGACTCCCAGCAATCACAGAGCATGGGAGAAAGTAGAAATTGGCGAACAAGGGTCATCCTGGATGACACCCATCCAGGCCTACGTTGAGCGTGGAGACCTGCCCGACAACCGGTTGGAAGCACGACGGTTGAGAATGCTAGCCGCCTCATACGTCATCATCGAAGGGAGCTTTACAAGCGGGACTTTTCTGGGCCCTATCTAAAGTGCCTTCCGGCAGCGGAGGCAGAGTACGCCTTAAAGGAAGTCCATGGCGGGATATGTGGTGAGCATCTAGGCGCGAGAGCTCTGGTCCAAAAGATCATACGTCAAGGTTTTTATTAGCCAGCAATGAAGAAGGACGCCGCCGAATTCGTCCAAATGTGCAAAAGTTGTCAGCTCCACGCCAACGTCCCTCATCAACCCCCAGTGGCGCTTATAACGCTCCAAGGCGCCTAGCCATTTGCTCAGTGGGGAATCGATCTCCTCGGTCCTCTCCCCATGGCCTCCGGCTAGAGAAAGTTCATCATCATGGCTATCGATTACTTCATAAAGTGGGTAGAAGCCGAACCCCTTGACAAAATTACGGAAGAGAACGCCAAATAGTTTGTGGGGAAAAACATCGTCTGCCGCTTTGGAATTCCAGCAATAATCGTCGCTGACAACGATACTCAGTTTACGGGAAAGTCATTCACCAAGATGTGCGAAAACCTGAAGATTAATCTTCGTCATACGGCCGTAGCTCACCCAAAAACAAATGGTCAAATTGAAGTAACGAATCGCACCATCCTCAATGGACTCAAGATCCGCCTGCAGGAGGAAGGAGGGCACTGGGTCGACGCACTCCCAAACATTCTATGGGCATACTGTACCATCGAAAAGACTCCCACAGGGGAAACCCCGTACAATCTCTGCTACGGCACAGAAGCGATCATCCCCGTCGATATCGGGGTCCCCAGTAGTCGCGCAAAGACCTTCGATCCCAAAAAGAACTATGAGCTACTACGAGAAAATCTAGACTTAAGTACAGAAGTTGGGGACACGGCTGCCCAACGCATTGCTCACTACTAAAGGCGCGTCGCCCGACTTTACGATCGAATGGTGAAGCCCATGCCAATCAACGTACTGGGAGACCTTATCCTGCGCAGCATCGAGGCGGCCAGAAAAGGTCCGCAAGAAGACAAACTCTCACCAATTTGGGAAGGACCGTACGTTCTCACTACAATCGTAAAGCCCGGGACGTACAAGCTGAGAACAGCAGAAGGAAAGACCCTGCCACGCACCTGGAATGCCCAGAATATGCGCCACTTTTATCAGTAATTTTCCTAACCGCGAGCTCAGACTCGCGCAAACCTATCTTCTATTATGTAAAAAAGACGCGAGCTCAGACTCGTGCAAACTTATCTTATATTATGTAAAAGGCCGCGAGCTCGGACTCGCGCAAAAATATGTTTTCACACCAACACCTATGTTTGATTAAAAATATTATTATCTTCTTCATCGTCACAAACACTTTTTATCATTAACTTTGGGGCCTTGCCCTAGGGACTTCGCACTGCCGTCGATTGAAGGTTCGCTCTTCTCCTCCGCATTCAGGTCCCTGAAAGTTAATTGATATGCTTAGATACAAATTGAAAGTGAGGTTAGATCTTAGATTTACTCTAGAGGGGGGTGAATAGAGTATTAAAAATTTTTCACTTAATTTTATAGCGGAATTAAAATAGTGATATATATATATATGTATAGCAGAGTGATTTATAAAAACTAAATAAAATAAAGCACACAACACAGCACACAGAAAATCACAACACAGTGGACACAAGGATTTTTATAGTAGTTCCCCAATAAACCTGGGTACGTCTACTCTTCTACCACACTTGGTAGGATCCACTAGGTTTTTGATCAAGTGCCCTATCACCAAGGGGTTTTGTTCAGGTGTCCACACACCAAGTGAGCTTTTGATCAGGTGCTCTAACCCAACTACAGGTTTTTGTTCAGGTGCCCTGCCACCAAGGGGTTAACTTTTGAAGGGAGTTAGAACCCTGTACAAGAGGGGATAAGAAGGGTTAGATGTTCTTCTCTGTCAATATTCTGAGAGAAGACTAGTGTATTGATGATGTAAAGCTCCTCTGTCTGATTTAAAATGTTTGACAGTAGATGGCTGGAGCTTTCTCTTGAAAGTACTGATCTTCCTGTAGCTGATGAATCTGAGAGAATAAGTTCCTCAGATTATTGTTGCTCTTTGAAGATCTGATCTAGCAGCAGAGACTGAGAGAAGGTGTTGATGATGTTCTCAGTGAATGAGGTGCTGCTTGATGAAGAAGATGATCTGTTAAACTTTGTTCTTCTTTTTCTTCTTGTAATCTGAAGAATACTGTTCTTCTCTGTCGACTGATCTTTTCTTTTGTGTGTTGTTGTAATGCTATTCTATAATGTGTGATGTAGTATATCTTCTTTCCTTATTTTCTTTTTGAAATCTCTGACAGATTTGATAAATCAAATCCCTTGATTTAAGGAATAAAATAATCTGAAAGAGATATATCTGGGAACTGTAAATTTGACATGTCGTTTATCTTTTTCCTTTTCCATAAATATGTCCTTTTCCAAAAATATGTCAACGGCTATTTTCGAAATAGGAGAATTATAAAAGGAAATATATTATCCTGACTTATTTGGAAGAATAGAGCTGTTGATGTAGACGATCTGAGTTCAGAGAATGAAATAAGAATAATCTTTCTGAAATTCTGAACTGAAATAAGAAATCGTCGATCTGAACAAATTTCGTCGATCTCAAGAATTTCGTCGAACACAATGTTGAGTTCGTCGACCTCAACTGAATCTGGCTGGAAGAGTTGAATTAGTTAAGCCGAGAAGATCTTTCGTCGATCTGAACAACTGATGCTTATTCATCAAACGCAGAGCTGAGTTCGTCGAACTGGCAAATTCGTCGACCGCTGAGACGTTGAGACGTTGAGACTGACCCGCTGAGATGCTGAGACTGACCCGCTGAGACGCTGAGATAGAAGCAAGCCGTTCGTCGAACGCAGAGAGCATGCCATTCGTCGAACCCATATAACATTTCGTCGAACGCAGTGTGGTGTTCGTCGAAAGCAGAAAAACTTGTCTTTTCTTAAGTTCTATCAGCCTAAACTCTTGACCCATTGACTATACATTGGGGTCAACTTGATCCTAGTCAACAGATAGTGATCCTATCCCAAATCAGAAATAGGGTTGTTCCAACAATCTCCCCCTATTTGGGTTAGGACACTATTTGACAAAATTTGAATAACAAAACAAATAACAAAACAACAAAGCATATATATCTGATTGATTTTTAATATTTCATCAGATATAAAATATGATACTCTGAGTTTTGAAAATTTACAATTGAAAACTTTTGACTTTCTGAATTCTGATATTACCTTCAGCTTTTTGAATTTGATTATCTGAACTATAGCTTTATAATCTGAATATGCTGTGCTACTAATCTGAATTTGAATCTGTCATAACTGAATCTGCAACATCTTCCCCTAAATCTGCAAACTGCTGTGAGCTTTTTCAAGAACTGAAAACATGTTTCTTCATACAGCATTTCCTCTTGATAAAACAACTCCCCCTTTCATAAAGGAGTTTCTTCAAAACAACTCCCCCTGCCTAGTTCATAGAACATATCCTCCTGAGCTAAACACTGAATCATATGGAGCTTCTTCATAGAACTTCTCCCCCTGCCTAGTTTCAGGAAAGCCTGAAGCTAGGCCCCTTGAAGAAGGGACATTTGATGGAGGTAGGGAAGGATGCAATCTTTATATTGCTATTGTTCCTGCAAAATAAAATAGAGATCAAGTGCAAAGGAACTGGAGAGAGAAGCAGTTTCTGTAGCCATTCAGTTAAAAAGAAAAAGATTTGATTATAATGAGAGGTCGAAAATAAAAGCTTCATCAAAATTGGGTTCGACGAAAAATGAGTTTTTGCCGATCTCGGTTCGACGAACTTGATGACTTCGTCGATCTCCGTTAGACGAAAAATTTGATTTCGTCGATCTCAGTTCGATGAAGAAATTGGGTAAGTAGAAAACTTAATTTTTATCAGATTGAATCTCCATCTATCATTCCTAGCTGATTTATAAAGAAAATATGTTTCTTTTCATCCAATGGCTTGGTGAAAATATCAGCTCTTTGCAAATCAGTAGAAATGAATTGTAGGCAAATTTTATTTTTATCCACATTATCTCTGATAAAGTGGTGCCTAATTTCTATGTGTTTAGTCCTACTATAGAGAACTGGATTTTGTGTTATAGATAGTGCACTAGTATTGTCACAAAATATTATTGAATTATTTAGATTGACACCATAGTTTAGGAGCTGATTTTGTATCCACAATATCTGTGAGCAGCAACTGTCTGCAGCTATGTATTCAGCTTCAGCTGTTGATGTAGACACAGATGTTTGTTTCTTACAAAACCAAGACACAAGCTTATCACCAAGAAACTGGCAAGTTCCTGATGTGCTTTTCCTGTCTACTCTGCATCCAGCATAATCGGAATCTGAGAATCCAGTTAATTCAAATTCTGATGTTGTTGGATACCAGAGTCCTAGATTAGGACAACCCTTTATATATCTTAAAATTCTTTTTAATAAAATTAGGTGAGATTCTTTGGGGTTAACTTGGAACCTAGCACAAATACAAGTAGCAAATATTATATCAGGCCTACTTGTTGTTAAATAAAGTAGTGAGCCAACAATTGCTCTATATACTTTCTGATCAACAGGTTTCCCTGATTCATCAGTATCAACAACAACATTTGAGGGCATGGGTGTTTTCATGGTGGAAGCATCAGACATACCAAACCTTTTCACTAATTCCTTAGCATACTTGGATTGTGATATGAATATGTCATTTGGAGTTTGCTTCACTTGAAGACCAAGGAAGTATGATAATTCACCCATACTACTCTTTTCAAATTTAGATTGCATTAGATTAAAAAAAATC
The DNA here is from genome assembly GCA_033032865.1 of Dactylorhiza incarnata. Taxonomy (NCBI): domain Eukaryota; kingdom Viridiplantae; phylum Streptophyta; class Magnoliopsida; order Asparagales; family Orchidaceae; genus Dactylorhiza; species Dactylorhiza incarnata. Next base: position 1,537,151 of record JAWHQI010000055.1, on the reverse strand, counting down.
TTTTGCATAAATTTGAATCAGTATAGCCAAAAATAATATCATCTACAATTGAACTAGTAGAGTTTGATTTTTATGTATCCTGGAAAATAAGGTTTTATCAACTATGCCTCTACAGAAATTGTTCTCCAAAAGAAAATTAGCTAAGGTCTCATACCATGCTCTGGGAGCTTGTTTGAGACCATAGAGAGCTTTATTAAGCTTAAACACATAAGTGGAGTGAGTTGGAGAGATGAAACCTGGTGGTTGTTCCACATAGACTTCTTCTTTGATGACTCCATTAAGAAATGCACTCTTTACATCCATTTGATATACCTTGAATTTCTTGAATGCAACAAAGGCAAGGAAAATCATGATAGCTTCAAGTCTTGCAACAGGAGCAAAGGTCTGATCATAGTCAATTCCTTCTTCCTGTGAATATCCTTGGGCTACCAATCTTGCTTTGTTTCTCACTATTTTCCCTTGATCATCAAGCTTGTTCCTGAAGACCCACTTGGTGCCAATAACTGGATGACCTTTTGGTCTTGGAACCAAATCACATACCTTGTTCCTTTCAAATTGATTGAGCTCCTCTTGCATTGCAAGAATCCAGTTTGGATCTTGTTCTGCATCTTTTGTGGTTTGAGGTTCAATCTGGGATATGAAAAAAGTGTGCATCTGATTTTGGTGTAGTTGATGCCTTGTTTGAACACCTGCTGAAATATCACCAATGATTTGGGATATTGGATGATCTCTAACTGTGATGTGATCAACAGTTGGAGTTGGTTCAGCAATAGTATCCACTTGGGGAATTTGATCAGCTATCACTTGATTTGAGCTGTCAGCAAGATCTGGATGATCATCTTCTTCACTGTCTTCAAGATTTTGAGTTGATGGAAGTAAAGATTCTTCTTTCTATAGATCTACTCCATTGATCTCTTCACATAGAGCTGGTACCTGCATAGTATGTTTGGTAGAGGTGGTGTTCCTCTCCTCAAGTAACATGTTAGTCTCATCAAAAGATACATGCATGGACTCTTCTATCTTAAGAGTAGATTTGTTGTAAACTCTATATGCTTTAATAGAAAGTGAATATCCAAGGAATATGCCTTCAGCAGTTTTTACTTCAAACTTCCTTAGATACTTCTTGTCATTGTTATGCACATAGCATTTACAGCCAAATATCTTAAAATAGTTAACCTTAGGCCTTTTATTCTTAAGTAATTCATAGAGAGTTTTACCCTTAAGTTTATGTATCAGGCTTCTATTCAACACATAATTTGCTGTGCTCACTGCCTCTGCCCAAAAAGAGAGTGGCAAGTTTGCATCAGCAAGCAATGTAGTTACTGATTCAATAAGTGTTCTATTTTTCCTTTAAACTACCCCATTTTGTTGAGGAGTTCTAGGAGCGGAGAAACACTGCATGATCCCTTCTTTTCCACAGAATTCTCTCATCAGAAGAAATTCAAACTCAGTGTCATGATCACTTCTGATCAATGCAACTAGAGTAGAGTACTCAATCTTGATGGACCTGAGAAAGTCCGTCAGAACACTGAAGGTGTCAGACTTGTTCCTAAGAAAGAACACCCAAGTGAATCTTGAGAAGTCATCTACAATAACTAAAGAATAATGCTTCCCTCCTGGACTTTGTATTGCAGTAGGTCCAAAAAGGTCCAAATGCAATAAATACAAAATCCTAGGTGAATCACTCTTGGATAAAGATTTAAAACTACTTCTAGTTTGCTTGCCTAATTGACAAGCCCCGCAGAGTCCTTCCTTCTTGTATGAACCAGAAGGCAGTCCTCTAACAAGATTGTCCTTAGAAAGCTTAGATATAGTTCTAAGGTTAATATGTTCAAGCCTTTTATGCCATAATTCATTTGTTTTACTTATAGAATTGAATAAGCAAATATCAGAATTGGCAGAGTCAAATTTGACTAAATAAATGTTTGCATGTCTAATACCAGATAACACATTAATGTTTTTATTATTGGTAATAAGACATAAGAAATGATTGAAAGTTACCTGATAACCTTCATCACATAACTGGCTTATGCTGATGAGGTTGTGCTTGAGTCCCTTGACATAAGCTACCTCCTTGAAGGTAACTGCTCCAACTTTGATCTGTCCATAGCCTTTGGTTTGTCCACAGTTGGAGTCTCCAAATATCACCTTGGGTCCAAGATTTGCTTTGTAGTTGCTCAGGTTGGCCTTGTTTCCTGTCATATGCTTTGAACAGCCACTATCCAAATACTATTGTTGATTTTTGCTTGGATAGCCTCGTACCTGCAAAACAGAAAAAATAAACTAGTTGTTCTTGACCCAGACTACCTTGGGTCCTTTTGACTTTCCACAAAAATCTGAAATAAAAGACATTTCAGGCTGATCCTTATAACCTTTTGGATGATATCTCCTTAGAGGAATTATCCATTCAGTGAAAGGATTAAAAGTATGTGAAGAATAAAAATTCTGTAGATTTTCTGTATATTTTCTATTCGACGAACTGGGCTGAGTTCGTCGATCGCCGTTCGATGAATGGACATGCTTTCGTCGAGCGACGTTCGAATAATGACTATACAGGAAATCTGTCTTCAGAGTTCGTTGATCTCCGTTCGACAAATTCGTCTGATTTCGTCGAGCTCCGTTCGACGAATTCTGCCGAATTCCTTTATTCTTAACAGCCTTGCTTGAAATATTTCTATTTACATCTACAACCTCTTTGCTCTTAGCAGAAATGAATTTTATAGGTGTAGATAGTATGTTCCTCTTAATCAGAGGTGGCTCACTTGATAATGCACCCAATCCTAGTTTGCCACTTAATCTGACATTTACTGTGCTTGTAATGTCCATCAGTTTGATGCTTCTCCCACTTAGGGATTCTTCAAATTTCTTAGCCTCAGATAGTTTATTCTCAATGAGAATAATATGTTCTCTAGAGGCAACCAAATCTTTCTTAAGAATAGCATTATTTTCACTTAATTTGTCCATTTCAGCCAGCTTATTTCTGAGAGTGATTATTTCCTTCTCAGATTTTATTAAGTCTAAGCAAAGAACTTTGAATTCATCTTTGAATTCAATTGAATTGAAATCAAAATTAGAGATTACCTGATCAGCATCATTGTCAGCTTCTGATTCTGATCCTTCTTCATCTGAGTTGTTTTCTGAGGCATTGATAGCCATCATGCAGAAATTCTTTTCTTCTTCATCATCTTCATCATCAGAAGAGCTGGATGAAGATGCACTTACTGACTCACTGCTTGAGTCATAAATAGCCATCAAGCACTGATCATTCTCCTTTGATTCTTCTTCATCATCAGAAGAATTGGATGAAGATTCTGACTCAGTTTCACTCCATGTTTTAGCTACAAATCCTCTTCCCTTATGCTTGTGCTTGTGGGAGGAAGACTTGCTGGAGTGCCTCTTGTCTTCTTTCTCTGTTGTCTTCTCCTTCTTCTGATTCTCTGGACACTCTGGCAGAATGTGTCCAGGTTTCCTGCAGCCAAAACAAATGATTTCTTTAGAATTTGATTTATCATACCTTGGCTTTTCCCTTGATCTGGAATCTTTCTTTCTGAAGTCCTTCTTAGCCATTTTGTAGAACTTTTTGGCTAGAAGGCTCATGAACTCCTCATCTCTTGGAGCCTTTTTCTTTCTCTTCAGCTTGAAAAGCTATGCTTCTCTCCTTCTTGGATGTTGGAGATGAAGTAGATTGCTCAGCTTCTCTGGTTTTGATAAGCTGCTCATAGGATTTGAGTTTGCCTAACAAGCTCTCAGTTGATATCTCATTAAGGATTATGGCTTCCTTGATTGGACAGATCCTAGAGTCCCATGTGTTGGGGAAGCACATAAGAATCTTATCATTGATCTCAGTGATGGAGATCACTTTGTCCAAGGTCTTCAGCTCATTGATTATGAGTCTGAGCCTGTTGTACATATCAACAACTGTCTCAGATTCTCCCTTTTTGAAATTCTCATATTGAGAAATGAGGTGGGATCTTCTGTCCTTTCTTTCATCAGCTGATCCTTCAACCATATTGTTGAGTGAGATCCATATCTCTCTTGCAGAAGTGCATTCCACCACTTTTTGAAAAATGTCATCAGACATTGTTTGTGCTAGAATGTTCATTGCTTTTGCATCTGCACTTCTCTGCTTCTTCTGTACTTCTATCTATTCAGGTGGTGGAACAGCATTGTTTGTTGTTGTGGTTTCAGCACTAGTTGTTGTAGGAGTTGGAGGTCCTGTCAAAATAACATTAAAAATTTCCTCATCAATAGAATTCATGTACAATCTAATCCTTGCTTTCCATAGTGCAAACTTATTGAGATTGCACATAGGATGTCTTATGCTAGAATATTCTTTGTTCTGTGCCATGAGTTTTTAACAAAAAGAAAACTCTAAAATAAATTAAGATCTAATTGATCTTTATGATTCAGGTGTTAGCCTGTAAACAATCAACAACCCTCTGATACCAATTGAAAGTCAATTGATATGCTTAAATACCAATTGAATGTGAGGTTAGATCTTAGATTTACTCTAGAGGGGTGGGGGGGGGGGGGGGGGGGGGGGGGTGAATAAAGTATTAAAAACTGTTCACTTAATTTTATAGCGGAATTAAAATTGTGATATATATATATAGCAGACTGATTTATAAAAACTTTATAAAATAAAGCACACAACACAGCACACAGAAAATCACAACACAGAGGACACAAAAATTTTTATAGTAGTTCCCCAATAAACCTGGGCACGTCTACTCTTCTACCACACTTGGTAGGATCCACTAGGTTTTTGATCAGGTGCCCTATCACCAAGGGGTTTTTGTTCAGGTATCCACACACCAAGTGAGCTTTTGATCAGGTGCTCTAACCCAACTACAGGTTTTTGTTCAGGTGCCCTGCCACCAAGAGGTTAACTTTTGAAGGGAGTTAGAACCCTGTACAAGAGAGGCTAAGAAGGGTTAGATGTTCTTCTATGTCAATATTCTGAGAGAAGACTAGTGGATTGATGATGTAAAGCTCCTCTGTCTGATTTAAAATGTTTGACAGTAGATGGCTGGAGCTTTCTCTTGAAAGTACTGATCTTCCTGTAGCTGATGAATCTGAGAGAATAAGTTCCTCAGATTATTGTTGCTCTTTGAAGATCTGATCTAGAAGCAGAGACTGAGAGAAGGTGTTGATGATGTTCTCAGTGAATGAGGTGCTGCTTGAGGAAGAAGAAGATGATCTGTTAAACTTTGTTCTTCTTTTTCTTCCTGTAACTTTCTGAAGAATAGTGTTCTTCTCTGTCGACTGATCTTTTCTTTTGTATGTTGTTGTACTGCTATTCTGTAATGTGTGAAGTAGTATATCTTCTTTTCTTATTTCCTTTTTGAAATCTCTGACAGATTTGACAAATCAAATCCCTTGATTTAAGGAATAAACTAATCTGAAAGAGATATATCTGGGAACTATAAATCTGACACGCCGTTTATCTTTTTCCTTTTCCATGAATTTGTCCTTTTCCAAGAATATGTCAACGGCTATTTTCAAAATAGGAGAATAATAAAAGAAAATATATTATCCTGACTTATCCGGAAGAATAGAGCCTTTGCTGTAGACGATCTGAGTTCAGAGAATGAAATAAGAATAATCTTTCTGAAATTTTGAACTGAAATAAGAAATCGTTGATCTGAACAAATTTCGTCAATCTCAAGAAATTCGTCGAACACAATGTTGAGTTCGTCGACCTCAACTGAATCTGGCTGGAAGAGTTGAATTAGTTGAGCTGAGAAGATCTTTCGTCGATCTGAACAACTGATGCTTATTCATCGAATGCAGAGCTGAGTTCGTCGAACTGGCAAATTTGTCGACCGCTGAACTGAGCAAAATCGTCAACCACTGAGACTTGATAAAATCGTCGACCGCTGAGCCGCTGAGATTGGATAAGTTCGTCGACTGCTGAGACGAGTTTGTCGACCGCTGAGATTGAATAATTAAGTCGACCGCTGAGATGCTGAGACTGACCCGCCGAGACGATGAGACTGACCCGCTGAGACACTTAGATAGAAGCAAGCCGTTCGTCGATCGCAGAGAGCATGCCGTTCATCGAACCCAGATAGCATTTCGTCGAACGCAGTGTGGAGTTCGTCGAACGCAGAAAAACTTATCTTTTCTTAAGTTCTATCAGCCTAAGCTCTTGACCCATTGACTATACATTGGGGTCAACTTGATCCTAGTCAACAGATAGTGATCCTAGCTCAAATCAGAAATAGGGTTGTTCTAATAGTCCCGACGTCGTAAGGGCCTGCCCCTCTTATGCTCGTCCACGGTTTGAATACACATGCTATTCACAGGCCACTTTGGGGCCTTGCCCCGGGGACTTCGCACTGTCCTCGATTGAAGGTTCGCCCTTCTGCTCCGCAGTTAGGTCCCGACGTTGTAAGGGTCTGCCCCTCTTACGATCATCCACGGTTTGAATACACACACTATTCATTGGCCACTTTGGGGCCTTGCCCTAGGGACTTCGCACTGTAATCGATTGAAGGTTCGCCCTTCTCCTCCGAAGTCAGGTCCCGAGGTCGTAAGGATCTGCCCCTCTTACTGTTGGAGCATGCGTTCCGCACTCGTCCGGTTTGAGAATAACAAATCCCGAATGTATTAGATTCTACTTTTATTAATGGTGTGCAGGTAACAGGTATGAGATGTTCACATTTCTGCTGGAGCTAAATTTGAATGTGGGAAAATTGCACTGTCGGAAAATTCCGACAGCCGCTGTCGCCCAGGCGACAGCAGAGAAGTTACAACTACTTCCCTCCACGGCAGCTCGACGAAAGTCAGTTTTGAGCTGTCGGAATTCCGACAGCGATGTCGCCCAGGCGACAGCTCGGAGGTTACAACAACTGCCCACGACACCACCCACGATCGGCAGTTTTGCACTGTCGGAAATCCGACATCGATGTCGCCCAGGCGACAGCTCGACGGTTACAGCAACTGCCTGCACGACGCCACTCCAGCGGCAGTTTAACGCTGTCGGAAAATTTCGACAGTCACTGTCGCCCAGGCGACAGCGATTTTCTATAAATTGCCTCCTTGTGTTCGTGCATTCGGAGCTCTGAAGATTCTAAGTCCCTTCCTGAGTGCATTCCATCCAGAGAGCTTCAGAACCTCATGAACTCCCATTTATGCTGAGAAGATTTGAAATTGAAGACGAGATCGGACGCGCTTCTACATCAAGGATCATCTCGAGGCTTCAACCTTCCTTTCAGAGATCTGAATTTCTAGGGAGTTCTTTTTTTATCTTGTATTTTCATTTATATACATTTTACTTTGTATTGGTAGGGAAAATCGCTTCCTTGTGCGGAGCGTCTAAGTCCTTGCGTGGCTTAGGGGAAAATCGCTTCCTTGTGCGGAGCGTCCAAGTCCTTGCGTGTCTTGGTGGGAAATCGTGGCCTTGTGTGCTAAGTCTAGATCTTGGGAAGATCTAGAGGATAGGCTTGGGCTTGGTCTAGGGAGAGACAAGTGATAGCCTTCCGATCCTTGGGAGAAGGATTGGTAAACAAAAAGAAATTTACATTTGTACGCCTCCGATTTCTAGCGATATAGAAATCAAATTTATGTAAACACTTTGTCATATAATATAATCATGTCTTTTTTGTATTTACTTGATTTCTATCACTTGGCGTAATCTCTATTATATTGTGTTCTAAGTTTTCAATTCTAAATCTAAATTGTTTATTTCAATCTCTTTCATCATAAAACAATTTAGTACTTATTTCTAAAATTGCAAATTCATAATTTTCTATTCATTTAGCTAAATTGTTATTTTACCTTCGCATATTATAAAACAATTTAGTAATTTTCTTAAAATTATAAAAAGAATTTTTATTCCCTTATTCACCCCCCACCTCTAAGGGCGCCACAAGATCCAACAAGTGGTACCAAAGCTAGGTTATTCCAAACGGTTTAAAAACCAGGAATAATGGCGACTCACGATCTCGCTTCTACTAATATGGGAAATTTTCTTATAAATGAAAAATCTTTAATACCACCTTTATTTGAAGGGAAAAATTATAATGGGTGGAAATTTCTAATGGAAAAATTTCTTAAATCTTTGGATATGGAAGTATGGAATATTACAATTAAAATGCCCCGAAGTATTTTAAATAAAAATGAAATGTTTTTAAATGCCAAATCTATGAATAGTCTATATTGTGCATTAGATCAAAATATTTTCAAACTTATTTATACACTTCCTACTGCTTATGAAGTTTGGAAATTTCTTGAGAATACTTATAGTCTTCCTTCTACAGATGATGAACAAGAGGAATTCCTTATGGATCCAAGAGAAGAAATCGACAAGGACTCATTCTTGGAGGATGATAAATCTAAGAGAGAAATTGACGAGGAATTTCTTATGGACCCAAGAGAAGAAATCGATGAGGACTTATGCTTGGAGGAAGAAGAATACAACATCACAATATTAGACTCATTTGTTGGCAACACATCAAGCAAAAGAGAAGACGGAAACAATTGCAAGGTAAGAAAATCAAAAACTTCTCTTTTTGTAACGAATTCTATTTCTACATCTCGTATGCTTAAAATTGCTAAACGTAAAATTTTAAATTTAAAAATTGCTAATTCCAAATTACGTTTAGAAAATAAATCTTTAAAAGCAAATGATAACGTAGAATCAAATATTGATGTGTTAAACTCTCTTTCATGCTCTTTACTTGAAATTCCTATTCCTTGTCTTAATTGCAATTTATTAAAAGAAAAATTCAAGGAAATTGAAAAAGGGCTCTTAATTTCTAAAAGGCATAATGAAAAATTGTTAATTGAAAATGATGTTTTATCATGTAAGTTAATACAATTAAAATCTTTTGTTGAAAAATTTCAATTGTTATCTAATGAATCTCATCATAAGATTTTGAATAACAAGGATAAATTAACTTACAAAATCATTTCTAAAAAGGATCATTTTCATACATCAACTCAAAAGGAGTTAAGTTTCAAAAAGAATTATGACCCTCACAAAATTCTTAAGAGTCACTATTATAAGTCTCAATATATTTTCAATCATGACTCAAACTTAAAAACTCCTTTTCATGAAAATCAAAATATAAAATATTATCCTTTATATTACAAGAGTATGTCTATAAGAAAGAGTGGAAATGAAAATCATCAAAATAATGATCAATCTTCTAAAACATATTGTAATCCACTTTTTCAACAATCACTTCTAAAGAAAGATAATCACTCTTATAAAATTTTAAACAATCCATATAATAAAAATCATTATGATTATCAACATCAAGCTATTTTGAAAAATAATTTAAATAAACATAAACCTCCAATGAATTATTTTTCAAACAATTCACATAATCATTATATGGATTTAAGTAATAAACAACCAATGTATGAATGGAGACCCATAAAGAAAAATGACATATCAACATTAATTAAAAAGGCTCATTCATCATTATCTTCTCAAAAGCCATCACGACATATTTGGGTGCCCAAAGGAACCATTACACATGGTCAATTTTGGATACCTAAATTTCTTATCATTTAGTATCTTTCATTTGCATGAAGTAGAAATAATTAAAAAATGAAATATCAATACTCTACTTCATGATGTGCTTTATTTCTTTTTCTTTTGTTTGTTTTTGTATTTATTGATCCAAAATGCTTATGGTCCCTCTATATTTTATGAAATATGACTTTCACATATTAAGCCTAATGTTTATCAAATCAAATTGAATTAAAATTGAACATTAAGTCATATGATTTTTAAAAGAGACCTACCTCTCATTTTTTTTGTTATATATATCCTTTTAAATCCTTTACCCATCAATGTCTTGAATTAATATTATAATTAGAATATTGAAACTATTTTTCAAGACTAATGAAATTAATTTTAAAAATGGATTTAATTGGTTTATTAAAAGGGCTTAAGCTAAAAATTAAAATGCGCAACAGTTTGATTACTTTCTATGTTATTTGCTGCATTTGATAGCCCTTATTATGAAAATAATTATCAAATAAAATCGAAAACAAAAATTCATCTAAACGCATGCTTAATCTTTCAAAAAGCAAGTTTTTGATCAAAACTTCAAATAGCCATATCTTTTGATCCGCTCGTCCGTTTTTCGCGTTTAATATCTTTTCAGAAAGAGCACAGAAATCTCCATCTATCGGCAAACTAAACCTGCCCATTTAAGTTTGTTTGGTGCTGTCAATTTGCCTAATTTCAACTCCGTTTTTAAATGCTATCTTAGTTCGCTTGATTCAGAAATTTAAGTTCGTTTGTAAACATCTCATATTACATGCAACATTATCTCCATTAATTCTATGCAATAACATTGCATTCAAATGTATCATTCTAGCATCACTTCTTAATTTGTGCTTAAATTTATATGCTAGATATAACATTTATAGTGTTATTAAAATATCATGATAACTATGTGATTTGAAAATTATATAGAATACTAAAATTCCAACAAACACATAGTTTATGAATTAATCATTAGAATATTTATGAATATTGTTTCATGAATCATATATTATCATGCAAAACCAAAGATCAATAAATTCAATTATTGAATGGCATTTTATTTCAAAACTATATATTTGTGATCTTTGTCTTTGATATGATAGCTTGATCATCATTTTCTAGACTTACAATTCAAACGTGCTCATTCAAACGAAAATCACCAATTCATATTGTCATAAGTCTAGAAGAATTAGAATTTACACACATCATGATGATCTAACATATATTCTATGCAAAAATTCTCTTTAATCATAAATCATAATTCATGTTCTATCAAGACATATCTCAAATCGATAATAGGAATTATGAATCTTATGATAAAAATTATGAATAATGTTTTCTTTACATTATTTGATGTATTGATCTGCTTTGCTAGTGATTGCATGTATCTCTCATATTTGTAGACTCTAGAATCAACTTTGTAATGAAAGTATAAATCAAACTAAATCATCACTCCATTCTAGATCTATAATTTGAAATTCTATTTTGGAATACATGCAATATTAATATTAATCTTATGACATGACTTTAAACCCAAAGCTCATCATACTAGCTTTATCACTTATTGAATATTAGTAATTGTGCTAGTTATCTCATATCGTCGTCTCATAAAAGTAAATAAACTATGCGGCTTTATATAACTCATCACATTAAGCAAAACCCATAGTTTATGTATCAACCCTTAGATTAAAATCATAGGTTTTCCAAAAGATTATTTCACCTATGACTTCATATCTCACAATAGCGGGGGCGTAGGGTTGTATGCATTAGAGACCTAACTTATAAGACATGTCTTGTCCTTAACCGAGGAGGGTTCTAGTGGGGCCTTGCGAGGCACTGGGGGGAAAGAGTGCTAGGTTGAGTGTTCTCTAGTGTGTGCATATGGGACTAACACCCCAACCTACGGCATGCGTGCAACTCCTCATGCCCATCCGTCACTTAGTACGGGGCTAGGGTGTAGACATTTAGTCGGGGTAATCTTTAATCTTAGGACGTACTTATATTACTCTTTGCATGATCATTTTATTTACTTATCACTTAAATCATGCATATTTTGGGTTGTTTAATAAAAAATGTCCTCTTGTGTCTTCATAGTTTATATCTTCATGTTTAAATGGTTTTGTAAAACACAAGAATTTGAAAAGCCAAAGTTTCATGCAAATTTGATCCACCTAGAGATCTCCAAAAATTCTGAAATTTCAGCATGGAACTACTTTAAGGACACTTAATCAATATCAATAATCAGAAATTTAAAATTTCTAAAAATCCACAAAAATATGTTAGTTTATGTGTACAAATCTAATTTTGTGTTTCTGTTTATTTTATTTTCATTTTCTTTATATTATGAAAAATCAACTACAAAAGTTCAAAATTCAAAAATTACAAAAATATGTTTTTGTGATTTTCTGTTTTTATTTGATTTAAAAAATGATAAAATAAAAAAAAATGTATGATCTTTATTATCAAATATCAAGCATGTACGAATTCTATTATTTAGAATTATTTACAATGTTAAACCTTATTTCTTCAAATTACTATGAACATTGTTTTGCTTATCATGCTTTGATATATCTATTTAAAGTGCATCAATTGTATTGAAAAATGTGTAGATACAAGCTTAGCATGCCTCTAAGTATGAGTAAATGATTTATGATTGATAATGATACATTTCACTCACTTATTTTGGTAATCAACATGTGTGTCTAAATCTAAAAATGCTTGCTTGTGTATTGTATTTGTACAATGAATTAAAACTTGCATAAGTTTATTGCCTACACTACATTTGAATTGCACTTATGAAATTTAGAAAAGTGGTTAAGTTAAAAATTTTGGTTTGCAAAACAAGTGTATTCGGAGAATGTTGTCTCACAAATGTGAACAAAAATTATATATGTAGACAAATATACCTCCACCAAGCACTACTTGAACCTCCTGATAAGTCTTCATAAGCATTGTTAGGTTGAGCACCTTGGAAAGAATAGTAAAGTGTCTTGTGCAAACTTTGTTTATTACACCACTTTGTTAAAAATTATGTGCATTAAAAGTGTGTGAAAGTAATTTACTTGTGTTTTATTGTGCACTTTACTTTACACATGTCTTGTATTTTGATGATTTAAATCAATTGTTAACATTGCCCAAAATACACTTATGTGCACATCATTATCTTTCATAACACTTCTTCTCATGAGTATTGGATTCTAATGCTTTATCTATACTACTCTTTATAGAAAAAATGCACTAGATAACCTAGCATGATCTCTACAATGTTTTGGTATCTCTTGAACTTTAAATTAAGTAACATTGTAGTATAATATCTCTTTGATATGTTCATTTCATGCTTGGTATTTTTATGAAAAAAATTTGAGATTTCAACAAGGTTTAAACATCTTTCAATTTTGAACTAAAACTCATATTTTTACTTATGCTTTTCATGCTTACAAAAATATGTTTATTATAATCTTCCGCTTGCTTACAACTCTTATCTTTTTATTTGAAATCTCTTATATTTGCTATGCTTAAACTCTTTATCATTTATAAGAAATGCCTCCTTACTACCCTCACCTAAACCCTCTTTTGATTCTACCAAAAGGTGAGATTAAATTGCATAAATCTAAGATTTAGGGGGAGTGCATTATAATGATATTAAACTAAAAAAAATGGGTAAGTTTGTAGGGGGAGTAATCATATAGGAGGTGCATACATTAACATATGCTCGATCATGAAAATCCTTCAATAAATGGTTCCTTACCTATCTTAAAAGATATACACTCATCCCTATATTCATTACTTTTGATAATATCAAAGGGGGAGAAGATACTAAGAAATCACTTAAATCACTTAAATTACTTAATTAATTAAGTGAGCTTTCATGTAGGGGGAGTTTATAAGTCGGGGGAGAATAATTTTAGAAGCAGCTAATATTAAGGGGGAGATTATATTAAGGGGGAGATCATATTAAGGGGGAGAACATGAAGATCATAATTTCACACTTGTGCATACATAATGTACTTGTCACTATCTATATAGGATTTATTCGATTTCTTAGTATAAGGATTTGTTATTATCAAAAGGGGGAGATGGTTGGAGCATGCGTTCCGCACTCGTCCGGTTTGAGAATAACAAATCCCGAATGTATTTGATTCTATTTTTATTAATGGTGTGCAGGTAACAGGTATGAGATGTTCACATTTCTGCTGGAGCTAAATTTGAATGTGGGAAAATTGCACTGTCCGAAAATTTCGACAGTCGCTGTCGCCCAGGCAACAGCAGAGAAGTTACAACTACTTCCCTCCATGGCAGCTCGACGAAAGTCAGTTTTGAGCTGTCGGAATTCCGACAGCGATGTCGCCCAGGCGACAGCTCGGAGGTTACAACAACTGCCCACGACACCACCCACGATCGGCAGTTTTGCACTGTCGGAAATCCGACATCGATGTCGCCCAGGCGACAGCTCGACGGTTACAGCAACTGCCCGCACGACGCCACTCCAGCGGCAGTTTAACGCTGTCGGAAAATTCTGACAGTCACTGTCGCCCAGGCGACATCGATTTTCTATAAATTGCCTCCTTGTGTTCGTGCATTCGGAGCTCTGAAGATTCTAAGTCCCTTCCTGAGTGCATTCCATCCAGAGAGCTCCAGAACCTCATGAACTCCCATTTATGCTGAGAAGGTTTGAAATTGAAGACGAGATCGGACGCGCTTCTACATCAAGGATCATCTCGAGGCTTCAACCTTCCTTTCAGAGATCTGAATTTCTAGGGAGTTCTTTTTTTATCTTGTATTTTCATTTATATACATTTTACTTTGTATTGGTAGGGAAAATCGCTTCCTTGTGCGGAGCGTCTAAGTCCTTGCGTGGCTTAGGGGAAAATCGCTTCCTTGTGCGGAGCGTCCAAGTCCTTGCGTGGCTTGGTGGGAAATCGTGGCCTTGTGTGCTACGTCTAGATCTTGGGAAGATCTAGAGGATAGGCTTGGGCTTGGTCTAGGGAGAGACAAGTGATAGCCTTCCGATCCTTGGGAGAAGGATTGGTAAACAAAAAGAAATTTACATTTGTACGCCTCCGATTTCTAGCGATATAGAAATCAAATTTATGTAAACACTTTGTCATATAATATAATCATGTCTTTTTTGTGTTTACTTGATTTCTATCACTTGGCGTAATCTCTATTATATTGTGTTCTAAGTTTTCAATTCTAAATCTAAATTGTTTATTTCAATCTCTTTCATCATAAAACAATTTAGTACTTATTTCTAAAATTGCAAATTCATAATTTTCTATTCATTTAGCTAAATTGTTATTTTACCTTCGCATATTATAAAACAATTTAGTAATTTTCTTAAAATTATAAAAAGAATTTTTATTCCCTTATTCACCCCCCCCCTCTAAGGGCGCCACAAGATCCAACACTTACGTTCGTCCACGATTTGAATACACACACTATTCACCGGCCACTTTGCGGCCTTGCCCCGGGGACTTCGCACTGCCGTCGATTGAAAGTTCGCCCTTCTCCTCCGCAGTCAGGTCCCGGCGTCGTAAGGGCCTGCCCCTCTTACGTTCGTCCACGGTTTGAATACACACGCTATTCACCGGCCACTTTGGGGCCTTGCCCCGGGGACTTCGCATTGTCGTCGATTGAAGGTACGCCCTTCTCCTCCGCAGTCAGGTCCCGGCGTCGTAATGGCCTGCCCCTCTTACGTTTGTCCACGGTTTGAATACATATGCTCTTCACCGACCATCCTGGCGCATGTCCCCGATTAATACTTCGACAATGACTGGAGCAATAGAGTCACAAGACGCCAAGAAACGCCAACACAAAGCTGCACAAATCAAAAAGAGACTGCAGAAGATGAAGTGAAAGCAACTTCACACTTGTCCCTCGGCAACAACTCCAATCCAATCCACCACATGCAAAAGTCAAAACCTTCTCTCTCCTCCACGCAGTGTCCCAGACTCCGAAGGTTTGGGGGGCTTATGATGTGCATCCACAAAAAGGATGTTCATCCATGAATTTATAAAAGCCATGGGGTGCGCTTAGAAAAAGCTCCACTAAGGAGAAGTGGAGGGAGTGGGGTCAGAAGTCCAACCCATGATCATGGGAGTGGAGAATTTCGCCGCCCAGTCTGCACTACGCCGGGCTCCACACGCCACCATAACCACACCCCACTATTGGGGTGCGGTTAGTCCGCACCCCGCTAAGAGGGTGTGGATAGCCGCGTCCCCCATGGTGGGGGATGCGGCCTAACCGCACTCCAATAGGTGTGCGTCCGAACCGCACCCCTCTTGGGGTGCGGCCGAGCCTCACCCTCTTGGGGTGCGGCCGAGCCGCACCTCCAAGGGGTGCGGCGGCCTAGCCGCACCCCATGAGGGGTGCGGCCAAGCCCCCCCCCCCCCTCCCCCCGCAGCAGGGTGCGGCCAAGCCCCCTCCCCAGAGGGGGCCCTGAGGCAGATACGGCCGAAGCCGCGCCCCCGCGTCGAGTGCGGTCGGAATCCGTTTTTCCTTTGAGGCACGACTCCTCTTCTGCCAAAGTTCATTGCGCGCCCGGAGCGCTCTCGTGTTCATCGCGCGCTCAGAACGCTTCTCCGTTCATTGCGCGCTCAGAACGCTCCCGCGCGCGCTCAGAATGCTTCCCTGCGCGCTCAGAACATTTCCATGTTCTGAATGCACTCAGAACGTTTCCACATTCTGAACGCACGTGCAGTTAATATTTTCTAATTTCTCAGATTGTTGGAACCCTTCGTCGCCTTTTTTACCTTCAACAAAGCTGCCCGAACTGCCCGAGGTGCCCGAAGGGCGAGACTCTCATTTACGAAAAATGGCGATCTGTGTACTCCAAATCGACCAGCGTGATTCGCCCGTCATGTGGTTACGGTGGTTACGACGGTGAAATTACCGGGCTACCCCCGACCAAAGCTATAAAAGGAGCCAAGAGCCTTCATTTTAGGACGCCTTGCTTTTCGGACCCGATAGAGCTCTGCGAAGATTTCCTCTGAGCTTTCTTTCTAAGCTTGAAGATCTCCTTCGTGGACTTGGAGATTTCCTTTCCCCCGAAAGGCAACTCGACATTCTCATTTTTGTTCTCACCAGCATTCTCTCTTTCGTTCTCACGGTTGTTCTCAGAAAAAGGAATACTTAGCTTTCCGAGAGGTGGCATGTCACCCTCAGAGTTCTATCTTTCTCTCCACTACTGTAACGAGCGGCGGCCCGTCGCTCGAATTCTAAGTCTCTAATTTTAACTTCTCAGAAGATAGTGGAAGTTGGCCGGCACAGCTCCGACCGCGTGTTTTTTTACCCTTTTCGGGTTTTCCACGTCAAAATCCTTCGTGTCACTTACTAACTCACTTATTGACTGTTTGTGCGCTCGATTCGCATACGAGCTAAGGAAGTTCAATTCGACCGGTCTACCAGAGCGCCCGAGTGATCCGCAAAAGCATGATTTTTATTCAATATAAAGAAAAAAGATTTGTTCGGAGCAACACTATCTTGATGTGTATTGAGGAAGATGGCTGTGCCGCAAAAAAATTAGCCACATCATAGGAAATTAATTAACAATATGGTGCTATGAAAAGGAAGTATCGTGAAAGTTGGTGTCACAATAATTTCTGCAATGAAATTAGTAAATATTGAGATAGTTTATTTAGAATTGATCAATCTTTTTTGTCTTCTTTACGACGAACATATGTTTTCAGATATTTGTACAAATATGCTGATTATTATCTCGGGATTGCTTGACGTTGATGATGTAAAAATGATACAAGTGTAACTTTGGGTCTAGGAAAACTTCATAGTAGACTTGAGTCTAATTGATTGTGGTCTAAAGAAGGGGGTTTATTTATGTGGTTGGAGGTTGAAATTTTTTTGAATGTTCAGTGCTTGAGATCCTCCCACACGCAGTAGATGGAAGATAATTGCCCCACCGAAAGAGGGCACGACCGATGGCCAGCAGACAGGAGCAGTCGCCAATATTATGTGCACGGTTTTCTGCAGCATGGCAACCCCATGAACAGTCCAGGTCGATGCCGAGTGTTACAGCACAGTAGGGGAAAGTGGAAAGGGAGAAGAAGCCCGAAGGAGAAGGGCAGAGGGGGAGAGATTAACAGGAAAGGGAGGGGAGAGAGACGCAGTAAGGGGAGACATAAAAGTAGAAATTCTTATTAATCAAAACTAATCTATTACACAAGCAGCATAGCTATTTATACATAAACTGGTCTTTATGACCGTTGGGCCCAACCCAAGAAGACTGTTGCTATATTTACCGAGATATTAAAAATGTACAGCCTTTAATGCTGAGCTGGCTGACGGACTCTGCTATAGTGACGGTGTTACACTGCTATCGTGTTGAAAAAAAAACGACCGTGTTGTTAAGGCCGCTTATTTAAAAGCCGGCGGTATTAGGGTTTTGCTGGTGGAGTGTCTTCTGAAGGGAGCGTCGTCGCCTAGGTGTAACGTCCCAAGGCCCTGGACTTACCATCGGGACAACATCCACCGACAGCCTCGCCTGGCGACCGTTACCGGGCTGCAGCCTAAGCACCCCAACCCCTCCAACTGAGCTGCAGCTCAAATGGTGATGAGAAGTGGAAGAACTCCATAGTTAAGCGTGCTCGGGTTGGAGTAGTACTTGGATGGGTGACCTCCTAGGAAGTCCCCGTGGTGCATGCTTGACTATCGAGTTTGCCTCATCAAAGGGAAGTTGTGGCCACCAACAACTCGCCAGCAGGGCTGGAGAGGGGTTGGGGTGCTTGGGCTACAGTCCGGTGACGAGGTCAGTTGAGGCTAGAGCGGTGGACATTGTCCCGACCGGACATCGGCTTCTGGGTCGTTACACTAGGAATGAAGACGCCTGAGAGTCCGAAGCGAGCACGTCGAAGACGAGCTGAACGGCGAAGGGAAGCGGTAGTCGCTGGTGGGGATGGCTTGGAAGTGCCATTGCTGATGAGATCCGGCGACTTGTCGTCGGTGGAGCAGTCGCGGGAGGTAACTGGAGGCGTGTCCGGAGCTTTGGCCCAAACTTCCTGCTGTGCGGAACTAGCGGATGCCTGGTCGCGCGTACCCCAAAGTAATGGTGGACCGGAGAATGCAGATCTTGTCCTCGTAGGTATGCTTATGTGCTTCGGCTTGACTGTAGAACAACTACTTGTAGGCGTTTGTTGTTTTGTCTGCGAAAACAAAAATTTATCAGTGATTTGTAATTTTAACAGTGTACGTTCATGAGGATCTAGATGAGTAACATCTTCCCATGAGCTATCAGTGGGTTGAAGGTTTTTCCATTGTATAAGTGCTTGATGAATAGCTTGTCCCTTAACCCATCTATGCGTTCATCGAGTATGGACAATACTTCATGAATCGGGTTGTTATTGTGTGAGTGTGGAGGTAAATGTAATGGGCTCTCTGTAGAAGCAACATGATATAGCTTAAGTAAGGACACATGGAAAATTGGGTGAATCTTTGAGTGTGCTGGTAGTTTAAGTTTGTATGTTGTTTGACCATTTCGTTCCAAAATTTTGAATGGTCCCTAGTATCGCAAGCTTAATCGCTTAACTTGTTTGTTGTGTAGGGATAGTTGACGTTGTGGCTGAAGTTTGAGGAGAATGGCGTCACCGATATTGAAGGTCATCGGTAAACGTTTGGTGTCGGCCAGCGCTTTCATCCTTTGCTGCGATAGTTATAAATTTTCTTGTAACTGTGTAAGAGGGAGTCCCTCTGTTGTAATTCTGTGTTTACTGCTTCCAGTTTGCCGAGATAGTTATAACCTAACAGGATGCACGGAGGGTGGCGGCCGTACATAGCCTCGAATGACGACATTCCGGCCGCTGACTGAAAGCTGGTGTTATAATGATACTCCGCCCAGCTAAGGTGTGTGGACTAAGTTTTTGGATGGCTGTGTGTAAAAACCCAGAGATACTGGTTCAAACACCTATTAACTCGCTTCGTTTGTCCGTCCGTTTGCGGTTGATAAGCGGAACTATATTTTAACTTGGTCCCCTGTTGTTTAAAAAGGTCTTGCCAAAAGGCACTTAAAAAATAGAGTCACGGTCCGAGACAATTGTCTCTGGAAAACAGTGTAATTTCCCACAGGTTTCCCAAAATACTCGGGCCACAATTGGTCCGTTGAAACCCGCTTCTAAAGGAGCGAAGTGTGCTGCTTTTGTAAGTCGATCTACGACAACCAAAATTTCCGTGAACGATTTCGAGCGAGGTAAATGTGTGATGAAGTCCATTGATATACCCGCCCAAATTTGCGTTGGGATTGGAAGAGGTGCTAACAACCTGTAAGGTAAATGATTAGAAGGCTTACTCCTTTGACACAAATCACAGGTCTTAATATATGTTTTGACGCGTAATAATTTTGGCCAAAAAAAACGAATGCACTAACCTCAAATAGGTCGGTTTGATCCCAGAATGCCCGCTAATTTTGGATTCATGGGCTTCTGAAATCAATTGTGTTTGTAATATAGATTTCGGAATATAAAGTTTATTTTTAAAAAATATATTATTATTTTTTGAGGTCCAATTTGGTCGAGATCCTGGATTGCTTTGTAGAATATGAAAATTTTGATTAGCTAAAATATCTTTCTTATAAAAGTTTGAAATATTATTTAAAAACTAGCAATTTGGTAAGGAAATGTTAAAAGAGTGGAATGATTATGCTGTCACTCCTTCCATTTGAGATAAAGCATCGGCTTCTTTATTAATGCTTCCCGGTTTATATTCGATAGTGAAGTCATACTCTAGTAGTTTTGTTAAACAACGTTGTTGTTCGGTCGAGGTGAGGACTTGAGTGGTGATATGATGAAAGGTTTGGTGATCGGTACAAATATTGAACAGTGCTCCTAACAAATAATGTCGCCATTTTGACACCGCCGAGGTGACATCTAACAATTCTCATGAATAAGTTGATTTTGCTTGTTCGCGAGTAGTTAATTTGCGACTAAAAAAAGAAATAGGGTGATTGGCTTGGCTGAGAACCACACCAATACCACATCCAGATGCGTCTGTTTCAATTACAACTGTTTTTGAGAAATCCGGGAGAGCTAGAACTGTTGGATCTGATGGCGCCCTTAGGGGGGTGAATAAGGGGTTTACTGTCTTTGAGATAAACTGGCAGATTTTAGAGAAAGCAAAAACTTTTTTGTTCTGTCGCTAACGCCTGACGTTAGATAGTTAACGGCGGGCGTTATCTCTCCAGAAAATATTTTTACAGAAATATCCAAAGTGATTTTACTTGAAAAATCTTAAATGAAATACACTTCCACAATCAGAGATAATAGAAATGAATATTATATATTTCAAAAAAGATGATTACTAACATATAATTTCAATAACGCTTGAAATTAAGGCGACAAAATAAAATTCACTTTTTTGTTCCTTCACCGGTCCTTCTCCCAATGACTGGTTGACTATAGCCTATCTATCCCCAGATAAGGCCTCTAGCCACCCCCTAGATCTACCCTAGACATAGTCGTCACGCACAAGGCGGCAAATTTCCTCCTAAACCGAACTCGGCCAAGTCGCCACACACAAGGCGGCAAATTCACTACCGTTACAAGAAAATATGAAAAGATAAAGTTAAAATCAGAACAAAAGCCTCCCTAGATTGAAGAGCGTTGAAGGAGATGTTGAAGATACACAATGACCATATCGGAATTGAAGCGAGCGTCCTTCTTCAAATTTTCCGTTGGAAATCTCCTTCTCACTCTTGTTCCTCAATATTGGTGTTGGGAGTGCTCTCTGAATTCGGGATGAAATGCTCTCTCTAAAGTATAGAATGAAGGCTTGGAATGTATAAACTTTGATCAAACAAAATCAGCTCTTTAAATAGGCACGGGAGCTAACACGTGGCGTTAAGAAGTTAACGCCAGCGTTAGTGATCGTGTATACCACTGAAATCGTGCAACCGTCGAGAACGCGGCAGTTTGTGGACTCAACGCGTGCGTTAAGTGTCAACGTTGGCGTTGTCACTTAGTAACCAACTATTCTCCATCTTGACGTCAAGATCCGTTGAGAAGTCATCCCTTTTCGACGAATGTTAATGTTGGGCGTTAACTTCTAACGCGGGGCATTGGCTCACTTTTCAGAGAATCTTCATCAATCAGCATCTTGTTCATAGGATTATTTAACTATAGTACCTGCACACTATAAACACAAGCAAGTTCAAATACATAATGTGATTTGTTATTCTCAAACTAAGAGATGTGGAACACAAGCTCCAACAATCTCTCCCTTTTGATATTAACAAATCCACTAATAAGAAATAAAATATAATTAGAGTAGTGTTTATAGTATATGTTAAGCGTGATAATCATGCATACTCCCCCTATGTGGATACTCCCCCTACATGAATGCATTTTCTAATATTACTCCCCATAAATAATAGATTTCTTTATTTCTTCAATTTATTCTCCCCCTTTTGTTATAATCAAAATGAGCTGGGATAGAGTAATAGCAATTTGAAATAATATGCATTAAGTAGAGATAATAACAACTTTATTATAAATAGTGAACACAACGAAAGTAATTTGTAACATCTTTTAGAAATTGTAAGTACAAAATATAATAAGCATTTTAAATCAAATAATTAGATGTTTTGAAAGTTAGAAACAAAAGTTGCAAGTTCATTAGTAATTTGTAACAAAAAGTAGCAAGCAAGTTTATAAAAATATCAAGTAAATATATGTTTACAATGTAAATAAAATTTGCATTTCAAGTATACATAAATATTGTAAAGATCATGCGTTGCTATATAGTGCATTTACTCATGATTATAGAGAATAGTATAGATAAGCTTTAATTCCAATTCTCATGAGTGGAAGTATTATAAATGATAATGATGTGTTCAATAAAAGTGTTTCGTCAAAGTATACAAGTGTATAAATTAAACCACATGATAGTGTGTAATTTTAAGAACATAACTTGAATTAAACATAAATAACTTTACTTCCACAAATTTCAATGCACATACAGATTTTCATTAAGAGAAGTGGTCAAAATTTTGTTTGCACAAGACACTTTACAATTTTTGACAGAGTTTTCCTTATCATATATTTTTTCCTTGATTTTGATTTTTGTGACCAAGGACTTCAAATTCACTTGCTTTTGTAAACATATAAATTTATATTCTAAATATCACTTTTCTCTAATCACAAGTGCATGAAGAACAAAGAATTCAAGAAAGAATTCAATGTTGTGTAGGCAAACTATTTATGAGATTCAAAATAAGTTCTTATACTACACAATTATGCAATAAGATTTAAAACACATGTATATTAACAAAAAAGGTGTAAGTGAGAAAATCATTATCAAAGATAAAAACTTTACTCATACTTAGAGGCATGTAAAAACATTTCTACACATGTAATCTACAACTAAATTCTTTGCACATTTTAAGATATTATTCAAAGCATGATAAAAACAAAACAATATTTTTAAGAAACTTGAAGGTTTAAATTAAACATTGTAAATAATCTTTAATCAATATATATAATCATCCTTGAAATAAACATTTAAGCATAAATTAATTTTTTTGTTTTTAATTTTTAGAAGTAAATAACAACAAAAAATAGAAAACAACAAAAGATTTAAAAACAAAATACTGAAAAAAATAATATCAAGAATTTTTCAATAAAAAAATGGAGCATAGAGGCTAATGACAGGCGTAAGCTTCTTAACGCCGAGACATGACACTAAATTTTGACGTTTTGAAAAATCTTTTTTATGATTCATTTGTATTAGAAAGAGACTTTCTTACAGTTGAAATTTTAGACATTATGAAGTTGATTTGAAGTCTCTTTTAGTATATTTTTGGTGGGCTTTTTTTATTGATTTTGAAATATTTTTTTTTTTAAAATGCAAACAAATATAACAAAGTATATAAGATAATTTTGATTATAAGGGTTAAAGTGAAATTTCTAAGACACCTAATTCTAACCTAAGCATGTGAAAACGTGCATCAGGTAGAGGCTTGGTAAAAATGTCGGCAAGTTGTGATTCAGTCTCTATAAAGCTAATTTTAACATGTCCCTTCTTAATATGATCTCTAATAAAATGATGTTGGACATCTATATGTTTAGATCTAGAATGATGAACATGATTATTTGTGAGATCTATAGCTCTTGTTGTCACACTTTAATTCTATGTTATTTAGATAACACCAAAGTCCTCTAACATTTGGGTCATCTATAAAGCTTGTGCACAACAACTACCTAGTGCGATATATTCGGCCTCGGTGGTAGAGAGGGCAATAGTTCTATTTCCTACTCGACCATGATATGAGTGAAGGGCCTATAAAATGACATACGCCACTAGTGCTCTTACGATCTAATGAACATCCCGCATAGTCCGAATCAAAAAAACCGTGTAAAATAAAATAATCATTATGAGGATACCATAAGCTTAATCTAGATATTCCGATTAGATATCTAAAAATACGTTTAACCGCTTTTAAATGCGATTCTTTTGGGTTGGCTAGAAATCTAGCACATAAACAAACGGAAAATATAATATCGGGTCTAGATGCGCTCAAATATAGTAATGAGCTTATCATTCCTCTATATAATGTTTGATCAATTGAAATATCGGCTTCATCTTTTCCTAGCTTTAGTGATGCACTCATTGGTATATTAGCTTGTTTTAGGTTTTCAAATCCAAATCTTTTTAGAATATCTTGAACATATTTAGTTTGACAAATAAATATACATTTGATTTTTGAGAGATTTGAAATCCTAGAAAATAAGTGAGTTCTCCTACCAAGCTCATTTCAAATTCATTTTTCATCACTAAAATTACTTTATTACATAACTCTTCATTAGTGGCTCCAAAAATAATATCATCCACATAAATTTGCAATATAATCAAATCATTATCTACATGCTTAATGAAGAGTGTATTATCCGCACTTCCCATTTTATAACCGTACTTTATCAAAAATAATGTCAATCTATCATACCAAGCACGTGGCGCTTGCTTCAATCCATAAAGCGCTTTCTCTAATTTATATACATAATTTGGAAATTTTTCACTCACAAAACCGGGGGTTGTTCTACATAAATTTCTTCTTTTATAATCTCGTTCAAAAAGACATTTAACATCCATTTGAAATAATTTAAATCTCTTAAAACTCGCAAATGCAAGAAATATTCTAATTGATTCAAGGCGAGCAACGGGTGCAAAAGTTTCATCAAAATCTACCCCTTCGATTTGTGAATAACCTTGTGCAACTAGTCTAGCTTTATTCCTTGTTATCCTAGAGTCACCATCTATTGTATTTTTGAAAATCCATTTGACTCCTATAACCGGATGATTATGGCCTCTCTACTAAATTCCAAACCTTATTACGTTCAAATTGATTTAATTCATCATTTATATCTAAAAACCAAAATTCATCATTTAAAGCGGTTGAAATATTTTTTGGTTCTATTTCGGATACAAAACAAAGGTTGGAAAAAGACTCATGTAAAGAAGAACGAGTACTTACCCCTTTTGACGGTTCTCCTATCACAAGCTCCCTTGGATGATCCTTAGTAAATTGCAACATGCTTGGAGGAATATATTCTTCTTGTTCTTCTTCTTTTTCCTCTTTTTCTTCTTCTTTCTCTCCAAGCGATTCATCATCCTCATGTTCCGAAAGGGAAAGAGGTTCGTCTTCGTTTCCTGTATGATTAGTATCTACATAAGGATCAAACTCATCAAATCTTACATGAATAGACTCTTCAACTATTTTAGTTCTTTTATCATAAATTCTATAAGCCTTACTAGTTGAAGAGTACCCAATGAAAATTCCCTCATCACATTTTTCATCAAATTTTCCTAGTGCATCTCTAGTGTTTAAAATAAAACACTTACAACCAAACACATGAAAATAAGATACATTAGGTTTTCTTTTAAAATATAGCTCAAAAGGTGTTAATTTTAAAATAGGATGAAGCATGACACGATTAATAATATAACATGAAGTATTAACCGCTTCGGCCCAAAATGATTTAGGCAACCCATATTCACAAAGCATAGTGCGTGCTAGCTTTTGAAGAGTTCTATTTTTTTCTCCACTACACCATTTTGTTGTGGGGTGCGAGGAGCGGAAAATTCATGTTTAATTCCTAAATCATCACAAAAGGAAGAAAATTTATCATTTTCAAATTCTCCTCCATGATCCGAACGTATGTATTTAATTTTTAAATCAAGTTCATTTTGAATACGAATGCATATTTTAGTAAATTCAATAAATGCATCGGATTTGGAAGATAGAAATAAAGCCAACAAAATCTAGAATAATCATCAATTATTACAAAAATAAATTTTCTACCTCATAGACTAGAAGTGCTAATTGGTCCAAATAAATCCATATGAATTAATTTAAGTGGTCTAGAAGTAGAAATTATATTTTTGGTTTTAAAAGAATTTTTTGAAAACTTTGTTGGATCGTATGACGCCCTTAGAGGGGGGGTGAATAAGGGTGTGTTTGAAATATAATTTTTCCTTAAGAATTTTTAAACAAGTTTTACTTTTCTAAAAATTACTTCTAAACAATTTCCAAAGAATGTGTTTTTTTTTTAATAATTCAAAAATAAATTTCTAAGATAAAGATTATGCCACCAAATATGTAATTAAAGAAAAAGACATAATTATATTAATCATGAAATTTGCATACAATAAAAATGATCTTAACAATGCTTAAGATCAAGGCACAATTATGTTAATAAAAAAAACCTACAATTTTGGTTTACCAATCCTTCTCCCAAGGATCGGAAGGCTATCACTTGTCTCTCCCAAGACCAAGCCCAAGCCTATCCTCTAGATCTTCCCAAGATCTAGACGTAGCACACAAGGCCACGATTTCCCACCAAGCCACGCAAGGACTTGGACGCTCCGCACAAGGAAGTGATTTTCCCCTAAGCCGCGCAAGGACTTAGACGCCGCACGCAAGACGACAATTTCTCCAACGATTACAAAATGAAAAGTGAATGAATGAAAATACAATATGAAAAACCCCCTTTAGAATTTCTGGACCAAAACAGCGAAGATCCCTTGAGACAGTCTCCTTGGAATGCGTGTACAATCTTCGGCTTCGCTCTCTCTTTTCTCCTTCAAGGATGGGGATTTTCGTTCTCTGGAGCTCTCTGGACGATAACACTCAGGAAGGAGGCTTAGAAATCTGAAGAACTGAATTCCACGAAGTTTCGAGCCCTTTTAATAAAAAGGAGCTGTCGCCGTCCGATAGCCGCTGTCACCGAAATCCGATATCTCCAGAGGCTGCCACGTGTCCCACTAAAACGAAGTTCCTGCGTCGTGTTGAGGTCGTGGTTGAGACGTGGGCTGTCGGATATCCGATAGTACTGTCGGATATCCGATAGCCAAGGTAACTGCTGCACGTTCTGGCGTTATAGGAAGATCGTGGGCTGTCGCCATCCGATAGCGATATCGGAAATCCGATAGATCCTAACCGCTGTGTGGTAACTGCTGCACGTCCTGGCGTTATCGGAAGATCGTGGGCTATCGCCATCCGATAGCGATATCGGAAATCCGATAGATCCTAACCGCTGCGCAGAGATCAAATATACGCGCTGTCGGAAATCCGATAGCACTGTCGGAAATCCGATAGCTCAAATTTCTGGAAAATGTCATTTTGCTTCAATTGAAATCATGTTATTTTTGCACCTGTTATCTGCACACCATTAATCAAAAATAGGATCAAATACATTCGAGATTTGTTATTCTCAAACCGGACGAGTGCGGAACGCATGCTCTAACAATCTCCCCCTTTTGATAATAACAAATCCTTATAAAAAGAAATCGAATAAATCCTATTGAGATAGTGAAAAGTACTTATGTGTGTACAAGTGTTGTGAGCTTAAGATCTCCATGATCTTCCCCTTAATATGATCTCACCCTTAATATAGTTCCTTCTAAAAATATTCTCCCCCTGCATATAAACTCCCCCTACATATATGCTTACTTAATTAATTTAGTATTTTAAGTGATTTAATTGATTTAATTGATCTCTTTTTATCTTCTCCCCCTTTGATATTAGCAAAAGATGAATATAGAGATGAGAGACTAGGAAAGAGTATTACAGAGATATGGTAGTCATGGAGAAAGAATATATGACCAGTTGGAGTACACTAGCGGAAGCTTTGCAAGTGATATGATAATGAGATAGGTAATCTTGGAGAGGAATCTAAGCATTCTAGTAATGTGTTATAATGTATAGAATCAAATAAACTTAACCATGATGAGATTCAATTTTAATGATCATAGAGAGACACAGTGCAATATAGAAAATTGAATCGTTTTGGTCCAATTCTCATAAGAAGAAATTTTATAAATAACAATGAAGTGTAGTAGTGATACTTTGAGAAAGAATACATATGAATATATTTAAAATATACATGATCATGGAATTGTTAAACATAACATAAATATACATAAAGCCCATACTTCTGAACCAGAAACTTTGCAAATATACATAAAAGGACCATTTTGTTTTTGCAAGACACTTTACAATTCTTTCCAAGGTGCTTAACCTCACAATGCTCATTAAGACTTATCAGGAGGCTAAGTAGTGCTTGGTGGATGATCCTTGTCAATTTTTATTTATTTCTTTCAACATTTTGGGCAAAAAGAATGTTTTGCATTTGAATTTTCCTCCCATTTTTTTGAGGATTCATAGATTTTAAGGATCTCCGAATTCACTTGCATGCCATAAATGGTAAAAGTTGAATAAGTGCAAAGTATCAAAGGTGAAGGTGACATTTATGAAATGTATTTTGTTATGTTCGATCAATCATGATGTATGTATAGAATAAATTGTATTAATATGTATTACCAAAGTAAGTGTTTGTGATTGCTCATTGTCATAGATAAAAGATTTCTTATACTTAGAGGCATGCGAAAACAATTCTTAATAACGATATGAAAGTGTCATCACAATGATATGGTAAGATTGAACATCATAAGCATATGTTAAGCTATTGTTATGAATAATAACACATGAAGAATACTTTATGCAAGATACCAAAATTCTCATATTAGCATGTATAGAAACAGGGAATGAACAAACTAGTGAAAAAAAATAGTCAATTTTTGGGAGCTGTCGGATTTCCGATATCAAGCTATCGCCATCCGACAGCTCAGAAAGTATAAAAAGACGTGTTTCGTCTTTTGACCGACACTTCTCTTCAAGTTTAGGAGAAATTACGAGATCTAGAGCTTTAGGTGCCAGAAAACTTCAGATCTAAGGTGAGATTTGTTGGTTTTTCAAGTTTTGGTTAAAATTTCTCCAATAGTTTTGTGATTCTCATATTTCTCTTTATTTTCATGGAGTTTTTTGAAGATAAACTGGAGAAAGTTTAGTAGATCTAGATATTTTAGATCTTTGGTTGTATAAGAGATGTAGATCTTGTCTTTTGTAAGAGAAATTAGTATTTTTGTTGAATTTGTGTGTTGAAACAAGATTTTCCTTTTTTTGTTGTTTTTGTGTAGATCTAGATGTTTATAGGTTCAGTTTAAGAGGAATAATGATGACAAAAAAAATGAAGTGTTATAGGAAGAAGATGATGAATAGTGTTTTTCATTAAAGTTTTGATTTTTCAAAAAAATATTAAAGTTGTTGAAGATTTTTTGCTGTGTGAAAAGTGTGTAGATTTGGGATAGAAAGATTGTTGTGAAATGAAAATTTTCGGCACAAAAAAAAAAATTTTAGCTGTCGGATTTCCGATAGGTGGTATCGGAAATCCAACAGTGCCAGAATTGTTCCTTTTTTTTTGTTTGTAAAATTTTTTGTTATGTCTTATGCAGATATGAGTTCAAGTTGGAGATCAAGAAGGGGTGAATCAGGAGATGCACATTCCTCTTATCAAAGTTACCCGGCCATTGAAAAAGCACAGATAGGAATTTCAAAGATCGTAGAATTTGATCTCCCTAGGCATGAACGAGTCTATTTTATGCTTGCTGAGGCAGGTATACTCTCAGTAATTATCCAAGACATTTTCTCCTCCTTTTTAGTTCGTGAATTTTACAATCATCTTGAGGATCCGGCATATACCGATCTGAATGGTGGAGTGAGATCCAAAATTCAAGGGCAATATGTTGAGATCACTCCATTTGATTTAAGAAGTGAATTTGGGTTAATGGAAAGTGAGAATGTCTTGGACATAGTGGAAAACTATAGACTTGAGAGAAATTGGACGTGTATGAACATGTCTTTGCATGGAAATTCCACCAAAAATCTCATATCCACTATGACGACACTGACAGACGATGCTCGTCTTGTACAAGATATACTAAGGCACACGATTATGTTGAAGTCCGGTGATACGCATAGTATTACGGCTCAACTTAGTCTTGTGACTTATTATATAGTGGAGAAGGAGTTATTTGATGTGGCCGATCTATTGTTATCCATGATTCGTTATACATATCGCCTCAAAAATCCGGAGTGGAAAAAGGCACACACCCTCCCTTTAGGTGCGATTATCCAGCGTATTATATTCAAGAAATATGCATGGATAGATCAAAATTTTTATATTGGAGATTGTTGCCCGGAGATATATCAAACCTCGGATATTAAGGGTAAGAAAAGTCAACGAAAGCCCCCGACTATGGAAATGAGAGAGCCTCCAATAGCACGTGGAGGTTCTATGCGAGAGGCACTCGACTCATTCCAAATTAAGTTGGATAAACATATAGATGACTTCCAAGAGCATAGAAGATCATTCAAGAACATAAGGTGGAGGTGAAAAAAGATCGGACCCGAATGCAAAAATTTATGAAGTTCCTTGTGAAAGGGCTGAAATTAAAGCCTACGCCTGCGGAAGCCGCAGAATGGGAGATGCCTTCAGAGGAGGAACCTCGTCGCCAATCGGTCAGTCAAGGTCGACGGAGGAAGACAGTAGTGAGGAGATCAGATTATGATATTCCTGAAAGCAGTGGAGCTGGTAGTAGGAATGAGGAGGAGTCGGATTAAAGTGGAGTTCTGGAAGATATCGCCATCTGACAGCTCACTGTCGCCATCCGACAGCTGCACTGCCCAGATCCCTTTCTAATTTTCTGCATTTCTATGATCAGACATTATGATTAAATTTTTGTAATAATTTTGACTATGTGAACATGTTTGAGTTGGTGAATGTTTATTTTAAGAGATTGTTTTTCTTTTTAATATGTATAAGTTTTTGTGATGTTTTTTTAAAATTTTATAGGTTCTAAGTAGTGATATATTCATTGTGAAATGTCTAGGATTCCCAATTCTAGCCTAAGCATAGAAAAACGGGAATCCGGTAACGGTTTAGTGAATATATCCGCTAGTTGATTTTCCGTGCCTATAAAGTTGATTTTTATATTACCCTTCTTAATATGATCCCTTATAAAATGATGTCGGACATCTATATGCTTAGATCTAGAATGTAATACGGGATTGTTAGTTAAGTCTATAGCACTTTTATTATCACACTTTAATTCTACACTACTTTGTTGCATGCCAAAATCTTCTAATGTTTGTGACATCCAAAGAGCTTGGGCACAACAACTACCTAGTGCAATATATTCGGCCTCGGTAGTAGAGAGGGCAACAGAATTCTGTTTCCTACTCGACCATGAAATAAGTGAAGGGCCGATAAAGTGACAAGTGCCACTAGTGCTTTTCCTATCTAAAGAACATCCCGCATAATCAGAATCCGAAAAACCATGCAAAATAAAAGAATCATTATGAGGATACCATAAACCTAATTTTGATGTTCCAATGAGATATCTAAAGATACGTTTCACCGCTTTTAAATGTGACTCTTTAGGATTAGCTTGAAATCTAGCACATAAACAAACGGCAAACATAATATTAGGTCTAGATGCGGTTAAATACAATAAAGACTCTATCATACTTCTATAAAGAGTTTGTTCAATTGAAACACCACTTTCATCTTTTCCTAATTTTAGTGAAGTACTCATAGGAGTGTTTGCATGCTTAAGATTTTCAAATCCAAATCTTTTTAACATATCATGAATATATTTGGTTTGACATATAAAAATACCATCATGTTTTTGTGTAATTTGAAAACCTAAAAAATATGAAAGTTCTCCAACCATACTCATTTCAAATTCATTTTTCATAATTTCAACTACTTCATTACACAACTCTTCATTAGTGGCTCCAAAAATAATATCATCAACATAAATTTGTAAAATAACTAAATCATGATCAATTTGCTTAATGAAGAGTGTAGAATCAGCACTTCCTATTTTATAATCGTGCTTTAACAAATATTGAGTTAATCGATCATACCAAGCACGAGGCGCTTGTTTTAATCCATAAAGCGCTTTATCTAATTTATAAACATAATTTGGATATTTCTCATTTATAAAGCCAGGGGGTTGTTCTACATAAACCTCTTCTTTTATATACCCATTTAAAAATACGGTTTTGACATTCATTTGATATAATTTAAATCTTTAAAACAAGCAAATGCAAGAAATATTCTAACCGCTTCTAATCTTGCTACGGGTGCAAAAGTTTCATCAAAATCTACCCCTTCAATTTGTGCATAACCTTTTGCAACTAATCTGGCTTTATTTCTAACAATTCTAAATTCATTATCCATTTTATTTTTGAAAATCCACTTAACACCAACTACAGGACGATTTTTGGGTCGTTCTACAAGATTCCAAACCTTATTACGTTCAAATTGATTAAGTTCTTCATTCATAGCTAAAAATCAAAATTCATCATTTAAAGTGGTGGAAACATCTTTTGGTTCTATTTCAGAAACAAAACAAAGGTTTGAAAATAAAACATGTAACGATGAACGAGTACTAACCCCTTTTTGCGGATCTCCAATGATAAGCTCCTTTGGATGATCCTTTGAGAATCTCAATTCACTTGGAGGCACATATCCTTCTCTTTCTTCTTCTTCTCTATCTTCTTCTCCTCTTTCTCCTTCTCTTTCTTCTTCTTTTTCTTCTCCATTTTCTCCAAGTTCTTAATCATCATTCTCCACCGTGGGAAGGAGTTCATCTTCTTTTCCTGTAATTTTCTTTTCTACACATGAAGCAAACTCATCAAACCTAACATGAATAGATTCTTCAACTATTTTTGTTCTTTTATTAAAAATTCTATAAGCTTTACTAGTTGAAGAATACCCAATAAAGATACCTTCATCACATTTTTCATCAAATTTTCCTAAGGAATCTTTAGAATTCAAAATAAAACATTTACAACCAAAAACTTTGAAATAAGAAACATTTGGTTGTTTATTAAAAATTAATTCAAAAGGAGTTAATTTTAAAATAGGGCGAAGCATTACTCTATTAATTACATAACATGTCGTGCTAACCGCTTCAGCCCAAAAAGATTTTGGTAATTTGAATTCAGATAACATTGTACGAGCTAACTCTTGAAGAGTTCTATTTTTCCTCTCTACTACACCATTTTGCTGTGGTGTGCGTGGAGCGGAAAATTCATGTTTAATTCCTAACTCCGTACAAAAAGAAATAAACTTTTCATTTTCAAATTCTCCTCCATGATCCGATCGTAATGCGTTTAATTTTTAACTCAAATTCATTTTGGATACGCAAACATAATTTTGAAAATTCTGAAAATGCATCGGATTTGGAGGTTAGAAATAAAGTCCAACAAAAACGAGAATAATCATCAATCAATACAAATGTATATTTTTTACCACCTAAGCTAGAAATTCCAATTGGCCCAAATAAATCCATATGTATTAATTGAAGTGGCCTAGTGGTAGAAATAATGTTTTTACTTTTGAAAGATGATTTTGAAAATTTTCCTTTTTGGCAAGGCACACATAGTGAAGAAGATAAATTTCCATTTAACAAAGGTAAACCTTTAATTAATTTATCTTTTGAAAGTTTTGTAATTAACTTGGCACTAGTATGTCCAAGTCGCCTATGCCATAAATCTAATTCATCATTTTTTGATAAAAAACATTTCAAAGTAGAATTTGAAAAATCTAGAAATTTGATCATATATACATTGTGACATCTAGGTGCGGTAAAAACAATTTCATTTGTTTTGGAATTAATAATTTTGCACAAGTTTGTAGAAGATTCAAATAAAACATTTAAACCCTTATCACATAATTGACTAATAGAAATCAAATTATGCTTCAATCCTTCTACAAATAAAACATTTGAAATTGAAAAATTTTCGTTACCCACAACTCCGATGCCGATGATTTTTCCTTTTCCATTGTCTCCGAATGTCACAACTCCTCCTTTCTTCATCTCCAGGCTAAGGAACTTCTCTTTATTGCCCGTCATGTGCTTTGAACAACCCGAGTCCAAGTACCACACGTCCTCTTTGTCCTTAGCCTGCCAACACACCTCAGTGTCGCTTTGGACACTGCATTCGTCATCAGATATAACGCTCTTTCCCATTAAGCATATGTTGGCCTCATCTTCTTTACTTGAGTCGGAACTGCTTGCATCCTCAGAAGTAGTATCATCCCAGGTTTCCGCCTTCAACACCTTCTTCGACCCTTTATGCTTCTTTTCTTTAAGTTCTTTCAAGTACTTTGGACACTTGCTTCGAATGTGTCCTAACTTCTTGCAGTGATAGCACTCCGGTGGCGGTCTCTCTTCCTCCTCACCGCCTTCCTTTCCTTTTTTCTTCCTAAAGGTCTCCTTCTTAAAATACTTCTTAAACGAATTCCTTCTCTTCGGATTTTTCATAAATTTTCTAAATTTTTTAACAATTTGACTTTCCTCATCTTCTTCATCCTCCTCAGAATCACTAGTTTCTTCCTTCTTTGATCTTAGAGCCAATCCCTTCTTCCTTGGCTCCATATACTCTTGTTGTTGAATTTTCAATTCAACTTCATGAGTTTTCAAGTTCCCAATGAGGCTCTCCAATTGTAAGGTCTTAAGATCATGTGACTCGGAAATTGCAGTCACTTTAGGATTGAACTTCGGGGGAAGTGATCTTAAGATTTTCCTTACCAAATCTCCATTTGAGAACACCTTTCCTAGCACCTTTGAGTCGTTCACGAGTTTTGTAAATCGTGTGTACATCGTATCAATCTCTTCATCTACCTCCATTTTGAACCTTTCAAATTCAGATTCCAGTTGAAATAGCTTTGAATCCTTTACCTGCGAAGTACCTTCATGAGTGATTTCTAATAAATTCCAAATTTCAAATGCAGTATTACAAGCACAAACTCTATTAAATTCAGTGCGATCTAGTGCGCAAAATAAAGCATTCATGGCTTTTGCATTGTTCTTACATTTTAATTTATCATTATCATCCCACTTGTCTTTGGGCTTATCCATAGTTACTTCTCCTACAACATATGTTGGAGAAGTGTAACTAGATTCTACCATATTCCAGACTTCTATATCTAGCGCAATTAGAAAACATCGCATACGTGTCTTCCAATAATTATAGTCTGTGCCCGTAAAAAGTGGTGGCCTACTAATTCCTTGCCCCTCAACGAACGCGTGATCGTTGTGCGCCATTACTCCCGGTGGTAAAACCGTTTTGGAGTAACCTGGCTCTGATACCACTTGTTGGATCGTATGACGCCCTTAGAGGGGGGGTGAATAAGGGTGTGTTTTTTTTTTTAAGATAAAGATTATGCCACCAAATATGTAATTAAAGAAAAAGACATAATTATATTAATCATGAAATTTGCATACAATAAAAATGATCTTAACAATGCTTAAGATCAAGGCACAATTATGTTAATAAAAAAACCTACAATTTTGGTTTACCAATCCTTCTCCCAAGGATCGGAAGGCTATCACTTGTCTCTCCCAAGACCAAGCCCAAGCTTATCCTCTAGATCTTCCCAAGATCTAGACGTAGCACACAAGGCCACGATTTCCCACCAAGCCACGCAAGGACTTGGACGCTCCGCACAAGGAAGCGATTTTCCCCTAAGCCGCGCAAGGACTTAGACGCCGCACGCAAGACGACGATTTCTCCAACGATTACAAAATGAAAAGTGAATGAATGAAAATACAATATGAAAAACCCCCTTTAGAATTTCTGGACCAAAACAACGAAGATCCCTTGAGACAGTCTCCTTGGAATGCGTGTACAATCTTCGGCTTCGCTCTCTCTTTTCTCCTTCAAGGATGGGGATTTTCGTTCTCTGGAGCTCTCTGGACGATAACACTCAGGAAGGAGGCTTAGAAATCTGAAGAACTGAATTCCACGAAGTTTCGAGCCCTTTTAGTAAAAAGGAGCTGTCGCCGTCCGATAGCCGCTGTCGCCGAAATCCGATATCTCCAGAGGCTGCCACGTGTCCCACTAAAATGAAGTTCCCGCGTCGTGTTGAGGTCGTGGTTGAGACGTGGGCTGTCGGATATCCGATAGTACTGTCGGATATCCGATAGCCAAGGTAACCGCTGCACGTTCTGGCGTTATAGGAAGATCGTGGGTTGTCGCCATCCGATAGCGATATCGGAAATCCGATAGATCCTAACCGCTGTGTGGTAACTGCTGCACGTCCTGGTGTTATCGGAAGATCGTGGTTTATCGCCATCCGATAGCGATATCGGAAATCCGATAGATCCTAACCGCTGCGCAGAGATCAAATATACGCGCTGTCGGAAATCCGATAGCACTGTCGGAAATCCGATAGCTCAAATTTCTGGAAAATATCATTTTGCTTCAATTGAAATCATGTTATTTTTGCACCTGTTATCTGCACACCATTAATCAAAAATAGGATCAAATACATTCGAGATTTGTTATTCTCAAACCGGACGAGTGCGGAATGCATGCTCCAACAAACTTTCCTTTTGGCAAGGCGTACAAAGAGAAGATAAATTACCATTAAGCATAGGTAAACATTTAATTTATTTATCTTTTGATAATTTTAAAATAGGCTTGGTGCTAGAGTGACCAAGACGTCTATGCCAAAGTTCTAATTCTTCATTTTTAGAGATAAAATATTTTAAAGAATAATTTGAAAGATCATTAAAAGTAATCATATAAATATTATGCATCCTTGGTGCAGTGAGTACGACATCATTTGTTTTAGAATTTATGATTTTACAAAGATTTGTAGATGATTCAAATAATACATTTAAACCTTTATTACATAGTTGACTAATTGAAATTAAATTATGTTTTAAACCATTTACAAATAAAACATTTGAGATTGAGAAAGAATCGTTACCCACTGTGTCGATGCCCATGATCCTTCCTTTTTCATTATCACCAAATGTCACCATCCCTCCTTTCTTCATCTCAAGGCTAAGGAACTTTGTTTTGTTGCCCGTCATGTGTTTGGAGCATCCTTAGTCCAAATACCACACGTCCGTTTTGTCCTTAGCCTGCCAGCATACCTAAAAAGGAGATGGGGGTAAAGATCTGGATACCCAAGCGATTCCTCCCATAGAATAAGTGGAAACCTTAGGCACCCAGATTTGCTTTATAGCACTACGACCCTTCTTCCTACAAGAGTTTGAGGTGTGTCCAAATAAATGACATTTGACACACGATATAAAAGGGGATGAGACCCTTTTTAGAGTTTTGGATAAACTCTTGCTGGAATATGAGGTAACATTTGAATTTTTTAATTTATTATTGACAAAATTATTGTTTCTAGAATTATTGTGAACGCCGGCGTTAGGAGTTAACGCCTGGCGATAGCTTCCAGTTACATATCCAAGGCCATATTTAGCACTTCCATGGCATTGGTTGGCCAAGATCATGTCCAGAGATCTTTGCCCAACTCCAAACTTCTTAATAGCCATTTCTAAATCATGAATACGAGCTTTGAGAGTGGTGTTTTCCGTTACTAACATAACGCACCGATTCGCAAAACTTTTCTTTCCTTCATCTATTTGAGAAAGAGAGATTTTTAAAGTTCTTTCTAAATCCCCCTTCTCCTTAGTAAGAATTTCAATATTGGAGTGGGACTTAAAAAGTGCTTCTTCAAGTTCTTTCACTCTTGCCAATGAGTGATTGCACTCTTGGCAAGATACCTTTTCTTTCCCTAATTCTTTAGATAATTTTTTATTTTCTTTTAACAAAAGTTTATTTTCAGAATTTAGAGATCAATTTAGAGATCAATATCTTTTAAACTTTTATCAAAAAATTTGCATGTTTGTAAATACTCAATATATAAACCATCACAAGTAGTATGAAGAGTTACCTCAGTGTCGCTCTGGACACTGCTTTCATCCTCGGATGTCTTGTTGCTTTTTCACATAAGACACATATTTGCCTCTTCTTCATCGCTAGTGGATGAGCCGGTTGAATCCTTGGAGGATGAGTCATCCCATGTAGCCGCTTTTAGGACCTTCTTCTCTTTTCCCATGTGCCACTTTTCTTTATGCTCTTTCAGATATTTCGGGCACTGGCTCCGGATGTGTCCGGTCTTTCTACAATGATAACACTCCGGTGGTGGTCGCTCATCATCGTCCTCGTCGCTACCTCTTCCTTTCTTCAATGAAGATCCCTTCTTGATGAAATATTTCCGGAAGGTGTTTCTCCTTTCCGGATTCTTCATGAACCTTTTTAACTTCTTCATAAAAAGGCTCTCCTCGTCCTCTTCATCATCATCTCCGTCAACCTCCTTCTTCAACTTCAATGTTAAGGCCTTTTTCTTTGACTCCATGTTGTAATCTTGTTGTTGAATCTTGAGTTCAACCTCATGGGTTTTGAGGTTCCCAATGAGGCTCTTAATTTGGAGCTTCTTCAAATCGTGCGACTCTGATATAGCCGTCACCTTTGGATTGAACTTTGGAGGGAGAGACCTTAGATTTTTTCTCACCAAGTCGCCGTTGGAGAACACCTTTCCAAGTACTTTTGAGTCATTGACGATCATGGTGAACCTTGTGTACATTGAATCTATGTCTTCATCCGCCTCCATCCGGAATTTCTCATATTCGGATTCAAGTTGGAAGAGCTTTGAATCCTTAACCCGTGAAGTACCTTCATGAGTGATTTCTAATAATTTCCATATATCATATGCAGTTTTGCAAGCACAAGTTCTATTAAATTCCGTTTTATCTAAAGCACAAAATAAAGCATTCATAGCTTTAACGTTATTCTTGCATCTTAACTTGTCGTTATCATCCCATTTGTCTCTCAGTTTTTTCATTGTGACTTCTCCAACAACAACTATTGGTGGAGAGTATCATTGTTCCACCATACCCCACACATCATCATCTAAAGTATTTAGAAAACAACGCATTCTTGTTTTACAATAATTATAATCTGTGCCGGTAAATAGTGGTGGTCTAGTAACCCCTTGACACTCAACGAAAGCATGATCATAATGCGCCATTATTCCCAGTTGTGAAACCGTTTTGGAAAAACCTCGCTCTGATACCAAGTGTTGGATTTGATGGCGCACTTAGAGGGGGTGAATAAGGAGTTTACTATTTTTGAGATAAACTGACAGATTTTAGAGAAAGCAGAAACTTTTTGGTTATGTCGCTAACTCCCGACGTTAGATAGTTAACGCCGAGCGTTATCTCTCCAGAAAATATTTTTACAGAAATATCGAAATTGATTTTACTTGCGAAATTTTAAATGAAATACACTTCCAGACAATCAGAGATAATAGAAATGAATATTATATATTTCAAAAAAGATGATTACTAACATATAATTTCAATAACGCTTGAAATTAAGGCGACAAAATAAAATTCACTTTTTTGTTCCTTCACCGGTCCTTCTCCCAAGGACCGGTTGGCTATAGTCTATCAATCCCCAGATAAGGCCTCTTGCCACCCCCTAGATCTACCCTAGACCTAGTCGTCACGCACAAGGAGACAAATTCCCCCCTAAACTGAACCCGGCCTAGTAGTCACATGCAAGACGACATATTCACTACCGTTACAAGAAAATATGAAAAGATAAAGTTAAAATCAGAACAAAAGACTCCCTAGATTGAAGAGCGCTGAAGGAGATGTTGAAGATACGCAATGACCATGTCGGAATTGAAGCGAACGTCCTTCTTCAAATTTGTCGTTGGAAATCTCTTTCTCACTCTTGTTCCTCAATGTTGGTGTTGGGAGTGCTCTCTGAATTCAGGATGAAATGCTCTCTCTGAAGTATAGAATGAAGGCTTGGAATGCATAACCTTTGATCAAACAAAATCAGCTCTTTAAATAGGCACGGGAGCTAACGCGTGGTGTTAAGAAGTTAACGCCAGCGTTAGTGATCATGTATAGCAACCGCTGAAATCATGCGACCGTCGAGAACGTGGCAGTTTGTGGACTCAACGCGTGCGTTAAGTGTCAACGCTGGCGTTGTCACTTAGTAACCAACTATTCTCCATCTCGACGTCAAGATCCATTGAGAAGTCATCCCTTTTCGACGAATGTTAATGTCGTGCGTTAACTTCTAATGCGGGGCGTTAGCTCACTTTTCAGAGAATCTTCATCAATCAGCATCTTGTTCATAGGGTTATTTAACTATAGTACATGCACACTATAAACACAAGCAAGATCAAATACATAGTGTGATTTGTTATTCTCAAACTAAGAGATGTGGAACACAAGCTCCAACAAGAACAGGCGCACTTGTGAGCAGCTTCTTGAGTAATTCAAAAGTAGAAGTTGCCTGATCAGTCCATTTAAATTTTTCGTTAATTAGCAAATCAGTAAACGGGCCAGCAATTCTGTCATAGTTTTGTATAAAACGCCTATAATAACCGGAAATACCAAGAAAAGAGCGCAGTTGTTTAACAGTTGATGGCCTAGGCCATTGTAAAATGCCGACTACTTTAGCTGGGTGTGGAGATACTCCTTCCCCAGAGATAATATGTCCAAGAAAATCTATGGACGTAGTAGCAAATGT
The DNA here is from genome assembly GCA_033032865.1 of Dactylorhiza incarnata. Classification (NCBI taxonomy): domain Eukaryota; kingdom Viridiplantae; phylum Streptophyta; class Magnoliopsida; order Asparagales; family Orchidaceae; genus Dactylorhiza; species Dactylorhiza incarnata. The sequence continues at coordinate 1,496,880 of JAWHQI010000055.1, read as the reverse complement.
GCATTTACTTTGATTAACACAAAGTGAGTGAGAGCGTAGTAATGAAAAAATTAATCGAAGATGACTAATGTGAGTGTCCAAATCTGGATTATAAACTAATATATCATCGAAGAAAATTACGACAAACTTCCGTAGAAATGGTTGAAAAATTAAATTCATGAGAGACTGAAAAGTAGCAGGTGCGTTAGCCAGCTCGAAGGGCATTACCATGAATTCATATAACCCATGGTGAGTGCGAAACACTGTTTTATGGATGTCGTGTGGGTGCATATGCACTCGGTGATATCCGGATTAGAGATCTAATTTTTAATAAAGTTTAGAACCATATAATTCATCTAGTAACTCATCCACGGTGGGCATTGGAAAGGCATCCTGTATAGTCGTTGTGTTAAGTGCTCTATAATCGACGCAGAAACGCTAGGACCCGTCTTTTTTTAATTAAGATAACTGGTGAGCTAAACGCAGAAGTACTAGGGCGTATTAAACCTTTGTCTAACATATCGCGTACTAAAATCTCGATTTCGTTCTTTTGAAAGTGCGGATAGCGATATGATTTAATTTTTGTAACCATATCTGGTTGCTTAAGAGGGATTCGGTGGTCTAACTCTCGAGGTGGAGGAAGCCCTGATGGTGCTTTAAAAATATCGTCAAATTCAGTCAGGAGAGAATTAATAGGAGGATATAAAGCATGGTCTGCTGCCAGACAATTTTCGGCATGTGGTTGGCACTCAAGTATGGCCGAAACAAAACATAGCATGCTTTCCGAGATTGCCTCTTTGCCTAAATTTTTTGTAATTGAACTAGGTGATACATGTGCGGGGTCGAAGTCAGTTATACCTCGCAAGATTATGATTTTATGATTTAAAGAAAAGTTCATTTTCTTTTCTGTGTAATCCGTTGTTACCGGACCTAAGGATTCTAACCAGGTCATGCCAAGAACCACATCGGATCCTTGGTGATCGATTGCAAACGCATTGATTTGGAATGGAATAGATTGAATTGTAATAGGGATATTAAGGCAAATACCATTACACTGAAGTGTGACCCCATTACCAACAAACATGTTAAATTGTGAAACGACAGTAATTGGTAATTTTAGAAAAGTAGAGAGACGTTTTGAAATAAAATTTGTAGTGCTGCCCGAATCAACCAATATGTGTACTGGATGGCTTAATATATATCCATTAAAATGAATGGATTTGCTAATAAAGCGTCCAACTAGTGCGTTAAAACTAATTTGCGTATCGGACGTGTTTGTAGGGGTTGCTGGCGCGGGATCTGGTGCACTGTTTTCATATGGCTCGGCACCATGTTCCGGCTCCCCTTCCAAAAATTCTATATCTTCATCAAATAAGTATAGAGATGTATTACTTTTGCATTTATGACCGGGTAAATATTTTTCGTTACAAGTATAACATAGATCGCGTTCTCGTTTATATTGAAGTTCCTCTCGAGACAATGTTTTATAGGGTTGTTTATTGCGAGGGCCTGATTTTATGGCTGTGAAAACTGTCGTGAGAATTGTTTTGACTGACTAGGGGTTTCGATGGTACACGTATCTTCATATAAACGGGCTAACGAGTAAGCATGGTGTAATGTTGTGGGTTCCCTTCCCATAACCTCCCTACGAATGTGAGCTTTGAGACCCAAAATAAAAGTGTTCTTGTAAAAAACGCTAGGGAGACAAGAAATTTTTTCAAACGCATATTTATAAGCTTGTATGGTTGTAATTTGAGTTAATTTTGTTATCTTGCCCATAGGTTCGTCAAAATATGAAGGACTGAAACGTTGAATTATAGCCGATTTAAAATCAGTCCAATTATTGCAAAAACCGTCGTTCTTCATGTAATGATATCAACTATATGTGAAATTTCCAAGATCGATGGAACATCAAGACAAGCACACCAAGAATAAACAAAAAAAATCAACTTTTTATTACTTGGCAAATAGTTACAACAATTACAAGAGAGAAGACTGAATACAAGTTGCATACAATTTGGTTTACAACAGCCGAATACAAAGAAAAACAACTGGTGGCGAAACAGAGTCCGCTTCTCCTCTTCTCACTAGCGTCAGCGGTATCGCTAGCGCCCGCGCTAGCTCGCGGTCTCACGAGCTCGCTGCCCGCACACTCAACAGACGAGACCGCCAGTTGCAGACCGCCAGATGCTTCTCCACTACCGACTATGCTATCTCCTAGCGCCCGCGCTAGCTCGCGGTCTCCCACACTCAAGAATCCTGCTCTAGGTCGCTTGCCGAACTCACTCCGAGTTCGCTCTAATTGAGACCGCCAAATTGAGACCGCTCAAGCCTCTATTTCTCTCTGATATGCTCTGCGGCGGGATTGGCCCCCTATTTATAGATCCGGGAGGCGCCACCTGAAAGTTGAGCTAGCGTTGGCACTAGCGCTAGCGCCTGCGCTAGCTCACTGCACAATTTTAACACTCCCCCTTGAAGTGAGCTCCGTCAACAACTCCGAGCAGCGAGCGAAGCATCCTGAACGGCCCCGTAGACATGGGCTTTGTGAATATATCTGCGATGTTGTCTTCGCTCCGTACATGCTCCATCGTGATCAAGCCACCCAACACTTTCTCTCTGATGAAGTGATGCTCAATCTCAATATGCTTTGTTCTTACGTGACACACTGGGTTGGTTACCAGTTTCAAGACGCTCTCGTTGTCACCGCGAAGAATAGTAGGTCCACTGACCTTCTCGTCCACATCTTCCACCAGCCTCCTTAGCCAGACACACTCTTGGGTTGCTAAGCACGACGCCGTGTACTCAGCTTCAGTGGTGGAGAGGAAATAGAATCCTGCTTCTTGTTACACCACGAGATAACAACAATTCCACATAAAAACACGTAACATGATGTCGACTTGCGAACATCAGCGTCACCTCCATAGTCGACATCTGTGTACCCGTGCAGCTTGAAGTCATCCTTCTCTTCATAGATCAACCCCATCTCAAGGGTCCCCTCCACGTACTTCAGAATCCCTTTTGCTGCCTCCAGATGAGGCTTCCATGGCACCTGGATATACCGACTTACTCGGCCGACAGCAAAAGCAATGTCTGGCCTCATGATAGTCAGGTAGATAAGACTCCCCATCAGTGCCCGGAAGACCTTCGGATCAGTAAGAATCCTCCCTTCTTCCTTCCGAAGCTTCTGCCCAACCTCAAGTGGAACAGAGCTGATCTTCCCCTCCTTCATGTCGAATCTCTCGACGATCTTCTCTGCATAAGTCCTCTGAGAAACGAACAGCCCACTACTTCTCTTCTCTACTTGAAGTCCAAAGAAATGGTGTAGGTCACCAAGATCCTTCATCTCAAAGCGGATGGATAACTGTTGTCTCAGCACTGCGATCTCCTCATCGTTGTTCCCGGTCACGATCATGTCGTCGATATACAGCAGCACCAACACATGAATATCTCCACTCTTCTTCACAAACATGCTAGAGTCTGAGTCTGAGCCATCATAACCACAAAACTGTAGATACTCAGCAATCTTCCCATACCAGGCTCGACGCCTGTTTCAACCCGTAGAGGGCCTTCTTCAACTTGCACACATGATGTGGTTGTGAATTGGACACGTATCCAGGTAGTTGTACCATGAATATATCCTTGTCAATCTCTCCTACAAGAATGCATTCTTCACATTAAGTTGCCACAACTTCCACCCTCGGTACGTTGTCTGAGCAATGACCGTCCTCACCGACGTCATCTTCGCCACAGGACTAAACATCTCCTCGTAGTCCTCTCCATATGTTTTTGTGAAACCTCGAGCGACAAGCCTAGCCTTGTACCGCTCTACTCCTCCGTCAGCTTTCTTCTTAACCTTGTACACCCACTTGTAGGTGACAAGTTTGATGCCCTCCACCATGGGAACAAGGTCGCATGTCTCATTCTTCTCTAAGGCATCCATCTCCTCATCCATGGCCACGTCCCACTCCTTAGTGCCAACAACATCTTCAAAGCGTGTAGGTTCCTTCTTGCTGAGTGGTCCTGCAAAGAGCAAGAGACCAAATTTACGAAGTTCCCCTCCTTATAGCGAGCAGGCAGGACGATGGTCCGCTTCGACCTCCTCAATGCTTGGCCACTCTCTACCACTCCGGTAGACTCCTCCTCTACAACTCATCTTCCAGTATCTTTTGGATCACTGCTCCCCCTGCTTCTCGAACATGAAGCTCCTCCAGAGCTGGATGGCGATAGAGCACTTGGAGATAGCTCCAACTCCACAGTAGAGTCCTCAGTGACTCTCTCTTCTCTCCTGCTTGATTCTTCACTCTCCGGCAGCACCACAGAAGAGATTCCCTCATACGAGATCAGTTCGTCAAACACCACATTGCACGAGACGACGAACTTGTGGGTTTGCGGATCCATGCACTTCCAACCCTTCTTCCGCTCATCATAGCCGATAAAGACACACTTCCATGCTTTCGGCTCCAGCTTGGTTCTCTAAGCATCCGGAACGTGCACGAAGCAGGTAGAGCCAAAAACTCTCATGTGACCCACATTTGGCTTCTCCTCGAACATGAGATGGTGTGGAGACACCATCCTGTTAGGACTCAGAGGTAGCTGATTGATAACATGAGTTGCGCACGCCATTCTCTCCGCCCACAAGGCCTTGGGAATCCTATTGCCATATAGCCAACTCCTTGTAGTTTCCACCATATGGTGGATCTTCCTCTCTGCAATCCCATTTTGCTGAGGGGTATGAGCGCAGGAGAGCTCTCGCCGAATGCGAAATTTCCTGCAGAAAGAAGCAAAATCGTTAGAGGTAAACTCCCTCCCCCTATTATCACTTCTGAGCTTCTTCACCCTCAGGTTCAACCTCCCCTCCACTAGTTCCTTCCACTCCTGGAACTTTGCAAACACTTCTGACTTATCCTTCAGAAAGTATACCCACGTGTAGCGGGTGTAGTCATCCACCAGAACCAGCGCATACTTATTGCCTCCATAAGTAAGGGTGGCACACGACCCCATCACATCATCATGTATGCACTTCATAGGTGCCTTACACCTGGTCTCTGACTTGTCAAACGGAAGTCGATGTGACTTTCCATATTGACAGCCCTCACACACATGGCCATCGCTACAGGAAGAGAGATTAGGCAGGCCACACACCAGGCCCTTTGTAGCCATCATCTTCAACTTGTCAATCCTCATATGACCTAGCCTCTCATGCCAGATCACAATGCTGTCATTTGTCTTCAGCTTATACGCATAGGCATTTGCAGACAGAATATACAAATCCTTCACCCTTCTCCCGGTGAGCGTGATATCAGCATCAACAGAAGACAAGTTCTTCAAAAATTTCACCTCCTTCAGTCCAAACATAACGTGATATCCTACATCCACTGCATTCACAACCGAGAACAGATTCTTATTCATGTCCGACACATGATACACACTCTTCAGTGTCACGGGCTTCTCTTCACTTCCAATGGATACCATCCCTTCTTGCTCAACTGGATGAACCGTATCATCAGCAGTGATGATCACATCTGTCCCTCCATATGCCTTCAGAGAGGCAAACTTGGACACATCTCCAGTGAGATGGTGCAAGCAACCAGAATCCACAATCCAATCATTCTCAAAATTGATGGAGGCTATGACATCGACAGGCGTGGCCATTAACTCAGTCAGGAAACAGTTGTCTCCGCCTTCAACACCGTGGTGACCTCCACCTCTCTCTCCACCTCTCCAATGGCCTACTTCCTTTTCAGCAAGGTGACCGGCCTTCAGATTGGACCGGCAATACTTTGTCATGTGCCCGTATTTCTTACAGGCATAGAAAAGAGATCTCCCCTTCTCATCACGAGCAGGAAGGAACTTCCCTCTATCTCCTTAAGAGGATGTTGAGGGTCCATCTCCGGAGTTCTTCTTCTTCTTGTCCCAGAACTTCTTCTTTCCTGAGAACAACACCTCGTTATCTCCCCCCCGAGACAGACATTCCTGCCATCTGCTTTGCCAAGCTCTCTTGTGACGACAATAGATTCTCTAGCTCTAGTAAGGAGGGCTGAGTATGTGCCTCTTCAGCTTCGCCTCAGAGATTGGCTCATCAGGATGCAAGGCTGAGATCTCTACACACAGATTCTTCACCTTCAAGAAGAAGGTGGATATCGACAACTCTCCTTGAGTGGACCGTACTAACTCATTCTCCAGAAACTGTAGCCGAGCTACATTCTTCTTATTGAATAGCCCATCGAGGGCCCTCCAGATCTCAAATGCTGACTTGCAACCTATGATGTTGTCGAACAAGTCAGGAGAAATAGCTCTCTTCAAGTCTACTTTGGCGTTCGTCTTCCTCCAAGCTCTCACCTCTTGAGCATTACCATCAGCAGCTACAACTTCCTCTTGCTCATCTCCACTAACGACCTCTCATAGGTCCTCTCCAAGAAGGTAGCTCTCCATACATGACTTCCACTTCTTGAAGTTTTTCTGAGTTAGTAACTCAATGCCAAGACCTCTTGAATAGCCTCCTCTGCCGTCCATCTTGGTTGCTCAGTACTTGTAACGCAGTGCTTGTTTCAACCTCGCTCTGATACCATGTGAAATTTCCAAGATCGATGAGACACCAAGACAAGCACACCAATAATGAACAAAAAACCACCTCTTTATTACTTGACAAATAGTTACAACAATTACAAGAGAGAAGACTGAATACAAGTTGCATACAACTTGGTTTACAACAACCAAATACAAAGAAAAACAACTGGTCGCAAAACAGTGTCCACTTCTCCTCTTCTCACTAGCGTCGGTGGTATCCTAGCACTCGCGCTAGATCGCGGGCTCACGAGCTCGTTGTTCACACACTCCACAGACGAGATTGCTAGTTGCAGACCGCCAGACGCTTCTCCACTACCGCCTGCGCTATCTCCTAGCGCCCACGCTAGCTCACGGTCTCCCACACTCAAGAAACCTGCTCTAGGTCGCTTGCCGAACTCACTCCGAGTTCGCTCTAATTGAGACTGTCAAATTGAGACCGCTCAAGCCTCTATTTCTCTCTGATATGTTCTGCAGGGGGATTGACCCCCTATTTATAGATCTGGGAGGCGCCACCTAGAAGTTGAGCTAGCGTCAGCACTAGTGCTAGCGCCTGCGCTAGCTCACTTCACAATTTTAACACTATAAGCAGGACTATCAAGATGTATCGCAACAGTAAAAACAAAATCTGTAGGAGCAATATTATGAAAACAAAAATAATCTTCCGCTTTATTAAACCAATCCGACGGATCGCAATTTGAAAAATTGGGAAATTTCATTTTAATGTGGTTTTGGTATGAAGAAGCAGTGGTAGTACTATTATCCTTATTATGAGTAAAACTTGGTGGAGTATGACTTATCTTGTGATGAGGTTCTTGACTTGATGGAGCTTGGTATGTGTCTGCTGCCAAGATGAACTGAGAACGGGTACCCGACGACTGACCCTCGTAGAGGAGTACATGAGGCATCCCTCGAGGCGTGGTTTGGCTGAACACATGAGTTGCCGACGGTTGAGGGCCCAGAATACCGAGCCGATTGGTGTCAAGTGTGCAAGAATCATCGATAAGTCCTTTGTCGAGTGTATCCTCGACTGGAGGAGGAATTGGTCGATGTTGTTCCGGTAATGTCGTGACCATTGATTGAAAGGTGGTCAGCGCTTGAACCTATGTGTTCGATTGCTCCGTGGATTGTTGTATGGTATTGTAGAGCCTGTTTACTTGATCTTCGAGATGGTTGAAGCGTTGATCCGTGGCATGTTTGGTAGTTGTTAATTCATCGCTAACGAAGACGATTTCGTTTAATAATTCATTACGAAATTCTTGTTGACCCGTGGCGAGATCTTTCAATCTTGTGTTGGGTGGATCAAAGGTGGACGCCATAGCGCAAGATTGTTGTGGCCAAGATCGGTTGTGGGGAAGGTGAGAACATCAACGAGAGCACCAATTTGTTACAGCATAGTAGGGGAAAGGGGAAAGGGGAAAGGGGAAAGGGAGAAGAAGCCCGAAGGAGAAGGGCAGAGGGGGAGAGATGAACAAGAAAGGGAGGGGAGAGAGACGCAGTAAGGGGAGACATAAAAGTAGAAATTCTTATTAATCAAAACTAATCTGTTACACAAGCAGCATAGCTATTTATACATAAACTGGTCTTTATGACCGTTGGGCCCAGCCCAAGAAGACCGTTGCTATATTTACAGAGATATTAAAAATGTATACCCATTAATGCTGAGTTGGATGTACACTGACGGACTCTGCTATAGTGACGGCGTTACACCGAGGCTCCGCCGAGCAAGCCAGGAGCGGGTTGGGATTGCATCCAGTGCTAGCCGACACCAAAAAACTTTTCATGCAGGCGAAGCTTCAGCTTTTGGAGCGATTGAAAATTAGTAACTACTTCAGCAAATTGGGCCGAGAATGCGAGGCTGCATATGGTCTCGCCGCTGAACATATAAGAGAGAGATCTGACATGCCATCCAGCAAGTTGGCGTGAACAAAAATTTGCACAATTAAATTGACGAGTCAGTCCAAAGTGAAGCTCGAGAATGGGCTTACTCGGCTCGCCATTGTCATCCAAGAGATCAACAATGGAAAGATATTCCACCGCCGCACAATTAAAGTAGTTTGGCCATCTTGAAAGGGCTAGCTCCATGATCCAGCATTATTCAGTATGTCAATAGTGGCTCCGTTGGCAACAAGACACCTCACAATGTTGTTAAGAGATTCAACACCTTGATTAATAATGCCAAGCACACAAGAATCGCCTCTCTTGATCATTTCGCCATGACCAACCCGGTTGGCATACCACAAATGCATTATGTTATAGAACAATGACGAACCCTGTTGCAAAAGCTCCCACGCAAACTGAGCCCAGAGCGGCCCTTGCTATGAAGAGGTACCATGAAAGCCAAGGCCGCCATGATAAATTGGCGAGCAAATGGTCTCCCAGGAAACATAATGAAGGCCATGGCAAGAGCATCCTTTTGCCACAGGAAAAAACAAGCCATTTTGTCAATTTTGCATTGAGTCAACTGGGGACGTCAACATGAGTCAATTGTTGCATTGTCGTTGGTATCAATGAGGAGTTTATAAGGGTGGAACTGCAATAACCTGGGTCCTACTCGAATCGGGACAATGTCTATCTAAAGACGCATCTGGCATGTCCGGGTTGCAGTCCAAGAACCCCAACCCCTCTCCGTGCCCACTGGAGAGTTGTTGAAGGCCACAACCTCCCTTTGATGAGGGAAACTCAAGTTAAATGGGCAGCATGGGGACTTCCCAGGTGGTCACTCATCCTGCTACTACTCTCACCCAAGCACGCTTAACTATAGAGTTTCTCCACTCATCACCAATTGAGAAACTCAATAGTTAAGCGTGCTTCCACGGGAGTAGTAGCGGGATGGGTGAACTCCTGGGAAGTCCTCACACTGCCTGCTTAACTTGAGTTTCCCTCATCAAAGGGAAGCTAGGGCATCCAACAACTCTCCATTGGGACCGGAGGCGGGTTAGGGTGTATGGGTTGCTACCCGGAAAATCTCAGTGGAGCTTCACCCATATGTGTCGGTCCTGGATCGTTACAAAAAAGTGCACTTTTTATAACAAACCTAGGCCCTTCCCCAATCAGAACAATGTCCACCGAGAGACACACCTAGCACTGTCTGGGTTGCACCTTAATTGGTGAAGTGGAGTGAAAAAATTCTATAATTATGCGTGCATGGCGAGAGTAGTAATGGGATGGGTGATGTAACATCCCTAATCCTACTAGGCACCGTGATAGTGTTAGGGCATGACATGTGGTGAGAATGGTGAGTTAAAGCAAAGAGATGAGCTTATGACATATTGAGTTAAGGCGAACTTACAAAGTGCCCACAAGTGAACACAACACAACTTAGGTCAAACTAGCCCAAATTGAACTCACAAGTACAAATTGACCCCACAACTATGTCCCTAACCCTAAAGGAGACTCATTTGACCAAAAGCCTCATCAATTGGTCAACCAAATATGCCTAATTGACTAACGTCAAACTTAGGTCAGCATAGCTCTATTCAACACAATGAGGCTCAATTGACCTTCAATACCTCAAATAGACCTCACATATGTCCTCCTAATCACTATGGAAGGTCATTGAGTCAATAATCACTAATTGGTTCCACCAAATTTCAAGGAATTGACAAAAGTCAACTCTTGGTCAACATAGCCCAAATCAACCCATTCAAGGATCAATGGGTCTTCAATTAGTCAAATTGACTCACCCATAACCTTCTAACCTGATTAGGGACCCAATGGACCCAAAAGACCCATCAATTGGTCAACCAATTCTTCCAATTTGATAAAAGTCAAACTTAGGCCAATTTTGGTCAAAATTCACACCACATGGGTCAATTGACCCAATTGGAGCCTCACCATGATCCAATGTACTTTGGTTAAGGTTATAGGACTCATGACCATCAATTGGGTCAAGCCCACTCATCAATTTGACCAAGTCAACCCCAAAGTCAACCATGGTCAACATTAGGCCTAAATGAAAAAATTAAAAGCCCAAGTGAATTTCAAATGGACTAAGGCCTCAAACAAAGCTTAACCAGCAGGACACATGCCAATTAACACCCCATGCCCTTGAAATTGGAGAGAGAGGACTTGAATGGAGTAAAATGGCATTTTACCCCCAAACCCATAAGGATAAGGAAGAATTTTGAGGAATGGAGGCCTCATGACTCTCCATTCCTCTGCCCAAGCTCATAGCTGAGCCCCTCGGGATGTGAGCAGTCAAAATCAAGGGATGGGAGCCGCTCAGCAGCAAAGAGGAGCAAACCATGTCATGGTCGACCAACCATACCTCCCAATCTCCATATATAGCCATCACCACTTCCTTTAGACCCTTCCATCATCTTCAGAAGCCCCTAAGGAGTCAAGCCAGCCTCTGAGATTAGAGATCTTTGTGGAGAATTGACAGATCAAGCAAGCTCTCCAGAGAGGAGAAAATCCATGACAAAACGCTGGAACACCCGTCGCCGAGCTCCAATTGAGGTCAATTTCTCCTCCTCTCCCTCTGTGCTAGCTCTCTAGCTTTTTAGGCAGAGAAATTGGGCTCGATTGAGCCACGATCCATGTGAGATATGTGAGAAAAATCGGGCCCTATCTCCTTGCTCGGGTTCACCGGAGAGGTGATCTTTTGCTGGCATTTCGCCGCCAAACGATGGCCACCACCTCCACGGAGGTGGTGGTGGTGGCCGGCCGTGGAGGTGGTCGGGTTGCCAAGAAATAACCTTGGAAGTCGGCCCAGGATGGGACAATCCCATCCCTTGGCTAGAGGAGGAAGACGAAATCAGGGCCATTCATCTCACGGTTGATGGCTATTTGCAGGCCACGTTTAATTTGAATGAAATGTTTTTGTCACACTTTATTTATTAGATTGAACTCAATATTTATGCCACCTAGAAGCTGTTTTAAGAAAATGTGCTAGAGAAAAACATTGTAGACCTTGAGGTCTAATTTTCAAAGGATTTTAAATCACCATATTTGGCGACCTACAGCTCCGTGTAGGGCCATTTTTTTGAGATGTGTCCTAAGTGAGGACCAGTCACCAAAATGTAAATTTATTTCACATGAGTATTTGCATGGACCTAATATTTTTCCCATGCAAGTATATACCATAGACACATCCCCTGCCAAAAAATCAAAATTTTTGGGCATCATTTTTCTATAGTTTTGTAAGAAATGTGATTTTTCATATTTTTGAAATATATGTGGCTAGATCAACTCAAAATGACTCAAATCTTGGGTGGCAAGTTTGTTAGGTCATAAATGGTCACTAATAAGAATTTGAGGTCATTTGCGACTCTGTATGTTGGTATATTCCACATGCATGTGAATGTAGTGTATGAGAAATTGGTGTGCATATAACACTATTTTGTATTTTGTGAATATGTCACAAATGGCTTAATGTATGCCAATGATGTTTGGGCAATACACACATTATGATGAAAGAGATCTTCTCTAGAAAAATTAGGATTTTTGGAGTTGAAAATCCTAAGCATTTAATTAATTATAATTATGCATAATTAAATTAATCAAATAAAAGTGACTAAATGACTTAGGAAAATTCTAATTTTCTGTCACATGATGATTTACGATAAACTACACCTCTGGTAATTTTATTAGGATTTTTGGAGGTGTAATTCCTAGGTATTTAATTATATTTGATTATGTCACATAAGTGCATTAATAAAATAAATATGACTTAATTTCTTGAGAAAAATCCAATCTTCTGTCACATGGTGTTTTATGTTAAAGTACATCTCTGAAAATTTAATTAAGATTTTGGGAAGTCCTGTACATTGGAAATTACCAAAAAATTTATTTTTCACACTTTTGTATTATTGCAAATTTCCTGGCTACTATTACTGGAAAATTTTGACATTTTGGCTAAACAATTTCTAGGTCATTATAAACCTATGGTAATTTTTTCAGAATTTTTGAAGGATTATTTTGGTATTTACAGTGTAATGAGACAAATTGACACTAATATTTAAGTATAGAAATTATGGTCATAATTATTATGGAAATTTATGAAACTCTATCAATCATGATATTTCATTACTATATACCACTGATAAGTTATTTGCAACATCTTGACTTTTGGAATTGAAACTTCATGTGTAAATGATATGTGTCATGAATTTAAATTTTTATTTATGACCAAATTAAAAAGGGAGAGATTATGAATTTTTGGTCATTTTTTAATTTTGTCATGATAAACCTATGTTATGAATTTTAGATCATTTGACCAAGATATAGTGAAGGTCACATCATAAAGAACATAACTAGTTCAATTCTAGTACTGGTCTGCAAATAGTAGAACTTGATGTAATGATTAGACCAACAAGAACACCTAGGAATTGAATGAAATTTGGAACACGTCTGTAGGACATCATTTATATCAGCCCCTAGAAGTTGCAGAATTTTTGGAGATCTTTGTACTATAGTTTGAAACAATAATATAGATTAATGTCACACATCTAAATAAGATATAATTGGGGCATTTTCCATCTTAGGAATTTATGGTGATAATTTATGATGAAAATATGATCATGGTGCATCATTAGTATAAATTTTGGGACATGTAGATAAATATGTAAGGGTTTGCACCATACACCGTATATAGGAGGTCAAGGGGGTTATGCATCGTCCAATAGAATGTCTGCTTAAGGGTAGATCTTGGAGGTGATCATTGAGGTTAAGATCAACGGATTTAGTGGCAATTTTAGTGTCATAGACTTCTGATTGAAGTCCTAGGGTAAGACACCAAATGGTGCTAAGTGTTAGTGTACACGGATATTAAGGAGAGTTCTAGTCTTGGTGTCCAACGATAGATCGTCACTCTCCTACAAGTATCATAAGTCATCTTAGGATGGTGTAAGAGTAACAATGAGAGTGGTCTTAGCAATGGGTAGCCACCAATAAAAGTAAATATCTTGAGAAAGGAAGGTTTGGGATGTCAACCAACATACCTTCTAGTACCGCTGCGAGCCCTTCACCGGGTAGACCTCGAGAAGTCTAAGATTCACCTTAAACCGCTATGATCAACTAAACAATAGACAAGAGTAGCTCAAATAGGAGAACTTGATAAAGGTAAACCTCGTCCCAAAATATGAGACGTTAAGATTCAGGACTTGTTAGTCCTGCGAGCTGAAGGCTCGAGTGGTGAGATAAATTTTACATAACATAAACTAGTGACGGGTCTTCGATATTGGTCCAGTCGTCACACTACCCTCCTAGGAGTGGAATGCCCGATCCACTATTTCTGTAGCCTTGACGAAAGTACCTGAAAGGCTTGCTTCCTCCGAAAAGTGGGAACAAAAGGTCTGTGCGTGCAGAGTGTAACACCCCAGTTTTTGCTAAGCACGGGATCTGGTTTGCCCAAGGAGGAGGGAAAGGCGTTCGTAGATGGGAGCTAACGCCGGTGTTAGCTGTCCCGTCGAGTAAGGCCCTTGTGTCAACAATGTTCGTCAAGTTAAATTCGTCGAGGTGGATTAGTCGAGGGAATTTGTCGAAGAGCTAGCGCAGGCAGTAGCGCTAGCGCCAGGCGGTAGCGTTTCGTCGGGAAATGAAGTTCCGTCGGGATGTTGAGTCGTTCTTCGTCGAGGGGTTTTCGTCGAGTGGCTAGCGCCGGCGCTAGCCCACGGAACCAGATCCGTAAGTTGCAATTTTTTGGGCGTCTGATCTTCTTAGATCTTGATCCTAAGGCTCAGATAAGTGCGTCCTAAGGCTCTAATAGGGCAGAGAAGTTCTATTCTCATTCCATTAAGTCTTTTGGGTGCTTTTGGAGGCTAAGGAAAGGAGGAGGGTTTGGAGGAAGAAAAAGGTTAGATCTGCCATTGTTGGAGCACCCGAGCTTCGTTCGCCGATCCTAGACCAGATCCGTGGAGAGGACTAGAAGGCGCTTCTTTCTATCTGTGCCTTTCAACCGATCCATGGCGAGGAAGAGAACTCTTAGTGTAACGACATCTCTCCTCCCGGTCTTAGGATGCGTGCATGGCATCTTTGCTTTTACCTTCTCTTTTCTGAAATTTATGGCACCGGATCTCTCAAATGAGAGGGGTTTGGGCCGCCTTGGTTCAAGAAGAACCATCGGGTTGATTGAGTCCGTCCCCGACATAATTTTGCACTAGAAAATCTGCTCCGTTAGTGGATTAGGCATTGTGGGTGAAGCCGAAATCGTGACCGGTTGTCCGATTCGGTGATGTTGTTTAACGTGCATTTTAGGAATTTTGTTAGAAATCCGATGACGGCGAAAACATCGTATGTGTTGCATTTATGTTTTGTGTGAGAACAAACGGTGGTTTGGAAAGGGTAACTTATATGGGTGATGAATGGATTGTGAAGCCGCTTGTATGTGAAGGTGTGACTTTTTCTTTATGGTCGGCTGGCTAGCCTGTGAATGCATGGATTCATGTGGGGAGAGTGTCCCGCCAAGACAAGTCCGCTTTTGGGCTAACTGATGAGAACAAGTATGCTGATGCGCCCGTTGGCAAGATGAGCCATGTAAGGGGTGAGGTCTCAGTGGAGTTCTTGGCTTTTTGCTTAGTGATTATGGTGAGAACAAGTATGCTGATGCGCCCGTTGGCAAGATGAGCCATGTAAGGGGTGAGGTCTCAGTGGAGTTCTTGGCCTTGGGCTTGCATGCCCGTGGGGAAACGGTATGTACCCTTGGTTTGTTGTGAATTTATGATGTGTGTTAATGTATTAGAAGCATACACACCATAGGGTGTTTTGGGTGAAACACAGGTTTGCATACATGCTGCATTGCAAGATCCCCTTACTTTCGTTGCTCAACATAGAAACGTGGATGATGATTGTGACACTCATGCCTATCATTTTTATGTTATTACTATTTATTACATTTGCATATGAAGTGCTGACTTGCAGAGTGATGTAGTTCCCCGGGGTCTGCTAGGACGGCCGGGAGGAGGGGTGTTGTTACACCGTTGTTGGTCAGCCACTGTTTATTACATTTGCATACGAAGTGCTGACTTGCAGAGTGATGTAGTTCCCCGGGGTTCGCTAGGATGGCCGGGAGGAGGGGTGTTGTTACACCGTTGTTGGTCAGCCAAAGCTGACCCTCGTTATACCACTCTTTGTGATTTGGATGCAGGGCAAGGATCGCATGCTAGACCTAGCTCGCCGGCCAAAAAGGCCTAAGCTTTATGAAGTGCACTTTTCTTATTTTTCTTGTTTGGCTATGATGTCTTTACTTGTTCTGGATTGCATGCCGAGGTAGCTTAGGATTGTGATGATCTTTTGGTTATTGTATATGGCCTGTTTGTTTGACTGGAGTATGGGTTTTGTAAGGCCTTAAGGCTGTGGTACTCTTATATAGATGTGGACAACTTCGATGGTTTATTTAATGTTTCTGCTGTGTTGGTTCTGAGTTTTGAGTTGGTTAGATCTATATCACTTTTTAATACTAAAGCTGTGGCGATTATATGCTGTGGGGTCCCGGCCGGACCTATATTATATAGTCATTACAGGGGAGGTGTTACAATTTGGTATCAGAGCTAGGTTGGCGTTCTTGTTGAGGTTTAGCATTTTCGGATTGTGTTAAAGAGTTGTCCACATAGGAGTACCTTGCAGGACCATGAGTGTCCTTGCGTTTGAGTCTTGCGAATAGAGTTTGATTCGTGTTTCCTTGCTTATGTTAGAAGGTGACGCCAAGCTGTGGTTGGTGAATCATAGCGGTCGTCAATTCCCTGGACGTGCCCCATCCATGGAAGAGTTTGGGAATGCCTTCCTGAAACACTATATCCCCTCTTCGACGAGGTTAGCCCTTCAGTGATAGTTCTTGCACTTGGTGCAGCGCAAGAAGACGGTAGACGAGTACTTGCAGGAGTTTACTCGGTTGGGTCATTATGCGGGAACGACCATGGCAGACGATGAGGATGAGGGATAATCTCTTCTATCAGGGTCTGAGAGAGAATTTAAGGCAACCTCCGATAACCTTAAAGAATGTAGGGTTCAATGAGTTAGTTGAAGCTGCTTGAACTTTGGAGAATGATATGGAGCGAACCCAGCGCCGCAAGGGCTTGGCCGCAAAACAGGGAGAAAGTAAGTCATCTCAGTCTCAGGGGAAGTCTGAGAAAAATTGGTGGAAGAAAAAGCATCGTCCTTTTAGGACTGGCGAGAGGAGCGGTGCGGCTTCTGGAGAGTTCCGTTCCAAGGGACCAGTGACGTGCTACAAGTGTGGCAAAGTGGTCCACATAGCTCGGTTCTGTTTCGAGAGTGGAGTTGAGCCAGAGCAGAGGCAAGAGCAGTCGGTGCGTTCCGGTCCTAGTGTTGGGGAGAAAGGGAAGGCGGCGGAGTCCAGTGCTTCTCGTTTCCTTCCTGTGCAGCCTAGAGCGAACAACCTCGGGCAGCAGGAAACGATTCGTCAACCTGACGTGGTGACATGCATGCAAGTTCAGAGTTTCGTTTAATAGCGTTAAACTGTTTGCGACCTTTCATATTCGTTATACGCGTGTTAGGCTTCGTGCTAGTTTCTGGATACCCCTCTAGAGTGTTGTTCGACATGGGAGCGTCACACTCTTTTCTCGCGAAAAGCTTTATTCGGAGGAGCGGTGTTGAGACTGTCGAGGTAGAGGCGGAGCTTAGTGTGCGCATGCCGAATGGGTCTTTCATGATTACTGGAAGGAAAGGACGCATTGTGATGAGGATTTGCGAGTGTGATTTCTAGTTGGTAACAACGATCCTACCACTAGCCGAATTTGACATCATCCTGGGGATGGACTGACTTGCAGAGCAGCGAGCTAGTATTGACTGCCTGTTCAAGGTGGTGACCTTAAGGAGTGAAGGAAGAGCGGAAGTCAAGTTCGAGGGCCTATGCGGAGTGGCTTGCTCCCTGATTTCTGTCGTGCAAATGGTGCGTGCGGTGAATTGAGGGGGTGAGGCATTTGTAGCTTTGTTGGAGACTCACCCACAAAGTTGGCGATCAGAGAAGTGACGGTGGTGGAGGAATTCGAGGATGTGTTCCCTGAGGAGCTTCCGGGAGTGCCTCCTCAACGTGAAATCGACTTTTCGATCGAGTTGGTGTCGGGTGCGAGGCCGGTGTCGCATCCTCCATTTAGGATGGCACCGAAGGAACTGGCTGAGCTAAAGGTGCAGTTGCAAGAGTTGCTCGAGCAGGGGTACATCAAGCCCAGCTCATCACCATGGAGTGCGTCGGTGTTGTTCGTTAAAAAGAAGGATGGTAGTATGCGGCTATGCATAGACTATCGCGAGTTGAATAAGTTGACCATCACGAATAAGTACCCGATTCCGTGAATCGATGATTTGTTCGATCAGTTGGTGGGGTCGACGGTGTATTCTAAGTTGGACTTGAAGTCGGGCTATTATCAGTTAAGGATTCGAGAAGAGGATATTCCCAAGACGGCGTTTGGGACGAGGTTCTCAGTGATGCCGTTCGGTTTGACGAACGCGCCATCAGTGTTCATGGATTTAATGAACCGAGTGTTTCGACAATACCTGGATTCATTCGTGGCGGTGTTCATCGATGACAGATTAGTGTATTCGAAGTCGAAGGCGGAGCATGAGTCTCACCTGAGAACAGTGTTGCAGACCTTGAGGGAGAACCAGCTTTATGCTAAGTTCTCAAAGTGCGAGTTTGGGATCGGGAAAGTGGCATTCTTAGGTCACGTGATTAGTGGAGATGGGGTGGCAGTGGATCCTGCGAAGGTGGAAGCCATTAGAGATTGGCCTGTACTGAGAACCGTGGCGGAAGTCCGGAGTTTCCTTGGACTAGCTGGTTATTACAGAAGGTTCCTTGGACTTTTCGCAGATGGCTTTGCCCCTCACCACTCTTACCCGAAAGGACCAGAAGTTTGTGTGGACGTCGGAGTGTGCCTGTGCGTTCGAGACCTTGAAGGAAAGATTGATGTCTGCTCCAATCCTAAGTCTTCCTAGTGGGACCGAAGGATTTCAGATATTCAGCAACGCGTCAGGTTGCGGTTTGGGTTGCGTGCTGGTGCAACATGGCAACGTGATAGCTTATGGGTCGAGGTAGCTAAAGCCTCATGAGAGAAATTACCCCGTCCACGACTTGGAGTTGGCTGCGGTGATTTTTGCGTTGAAGTTGTGGCGGCACTGCGTGTATGGTGCAAAGGTTGAAATCTTCACGGACCACAAAAGCTTGAGGTATCTTTTAGATCAGATGGATCTTAATATGAGGCAGTGTAGGTGGGTCGAGTTCCTTAGGGACTATGACGTAGCGATTCAGTATATGTCAGGCAAGTCCAATGTAGTGGCTGACGCCTTGAGTAGGAAGTATTCCGGGCAGGGAAATTAGATTAATGCGTATGACAAGCGTTTGGTGCGAGATTTTAAGTCTCTTGGCATTGTGTGTGTGGCTAAGGGTGAGTCCAGTGCGGCTCGGCTCAACTGGATCGAGATGCAGTGTGATCTGGCAGATCGAATTCGAGAGGCAACCAGTGCAGACGAAGAGTGTCAGCGATTGGCGTTGGAAGCCCAGCAAAGCGAAGGCAGTGCTTTGGAGATGGTCGATGGACTTTTAAAGAGAAATGGAAGGGTGTGTGTCCCTCGCTTTGACAAGCTCCGTGAGGAGTTGATGTTTGAGGCTCACTTCACGAAGTACTCCATTCATCCAGGAAGTACGAAGATGTACTTGGATTTGAAGAAATCCTTTTGGTGGCCTGGGATGAAGCGGGATGTAGCTTTGTATGTCAGTCAGTGTCAGACGTGCGCCTTAGTGAAGGTTGAATGCCAAAGGCCGGGTAGATTCTTGAAACCTCTTCCTATCCCCGAGTGGAAATTCGACGACATCTCCATGGATTTTGTGCATGGTTTGCCTCGATGGCGGCAAGGTAACGATGCAATTTGGGTGATTGTGGATCGCCTGACCAAGGTAGCCCACTTCATTCCAAATCAGAAGGACGATAGCGTGGAGAAGCTCGTGGAGCTTTACATTCATAACATTGTGCGGTTGCACGGAATTCTGAAGAGCATCGTTAGTGATCACGATGGACGGTTCATGTCCAAGGACTAGAGGTTAGTGCAGATAAGTTTGTGCACAAAATTGAAATTTAGTACCGCGTTTCATCCACAGACCGATGGTCAAATGGAGAGAACGAATCGTACGTTGGAGGACATGTAGAGGATGTGTGCTCTCGATTTCGGTAAGAGTTGGGAAGACCACCTCTTCATGGTGGAGTTTGCCTATAATAATAGTTTCCAGACGAGCATCAAAATGACACCATACGAGGCATTTTATGAAAGGCGGTGTCGAACGCCGATGTCTTGGATAGAGGCGGGAGACACCCAGCTATTAGGAAAAGAAGTGGTGGCAGACGCATGTGAGTTTCCAGACGAACAATCCAGGAGCGCATGAAGGTTGCTCAGGATCGGCAGGCAAAGTATTTTAATGCGCGTCGCAGAAATGTGGAGTTTGCGGTGGGCGACATGGTCTACTTGAAGATCAAGCCGTTCAAAGGCATTTTCACGGATTCGACGACTCAAGAAGTTGAGTCCGAGATACTTGGGTCCATTTGAGGTTACGGAGCGCATAGGCGAAGCGGCCTATCGGTTGGCGTTGTCCGTAGAACTAAGCAGATTACATGATGTATTCCATGTTTCGGTGCTGGTGCTGAGGAAAGCGTTGGTGGGGCCGGAATATGTTGTTTAGTCTTCGACAGTTCCTGTAACTGAAGATCTGAGGACGATAGTTCGTCCGGTTTGCGTGGAGGATTCTGAAGTCCGGCGATTGCAGAACAAAGAGGTCAAGCTGGTGAAAGTGCATTGGGATAATTGCGGACGAGATGAGTTCTCGTGGGAGCGCGAGCAAGGGATGCGAGATGACTTTCCAGAACTGTTCGTTTCAGGTATGTGTGTTATTTGTGCTTTCGGTAAAGTCATAAATTTTGAGGACGAAAATCTTTTAAGGGGAGTGGAGATGTAACACCCCAGTTTTTGCTAAGCATGGGAGCTGGTTTGCCCAAGGAGGAGGGCAAGGCGTTCGTAGCTGGGAGCTAGCGCTAGCATAGGCATTAGCTGTCCCGTCGAGTAAGTCCCTTGTGTCGACATTGTTCATTAAGTTAAATTCATCGAGGTGGATTCATCGAGGGAATTTGTCGAAGAGCTAGCGCAGGCGGTAGCGCTAGCGCCAGACGGTAGCGTTTCGTCGGGAAATGAAGTTCCGTCGGGACGTTGAGTTGTTCTTCGTCAAGGGGTTTTCGTCGAGTGGCTAGCGCAGGCGGTATTGCAAGCGCCGGTGCTAGCCCACGGAACCAGATCCGTAAGTGGCGATTTTCTGGGCGCCCGATCTTCTTAGATCTTGATCCTAAGGTTCAGATAAGTGCGTCCTAAGGCTCTAATAGGGCAGAGAAGTTCTATTCTCATTCCATTAAGTCTTTTGGGTGCTTTTGGAGGCTAAGGAAAGGAGGAGGGTTTGGAGGAAGAAAAAGGTTAGATCCGCCATTGTTGGAGAACCCGAGCTCCGTTCGCCGATCCGAGACCAGATCCGTGGAGAGGACTAGAAGGCGCTTCTTTCTATCCGTGCCTTTCAACCGATCCATGGAGAGGAAGAGAACTCTTAGGGTAATGACATCTCTCCTCCCGATCTTAGGATGCGTGCATGACATCTTTGCTTTTACCTTCTCTTTTCTGAAATTTATGGCACCAGATCTCTCAAATGAGAGGGGTTTGGGTCACCTTGGTTCAATAAGAACCATCGGGTTGATTGAGTCCGTCCTCGACATGATTTTGAACTAGAAGATCTGCTCCGTTAGTGGATTAGGCATTGTGGGTGAAGCCGAAATCGTGATCGGTTGTCCGATTCGGTGATGTTGCTTAACGTGCATTTTAGGGATTTTGTTAGAAATCCGATGACGGCGAAAACGTCGTATGTGTTGCCTTTATGTTTCGTGTGAGAACGAACGGTGGTTTGGAAAGGGTAACTTATATGGGTGATGAATGGCTTGTGAAGCCGCTTGTATGTGAAGGTGTGACTTTGTCTTTGGGGTCGGATGGCTAGCCCGTGAATGCTTGGATTCATGTGGGGAGAGTGTCCCGGCAAGACAAGTCCCCTTTTGGGCTAACTGAAGAGAACAAGTATGCTGATGCGCCCGTTGACAATATGAGCCATGTAAGGGGTGAGGTCTCAGTGGAGTTCTTGGCTTTTTGCTTAGTGATTGTGGCGAGAACTAGTATGCTGATGCGCCCGTTGGGAAGATGAGCCATGTAAGGGGTGAGGTATCAGTGGAGTTCTTGGCCTTGGGCTTGCATGCCCGTGGGGAAATGGTAAGTACCCTTGGTTTGTTGTGAATTGATGATGTGTGTTGATGTGTTAGAAGCATACACGACATAGGGTGACATGGGTGAAACCCAGGTTTGCATACATCCTGCATTGCTAGATCCCCTTACTTTCATTGCTCAACATAGAAATGTGGATGATGATTGTGACACTCATGCATGTCGTTTTTATGTTATTACTGTTTATTACATTTGCATACGAAGTGCTGACTTGCAGGGTGATGTAGTTCCCCGGGGTCTGCTAGGATGGCCGGGAGGAGGGGTGTTGTTACACCGTTGTTGGTCAGCCAAAGCTGGCCCTCATTATACCACTCTTTGTGATTTGGATGCAGGGCAAGGATCACATGCTGGACTTAGCTCATCGTCCAAAAAGGCCTAAGCTTTATGAAGTGTACTTTTCCTGTTTTCTTGTTTGGCTATGATGTCTTTGCTTGTTCCAGCTTGCATGTCGAGGTAGCTTAGGACTGTGATGATCTTTTAGACATTGTATATGGCCTGTTTGTTTGACTGGAGTATGGGTTTTGTAAGGCCTTAAGGTTGTGGTACTCTTATGTAGATGTGGACAACTTCGGTGGTTTATTTAATCTTTCCGCTGTATTGGTTCTGAGTTTTGATTTGGTTAGATCTATATCACTTTTTAATACTAAAGCTGTGGCGATTATATGTTGTGGGGTCACGGCCGGACCTATATTATATAGTCATTGCAGGGGAGGTGATACACAGAGTCGTGTGAGTGAGTTGCACTGTATGAACATAGCATATCATATCACAACATACATACATTCTATAGGCATATGCACTTGCAGACCCTTATCATATAAATTAGTATGTGCTCTTTTATATGATAAGTTACAATTCCAGAAACCTTAACTTATAAGTTTGTATGGGCATTCATATAAGTTAAGGTACTCTTGTGATGATAGTGTAGTAGTTTACTTGTTGGTTACCTTTATTTACGCCGCACTTACTTATTTACTGATTTACTTACTATTTCTTTCTGCTCATTTACTTGTACACACCTGCTAGCTTAGTTCTATGTCACCTGCTTTTGATTTACCCATTGTTGTACTTAGCAGTCATGGGGGGCGGCAAGGACAAAATGGCTTAGTCTTTTGACTAACGGTCGGATGTGGTCGTAATACCAGGAGATCGAGGAGCTGGAGCAGCAGTACGACCAACAGGACATGATGGCAGGACCTGAGGAGCAGTTGTCGCGCATTACTACTACTACCCGATGATAGGTTGTTGAGAGATTTTGGTTAGCTTTCGCATAGTGTAGATTCCTTTTGGATATGTACGAGCATAATCCCTTGCACTCTTTTGTTCGTACTTATTGTGGATTATTTGCTTTATATATATATGTGCTTATGCTTGTGGACTAATACTTTTTGGTAGATACTTCTTTTCTCACATTTTGGCATGTGATATGTTCAAACTAGCTGGCAGGAGCGGCGTCGAGCGGTGACGACTAACCTGTGAGTTGGTGTCACCGTAAGGCAGCGATTATGGGCATAAGATCTGAGAACTCTCTTGTAAGGAGGAGAGGGGATCTCTCTCTTTCATTGTACCATAATTCAAGCCACAACTCCAACCTTTTATGAGATCCTTCATCCCTTAGTTCCAGAGCATTCCAAACTCCATCATTGAAGAACAAGAGTGAGAAGGAGATTTCAACACGGTCATATTTGAAGAAGGACGCACGCTTCAACTCTGATGATGTTCACGGCAATCTTTCATCTCCTTCAGAGCTCTTCTAATTAGGGAGTGTTTTTTACTTTGTATTTCTTCTCTTTACTTTTGAAACGGTAGAGAATTCATTATAGGGTTGGCGACTAGGCCTTGTGAGGCTTAGAGAGAATTCGCCGCGGTGTGTGTGGCGACTAGGTTTATGGGTAGATCTAGGGGGAAGGCTAGAGGTCATATCTTGGGGAAGATAGGATATAACCAACCGGTAGGCCTGAAACTGGTGCGGTTTGAGCCCAAACCGCAACCGCACCGAAGAGGGTCAGTTTTAGACTTTACAAAACCGCACCGCATCCAAACCGTGCGGTGCGGTGTGACATTGGTGCGGTTTGGAGTCGGTTTTTGCGGTGCGGTTTCATTTTTTTTTCTTATGTTTTTTATAATTTTTAAAAATTAAAATAGGTTCTAGGAACTTTAGACTACATCCACACAGTTGATAAATATAATCATAACAATGCAATTTGAGATAGAAGTGAGATAAATATAATTATAACAATTAACATCTACACTGTTTTGTGAATTCAAATCTGAGAATTTTAGACTACATCACTTCATAAAGAAAACTATAATCATAACAATGCAAGCAAACACAGTTGATAAATATACCTCATAGTACATCATCTACCTCTTCAAGATTATCCAGACTCTCCTGTATTTCCTTTTCTAACTCTAAAAAAAGACAACATACAAGAGCAAATAATAAAGATGTTAAAAATTTTAAGATGTTAAATTTAGAAAGTAATATGCAAATCATTGAGATGCCTGCTTGTGCAAGAATTAACTTTGGAGGCAATGAAATGCTAGGGAACTGGGAATATACCTGATCTGGAGCTCGCCGCCGAAGAAGGATGTCGTGACTCGTGAGATCTCGAGCCCGCCGAAGAAGAGATGTCGCCGGAGTAGGGATGTCGCAGCCTCGCCGGAGTTGAGCCGCCTCGCCGGAGTAGATCCGCCCTCGCTCGCGTGAACGCAGGAGTCACGACGCTGGGACTGGCGGTGCGGTGCGGTTTATGCGGTTTCGACAAGGCCAAAACCGAACCGCACCGCAAATTATGCGGTTTTTCAATAATCAAAACCGCACCACCACCACACCGTTCGGTGCGGTTCGAAAACGGTGCGGTGTTGCGGTTTTTTGCGGTTTCGATTTTTAAATTTCAGGCCTACCAACCGGTCATTGGGAGAAGGATCAATGAAGAATCAAAAAGTGTTTTTATTCTATCACCTTAATTTTCAAGCGCTATTGAAATTAATATTCTTGTAATTATCTTTTGAAATAAAATCAATTTTCACCTTATCTGATTTTCTAAGATTTTATTTCGTTCAAGAGTTTTTAAGAAAAATCACTTTGGCACATTTTTTGAGAAGTTCTAAATTTTTGGAGCGCTAGCGTCGGATGTTAACTACTTACCGTCGGGGGTAGTGACAGAACTCATTTTACATTTTTTATTCAAAAAATTGAAAAGCCCTTATTCACCCCCTCTAAGGGCGCCTACAGATCCAACACTAAGAACCCTGTGTCACATAGCAGGATTAAGCACATTGAAATCAGGTATCATTTCATCAGGGAGCATGTTGAAAAGGAATATATTTGTCTTGATTTTGTCCCCACTGACAATCAAGTAGTAGATATCTTCACTAAGCCCCATGATGAAGCTAAATTTTACTTCTTTAAATTTGAGTTTGGTTTGCTGAAATTAGAGTAAGCATATCCATGCTATACTCTTTGCTTATTATGGTGCTTATGCATGCTAACAAGATTATTGTAGAAGATAAGTCAAAAAATGCAAAAAATGGCAAATCAAATCTATATCATCGAGTTTACAAGATGACATAGAGGTCATATCGAAAGGTCATCAATTCAACATAGAAATCGTGTCATCTTGAAGCGTCTATGACACGCCAAAATTGGCTATTATTGGATCTCTCGTCATAATCGTCCAATAGAAGATCAATAGCTTTAATAAAAGCATCCAGGTACGCGTCTTTTGACATCCCTAAAATAAAGTATATATATACGATAAATGTTTAGGAAAGGATAAGACCTTCATTTGCCCTAAGCCATCGAAAACAAAAAGCTCATCCCGCACTACAACAACGACCTTCTTCTCTCCAACTTTTCTGACATTGGCACCAAAGAAGGGAGACAATTATTGCAATATTGGATGTGAGTTTGTACGAGGTGGATTCAATCGGCCAGATGAAGAGATTAAATCTGTCATTGGATTATTAATTGAATCATGGCTTGAGTATGTACTCTCAGAACCCACACCAATCATGCATAAAGAACTAGCAGAGTTCTTTTCAAAGCCTTATATGAGCACATCCTGCAAAGCTATAAAAACAAGGGTAAATGATACCTAGTTGAGAGTTACAGTTCTAGGGCTGACGAAAGCCCTCCCCCTGCCCGTTTTTGAGGAAGAAGATGAAGTTTCAAATGAAGATTCCAAGGGAAAGCTCCTGGCTGACATAGTGGGAAAAGTATTAATATGCAAGCCTGAGTCACATGATAGAATCTCAAGGGAGATGTTTGACATCATGACCAGGATTATTTTGAGCAATAAGACCAACTAGGCTCAAGTTCTGTTTAATAAAATTGGGGAAAGCTTCAATGCCCCCAATTTTGGAAGAATATACATGTTGTCTAGCATGCCAGAGCAGCTGAACAAGAAACTTGTATCTCCCTTCCACTATATGAAAAAGATGGATATTAGAACACTGGAGAGGTGGGAGAAGGTGTTCTCCAAGGCACCTAAGCAGGCCAAGAAATCAAGTGTTGTGAAGAGGAAAAGAACTGCTGAGAATGAGCAAAGCTGTTCCTAGGAAGATGCACCCAATGTTAGTCTAACCCCTGCACAAATTGATGGGGAGACTGGTCATGTATCAATTTTTAGTACAACAACCGAACCATTTGTTAAGCCCATGGTCACCAATGAGGCTAGCATTCCAGAATGTGATGCCCCAGCTGCAGAAGGACAAACAAATCTTCAAGATAGTGCTCTAGTTGAGGGGGAGACTTACATTGTGCTCCGTGCTCTAGGGGTTGAGGAAGCAACCTTAAATGGGTTGACTCTCCAAGAGGACCCAAAATCCTCTCATAAGATCATGGTTGATGCTGATACTGTGGATATTGAAGCAGAAGTCGATATTACAAGATAAGACTCTCCTCACATTCAGCATGGTGATGAGGCAATGAACAGAATGTATCAAGACATGGTCCAAGAAAAGGTTGTTCCCAGCTCATCTGCTCCACAACCTCCAGCAAAATCTTCAAATTCTATAATCAATTAGATGAAAGATCTACTAACTGCTGAAAGGCTTCACTTTCAAACATATGTGGATGATGTAGTGAAGGACCTAAACGAAGACATCTATGCTCAAATGAGGGAGATGAAGTTAGATATTGCTCACATCAATAATCAAATTACTGGCTGGTTCACAAAAGCAGGAACAACAGTAGATTGGAACATGAAAGCTCTATAATCTCTAGGCACAAGGATGGATTCTACCCTAGAATCACATCAGAGATCAGAAGAAAACCAAGAGAGTACAATAGATTTTCTCACCAAAAGGATGGTTGATAGAAAAAATCATATAATAAGTAGATTTCTGAACAGTCATACACTGAAGAATGACACTTTGATCAAAAAGATAGATGCATCCTACCAGAACCTACACAGATGTATATTTGAAGAAATCAAAAAGGGAAGAAGATTGGGCCTGACCAAGCAATTTGGGTAGTCAATGCACTTTATCACTCCCTTGGACTCAATCCCATTGTGACTGAACCTCCAACAAGTGACAGTCATGTGCACTTTTCTGAAGGCATTTATACAGTAGCTGGAACTAGTCAACAAAAAAGAGAAGGTTATCAGGAGAAGAGGTCAAAATAGCTGATCAAAATCTAAACATGTGGAGCCCAAAGTCAAAGGAACTAATTGTACAAACATGGACTAATTTTGGTAGCAGAGGAAAAAGACATTGACAGGTATTACTCAAATGATGAATGGTATAACAAACATTCGAAAACTAAAACTCTCAGAAGAGCCTACATGGAGCAGTAAAAGGAAGGGTTACTGCCAAAGAATGATCCTTCCATTCCCAGCTCATATATTCCAAAGCCTTACAGCTTCTTTGACAAGCAAAAACGAAAAGAGAAAGCTGATGGAAAGTAAAAGAGCTTTTGAATTTAGATGTGCAAAGGGGGAAAATGTAGTTTTGATTATCTATTTCCAAACATTTAGAACTTTTATATATATGATATTTTGGATGTTGTCTCAAATCTCTGTCATAACTTTAATTTTTATAGGTGTAGTTTATATTTGAATGAGGTTCTGACTTCTTCAAATATGAGGAGATTATTGGGAAATTTACCTTCAATGTTCTTAATTTGAAGAAGTCCTCGAGTCAAAGATAAATACACTTTGTATTTGACATATTTGTTCTAGATTAATGATTTCAGGTACTTGACTGTGCAAGTCTAACATAGGGCTCGACTTAGTGTTATCGGACATAGTTTTGCAAATGTAATCCCTCACTGTGCAAAATACCATGTCGACCTATGATCTAGACAATATTAGACTTGACACTAACTCTAAATCATCAAGTATATAAGGTCTATCAAGTGAGCTAAAGCAAAGGGTTTTAGTGGAGAAGATTAGAATTTACCTAAGGCTAATATCTTCTTGGTAAGCTTCAATATCATTGAGTGAAGGTCTCAATATTGTCTTGAAGACTCTAAGATCCAAGATGATATCATCTTGTAAACTCATAACATTACTCATTTCGTCTTGTCTAATAAGAAGAAGAAGAATATCCAAATATCGTCTTGGTAAAATACTTTCCAAGACAATATCATATTGACAAGGTTCATATACCTTCATATCATCTTAGAAGTGTGCTACATATAGTCTGAAGGATTTATATGAAGGAAGAAATTAACTAAGTCAATTATCATCTTGTTCACTCGAAATATCATCGAGGAACCAAGACGACATTTCATGAATATCTAAACGATTTGTTTACAAGAACTAAAATATCATCTTAAAGACTATGAAGAAAGATCAAGTCGAATTGTATTGAAGATTTGACTAAGAAGGCTGAAGAAACAAAATATCTTCTTGGAGAATATGAAGAAAGATCAAATCAATTAATGTAGAAGAATCGACTAGAAGGCTGAAGAAACAAAAATATCGTCTTGAAGACTATGAAGAAAGATCAAGTCGATTTGTATAGAAGAATCGACTAGAAATCTGAAGGAATGAAATATCGTCTTGTGGAAGAGACAACAAGACGATTCTGTTGACAATTCATCTAGAAGAATAAAGCGTGAAATATCGTCTTGTAGACCACCAGTCACCAAGATGATTCATGTAGATTATTCGTCCAGAAGAATACACTATGATAAATTGTCTTGAAGATTAACAAAGGCAACAAGATGAATCGTGCAGAAGAACTGAAGTAAAGCTTTACACAGTGCATATTCGTCTAGAAGAAGTAAAATCGACTAGACATCTAGTCAATTGGCTGAAAGGCGTGAATTCAAATTAAACCATGATTTTGGCATCATGTCATTTATTGCCGCAACAAATTAAGCCAATGAATCATTTTTTCTAAGGAAAAATATCTCTTACATAATGTCAGTACTAGAATTGATCGTTAGACATTCTTGTCTTATAAAAGGGAATGCGACGCTGATGCAAACCCTAATCGACAAATCTAAAAAGAAAAGCTTTTCCGCCGCTAAAATCTCTGCTCCATTAAAAAGCTTAAGGAAGGAGAAGACAAGCAAAAAGCAAATATTTAATCTTCTCTAAAAAGAAAGGTCGATCAAAATTGTTGATTCAGATCAAGGATCGTTCAGCTAAAAGAAGTATCTTCATCTGTGCAGAAGAAATTTCACTCTTCATCCACAACATCTGCAGGAAGAATTCTAGTCAAAGCTAATCTCCATCAAGGCTTCAAGAAAACTTCAAAGATTTCAAGCATACTTATTTTGAGCTTATAGAAAGTTTATAATAAAACTTATTAAACCTATAAGATCTCTCTGAGATCTGAGTTGTAGGATTCCCGAGTGGAATTTGAGTTGTAGGGATCTGTCTAGCCTGAGCGTAGGAGATGTTGTCTCTGAGGTAGGAAGTCATGAGTGCTTCTGAGTTATAGAATCTTGCGGGATCTGAGGTAGGAGACTTGGTCTCTGTGGTTGGAAGTCAGACAGGGCTTCTGAGTTGTAGGGTCCTTAGGACCTGAGGTAGGAGACGTTGTCTCTTAGTTGTAGGATCTGCGGATCTGAGTTTTGGTGGAGATTGTCGAGTCTAGCACACTGTTAGATAGGCGAAGGGGGACAATAGAGTACCTAGTGACACATTATCTTGGGGAACCACTATAAATTGCAGGTGTCTGTGCTGCGATTGATGTGTGGTTGTGGCATTTACATTTACTATTATGCAAAGTTCTAATAGCTGACATCACTTATTCATCCACCTCTAGGTAAAGACACCCCTGGACTAACACATGCTCTTCCCCCGATGACGCTCTAGTGACCTAATGTCACCGGTGATCACCTGGAAAAACCTATCAGAGCCTAAATTACAAAAGGCACTGGTGGAGCTCTGCTCTTCGGTGGTGTCAACACCTCCAGGCTTTTTAGAGAGGGTTGTCTAGCCCTCTTTGGACATAAGAATATCCCTAGATAGACTTTATAGGCTTGGGGTGCCTCTGTATTGCCTGCCATTGAGGCTCAAAATAATGTGCGGGTGGGCAGAGGCGGCGCTCTGATGGCCGGAGGCTGTATGCAACTCATCCACGAGCTCAGGGAGGAGGAGAGGAAAAGGAATCCACCTCTTGTGGTACTCTTATGAGTTGTTTATGATGGGGTGGGATGATCGGTGCTTGGAGGTGGCAGTGGCGCTCTATGATCCCTCTTCTCCGACGCCGGTAAGAAACCAATGCAATTGACTGTGGATAAATCTGAGCTCATTTGCTCAAAAAATGATTTCAGGGTGGTCACTAAGCTTCTAGAGTGCCCTACTGGGTAGTTGGGCCACCTTATTTATGTCGGCTAGGGTCCTAGTGACCCAATTAAAAGTGGGGACATTACAATCCAATAAACATAAGAAAATTTTTATCCTCAAAAATTACGTAGAGTACGGGGTTTTAAGAAAGAAGTGATGTTACCTGGGGAAAGAGTTCTTGGTACATTTCTCTGACAAGATCTTCAAGTTCCCATGTATACTTGTCACATCCACAATTTGACCATTGTACTTTAACCAGGGTTATTGACTTGTGCCACAACCTCTGGGTCTCTAATTCCTTGATCCACATGGGTTTTAATTGCATTGACCGGTCAGATTGTACAGGTATTGGAGGAGTCTGAATATGCTTCTCTGGTTGCGCCAAAACACGTCGCAGTGAGGAGACATGAAAAACATCATGCAAATTTTCCTACTCTGGTGGCAATGCTTATAATGCAGGTCCAACACGCTCAATAATCGGATGAGGTCACAAATATTGAGGTTTAAGCTTTTTATGCTTCCTGATCCGAGAGATATCATGAATTGTCTTGATCTTTAAGAATACCAAATCCCACATATTGAATTCCATTTGTCGATGTCGAGCTTCATAATATTTTGCATGTCTATTTGCGCTTCCAACATCTGCTCACGGATCAGTCTTACTGTTGTTGCAGTGTCATCTATGTAGGTAACACCAAGTGTTTCAGGATCTTCATCATGGGCCCAATATAGGGGTGTTTGCGTCGTCGTCCGTATAGAGCTTCATATGGAGCCATCTTGATGCTGGCTTGATAACTGTTATTATATGATAATTCAATTAATGGTAAGAGTTTCTCCCATGGTTATAATCCAATATACGGAGACGAGAAGGTCCTTTATGTTTCGATTTGTTTTCTCTGTCTGTTCGTTAGTTTGTGGATGAAAGTCCATGTTAAAAGCTAGCTTGGTGCCTGCATAGGCTTGCACTCTTCTCCACTCACGAGATGCAAAGCATCCATCATGGTCAACAATAATTGTCCTTGGTGTTCCATGGAACCGGACAACTTGCTTGATAAATAACCTAGCCAGAATATCCACACCATCTCCTTGCGAGTTTGGAATAGTCTGCGCAACCTTTGTAAGTCAATCTACTATGGCCCATATAGAATCATTCCCTAAATGTGATTCGGGTATTCCATGTTGGATCTACTGTCGCCCTTAGAGGGGGGGGGGATAAGGGTTTAATGAAAGTTATTTCTAAATAAAAAATATTACTGTAAATAAAAGTAATTTCATAAATATTAAAGATAAAGCTCTAATTTTACTTTTCAGAGAAGACTACTTTTAGTATGATGATAGAGAAGAACTTCAATCTTTGCTCACTACCACCCGCGATAGATTCTACCGCATGACGTTAACTCGCAGAGATTGGAACTTCTGATTTGATGAACACAAAAGTTATACTAAAAATATTTTACATTGAATTTTTTAGAGAAAATATTATTTAAAACATTTATAGTGTAGGAAATAAAATCATAATAATAAAATAAAGAAGAACATGATTTTATTTCATACAAAATTGATTACAAAAAAGTTGATTTCTATAACTCTAGAAATCAAGGCGTAAATGAGAATCCCTTTTCGTTTTCTATACCGACCCTTCTTCCAAGTACTGATTGGCTTTAGCCTATCTATCCCTAGATAAGGCATCAAGCCGCCCCTAGATCTAGTTGCAAACACCCGCGACAAATTTCACCCTTAGCCTCACACAGACCAAGTCACCAACACATGTGGCGAATTTCCTCTTAAGTCGTACACGGACCTAGTCGTCAACAACTGAGGCGAATTCCACTACTAAAGGATAACCAAAATAAAAGAGAATATAATATTATAATTGATCTAAAATATGTAAGAGAAACTCCCTAAGAAGAACTTCTAAAGGTGAAGATGAAGGCGTTGCAGAAATCAGCGTTCTTGATGTGCTCGCCCTTCGTGTAGAATAGTCATTGTAGCGCTTCCCTTCAAGTTCTCCTTTCAATCTGCGTGTTTGCCCAAGTGAGTACTCTCGATGTCTAGAGATGAGGCTCTCACGAAAGGTTTGAGGTTGTAGATTTAATTGGTGGATGATCAATCGATGCATTAGAATGAGCAGATCCGACCTTTATATAGAGCCAGAGAGCTATCGTCGACGGTAGTGTCACCGTCACGCGGTATTAGTTAAGGAAACTGAGAGGCATACAGATCGCGATAGAAATGATAGGTGTTCTTCTTAATTGTAGGCAATGTCATTTTAAGCAACACCTACCGCGCCACGCTAGAGTACCACATCACGCTAGCTCCAATTACAATCTTGCCATTGATTTCTTGCTCCATTTGGATGCTCAATCAGTTGATAATTGTCGGGTATTACATATGTTACCGCTGAGCAATAGAGTTAGCACGCCGCGGTAAGAAATTACTATAGATGGAATTGCTCCTGCCATTCCTTGTGTTTAAATGCTTTCTGCCAGCTGTCCTTCAGTATGCAGACCTACTACTAATGGTAGGTGTTACTGCCCCACGGTAGCGCTTAATTCAGAGCTTTGTCTTCCATCAATTATCCTCCTTTAATGCATGCTTTACCTGTATGACTTGCACACTATAAATGTACAAAAGCTAGATCAAATACATAACAGTATTTATTATTATAAAATCAAGAGATGCGGAACACATGTTCCAACAAACTCCCTCTTTTGATAATAACAAATACACAAATGAGAAATTAGTGAGTTTAATAATATAATTGTGTTCATAGATAAGTGTGGTAAAGCTATGAATGAATAACATGTATGTAGTTATTTACCCTAAAATCAGCGATGACCTCCAAGGTGACCGCATTACCTCGCGGCGATAATGCTACTGCCCCACGTAGCTCTATTCCTGAATGATCTCACCCCTTGAAGAAGTCGCGGTCAGCCATGTTGTGATCGCATTGACCACCTTGTCGTCGGCTTTTTAGCTACTATGGTGTGGTAGAGCTACCGCGGCGTAGTAGCCCTCTTTCTAGAATATTCCTGCCCCAAGCCTATAAATAGGGGTCCAATACCCTCTCAGAAGCACATGTGAGTTGATGGGAAAACTTGTAGTTAACAAGTTACGGTTAGCTTTGTGGCGACCTCAGCGGCTAGACCAACGCGGTTAACCTAAACTCAGGTGATAATGGCAGGCTGCGGCGATCTCAGCGGCTAGCGCCCAGTGGTAACTAAGGCAAGGTCTCATGGAAAATTCGACTACAACCCCAGGGAAGACCCAAGGCAGAAGGCGACCTCAGTGGCTAGCGCCCGGCGGTAATCCTAACCGCCGGTGATAATCGCGACTAGATGAAGTGTTTCCCACTGTGTGCTGCCCTCTCTTCAGTGACTGCAGTATCCTTCTCTCTAGATGACCGTAGTGACCTTAGAGGCTATCGCCATGTGGTAAGCCTAAGTATCGGTGGTAACCACAGATAACTGAAGTGCTGCCCTTAGTGTGTTGCCCTCTCCTTTGTGACCGCAATATCCTTTTCTCCAGACGACCTCAGCGTCTAGCTCCCGGCGGTAAGCCTAACCACTAGCGGTAACCGTGGCTAAATAAAGTGTTGCCCTAAGTGTGCTTCCCTCTCCTCATTGACCGCAAGATCCTTCTATCCAGATGACCTCAACGACCTCAGCGGCTAGCGCCCAACGGTAAGCCTAACCGTCGGCGGCAACTACTGCTAAATGAAGTCATACCCTCTATGTGCATCCCTCTCCTCAGTGAACATAAGATCCTTCTCTCCAGGCGATCTCATCGGCTAGAGCCCGATGGTAAGCCTAACCGTCAGTGATAACCGTGGATAGAATAACTGTCAGCTCAAAGCGATCTATCCTCAGCAACCATATTGTTTACTATTTTTATACGCATCTGAATGTAACCCCCTTATTATATTATAAGATTTATATCAATCTATAGCCCATCATAAGAGAGACATTCATCGCGACGGGTAAACCTAGTCTTGATGCATGCTCGCGACAAGCTCTTCCTCCTTCTCTCAATCATCCATTCGTGACTCAAAGTAATCGACTACTCAATAGACACCCATTATCCTTCAAGCTTGAGTATCGTGGTGTAAGACCCCATTTTTTGCTACAAAACCGGGTCGTATGCCCAGAACCACCGCTTTGCGGTGACACCAATACTCTGGAAGGTCGTCATTACAAAACGTCGATCCTGCCGGCCATAACGATCATAGAAGAAGAAGAATACAATTGAACCAAAAATAAGTTCAAGTCCACATCCCATAATATATAAATCACAATAAGAGATGTCCACAAATAATAACTGAATAAGAGGTAGCAATTAAAAGGGTTCATGCCCAGTACATCAAGTTCTCACTACAAGATCACTCGCGGAAGCAAAATCTACTAGTAAACACTCATGAATCCTGAGACTGGTGTCCTGTGCTAGACTGGCCCACCTCCATCTGCACCGGACTTTGGTGGTGCTGCGTCTCCTCGGTCCCCTAAAATGATATGGTCCACTGACCATTAGTCAAAAAGACTAAGCCTCATTTCCCCCCACCCATCCCCCAGTGGCTCCCAGGCACCGTGCGGGAGGGATGAAGCGGAGGACAGCAAGTGGTATATATCAAGCAGATGACATGGCCTAGCTACAGGAATATCAACCACTACACAAGTGTATATATATATAATTGAAGCAGTACACAAAGCAAGGTGAAGAATAATAATAACAGAGTAAAGTAAAGTACGTAAGTAAGAAAAGTAACATTTGATTTATAGGAATGCCCATACAAACCTATAGACCAAGGGGTCGTTTAGCAAGGCTTATCGTATACAAAGTACCATACCAATTTATACGATATGGGTAGGAGTTGAAATATAATGCTCATGTTATGACACACAATTTATGCAGTTTAATATTATGTTCACACAAATGCAACACACACACCTGACTCTATATGCACAAACCTTTAGTTCCCCCTTTTTAGAGCTAGCAAAACTCCCAGGATACCCCCGTAGTGGCAAACGGAAGCGGTGGGTTGGGCCTCGCTCACCTCTAGTTTGGTATTCACACTACCTAACTTCGACCTATCGTACGCCTCAACGCGAAGAACACAACCGCGGAGCGCCTGCGTACTCTTACTGGTTGGCCCACCAATCTTTCCTTAGCCAAATGCAAAACCACACTTGCCGAGTCAGCGTATCGACGTCGGTGTGAATGACCGTCCAATACCAAATACCCACCACCTTTATGCACAAGCAATTATGATTACTATATATCTCCGATCCATTAGCTCCCTGGTCTAACCTGCCCATCACCATATCCTTCCGAGCCACCGGCTCGTCGGACTAAAAACGTCCGTACCTACAACCACCGAGCCTACCGCTTGTAAGGCCAAACCAACTAACCACCCGTAGCAACGGGGTGTGGGTGAGTGTATTATTGAGTTAATCTTGCATAACAAATTATTCCTACGGTTTTGGGTTAACCAGGGACTTCTCGAGGACTACCCTGTGAGGGGCTCGCAGCAGTACTCGGAGCTATGATGGGCTGAACCCCAAAGCTCCCTTTCCAAGGCACTTATTTTTATTGGTGTCTACCCTTGACCCGACCACTATTAATGTTACACTTACTAACGCTATGTGTGTCTTACTTCACCCAAAGGAATGACGATCTTTCGTCGATCACAAGCACACTCTTGCCTCCTAGTCAACCAGACATCTTACTCGTACTTTCCCTTGGTGACCCCTTCCAAACCCAATCAGTCTGGGTGCACCAACTTTTGTAACTCCCCATGTAAGACCTACATGCTTATCTTAATTCAGTATTTTCACCATACGTAGACCATTTGAACTACATGAGGTGCATGAGAAGAGGTACTCCAAATAATCATCCAAATTACCCAAGATTATTATTGGGTGTGTATTAAGATATTTTAAGACTATCTCCAGAAATTCATAATTTTCCTAATTTATTTGGCATTTATTATAATTACCTCAAAATCAAAGAACCTATGACTTTGAACACCAAGTATGTTTTTCTGATAAGCTATGGCCTTACCAAAATTTGTACAATTGTACATCCTCAAAATAACAGCCACCTGTGAAATCCATAAATTTCCAAAAAAGTTTTGACCTCCAATTAAAATATAGACTAATTTATCAAAATCAAGGGTTAACAAAGAAAGTACCAATAATACTCTTCCAAAAATTACAAGAAAATTAATAAGTGTCTATGGTGATCAGAAATGTTCACTTCTTGAGTTCCATAATTTCCTAAATTCATTTGACCATATAAATCCTTTGTTTAAATAAACAAATCATAGGGCACTTGGTGAAGAGAACCATATAAAAACTCCTCCAAAAAATTATGTTAAAATTTACAGATCATATTCTTGCCCTAAAAAGTCCTCTGACCAAGTTTTCATGATTTTCCAGTGAGTATTAAGTCCATAATTAATTTTCTTACCACTAGAGCAAATATTGGGGGTTATTAATAAAGTACTATATATATCAATCCAGAATTCACAATGAAATTATCAAAGAACAATATCACTAATACTAGCTCACTACCAAAATTTCATGAACATCCAAGGTTATGTAGACATGCAAATTCTTCTTATAAGGAACCGTCCTAATTGGTTCTTAATTAATTCAGAGGGGATAAATGTGCCTAAATTTTTTGGCAAAATTATACAGGGCATAATACCTCCCTATGAACCTCTCTACCAAGTTTCAAGTCAATCTGATGACATATGATCATATGTCCTTCAATAGATTCAACAATCAACCCTAGGGTTTGAACTAGGGTTCTGGGGCATATCCACCCAAAATCACCCAAAACCACTTGTGGTGGTATTTTATATAATGTTAAATCAGTGTCCAAGGTTTCACGACATTTGGATGAGGGTGGATCCCTCAAATCCATCAAGTGCACATTTGACCTAATATCCTCTAGTTTGACCAAATTTGGGTTACTTAATTACCCAATCAAATCAATCCCACATGGGATGGAATTTTTACCAGAGTCATGACATGACCCTAAGGACCACCCATCAAAATTTGGTAGGGTTTGGAGGTCTCTAGACCCTAAAATTAATTCATATATGGTTTATTAAATTTCTACAAAAACTATAGAAAAAGGTCCTCCAAAAATTCTCATTTTTGGATATGTTGAGGGTAAGGGTAAATCTAGACTATGCTCCAAATTTCAAAGCATTTGGATGAGTAGTTTAGCGGGGGCACCCATCTTAATTTCTGGTCAACCTTATGACATCTTGCACTAAACTGAGTGTTGCAGTCAGACCAGTGGGCCAAATCGGCTCAAATTAATTTTAAATTAAACTAGACACAAAGATCTACAACTTTTGTCTCTGGCCACTTTTCTAAAATGGCATCTAAGGGATTCAATTTTCAGTTTCAAAACGTGCATTTCTATGAGAAATTATGACGTTAAATAATCATAAAATTATAAAATCTATCTAAATGGAGGGCATCAGTTCATCTTCTCCAATCAGCCAATGACCATGATTGGCCCATCCTGTACCAATCTGGGATGTGATTTCCCGGACACCTAGACCCTCTCCAGGTCGGCTAATGCCGCCACCACCTCCGTTGAGGTGGCGGTCGGCGATGGACGATGGTTGGCCGACCGGAGGCGGCCGGAATCGGGGATTTAAGCAAGAAAGTAAAGCTTGAACCCAAACTTTCGGCCATGCTGATTCAAGGCCAATTGACCTCAAGCCTTGCGGCCAACCAGATAAGATCTATCCACTAAGAGAGAGGAGTGGAGGACCTGTG
Organism: Dactylorhiza incarnata; assembly: GCA_033032865.1. Taxonomy (NCBI): domain Eukaryota; kingdom Viridiplantae; phylum Streptophyta; class Magnoliopsida; order Asparagales; family Orchidaceae; genus Dactylorhiza; species Dactylorhiza incarnata. The sequence continues at coordinate 1,458,539 of JAWHQI010000055.1, read as the reverse complement.
TGGTGGCATGAAGTCGCGCTGATCGTCGGTTCGCCATTGTTGGTCGTGAGCTCTTGGGTGTCATGTCGATATGTGTTTAGGTGGTCGATTTCTTCTGGAAAGTGGGGGAAACTCCTTCCCTTCACCCCATGAGGCCTTTTAAAAAGCCAATTCAGGGAGGGGAAGAGACAAAGCTTGGGATTCCACCATTAACATCATTCATTGTGAAAATTTTGGCCATCCCTAAAACCATCAAATTTAGCCCCCGTGTGAGTTGGAAAACCCTTTAAACTTCTCCTAATTTATAGGGGAAACGAATCCCCATCAATTTGGAAGACTTTTGGCCTCCCTTGGCCATGATTTACTCCCCCAAATTTGATCCCGGCAGCATTTCATTGGTTCAGCTACCGTTAGCGCTAGCGTCTCGACGACGTAACGTTCGTCGGTTCGATCACTACCGCCAGCGCTCGCGCTCGCACTAGCATCAATGCTAGCGTCAATGCTAGCGTCTTGATGGTATATGGCTCTTCTCAGCGGTTTGGAGCCCATCTCGACGGTTCATCTAGACAACCGCTAGCACCAGCGTTAGCACCTAGCGCTGGCGCTAGCTCTGAATTCAAAATACCCTTCTTTCTACGATTGGACAATTGGGGTGTTACAAAGGGACCCCTTAATGAATTAGGCATGTTATGGCGGGGTCATGGGTCATGGTGACACCCTAAAGCCAACCCTAGATTGGATAATTGGAATGCACTATTTGCAGACCAATGTGGTCTTCACCTATTTGCCAAGGTCTTATGTTCTCTTCGCGCATCCTAGGGTTTTATCATGACCTAGTCATGACAAAACCAACCTAGGGGTCTAGTTGTTTGGGGGATGTTACACGTAGACTTGGGAAAATTTTGGTGGCAACAAAATGAACACGCAACCTTCTGATCTTGAGTGGTTGATGAACAACAAGTCGTAAGGGAGACGTGCAATCCTTGTTCTTGGCAAAGTCGACAGATAAGTATGTCTAACCATGAGTTCGCTCAGCATCCAACTCACTCTAGCCCAGGTGATGTGGTCAACTGGGAGGTCTTCGAGCAATCTCACCACGATACCGCTCAGCAGTTTGAAGCCACGAACTAAGCCCTGATCGCGCTCATTCAACGGCTAGCTCCTCAGGCCACGATGACCGCTCCACCTCTTGTCCCTCAGCTCCTTTGGAGGCTCTAGCTCCTCATGCTCCTTTCCCCTCCTCAACCCGCAGTTCCTCTACAGTCTCATGTTGGTGAGTTCGCAATTGCTCACAACAACTTCTTCAAAGCAGCTACCCATGGAGGTATAGTAGGAATGTGGAACTTTCAAGAAAGTCATGTTAATCATTCAACTGATAGTTGGGAGGAGCCATCTCCCTTTTCTGACTGAGTTCATTGGGAACCTATTCCCAATGGATTCAGAGAGCCCCATCTTCCTATATTGTTAGGAGAAGACAATCCGATCTCTCATCTGCAAGCTTTTGAGTCAACTATTTTAATGAGAACCTTAACATATGGCATTAGGTGCAAGCTTCTTGTCACATCCTATGACGGTCAAGCTAGGGAATGGTTCCATAAGTTTCCATCTCAATCAATTACTTGTTTCACGGATCTTCGAAGATAACTTCTCTTAAGGCTCGCTACCTCAAAGAAGCGAAAGAGAGACCAAGCAGCTCTCTTTCAGATCAAGCAACGAGATAGTGAGACTCTTGCTCACTTCGTCAATGGATTCTAAAAGCAAATCCTTGATGTCGTTGATGTTGATCAGAACATGTATCAAGTTGCTCTAATACATGGACAACAAGAAGGCCCTTTCAAATATGAAGTTAGCCGAAGCCGGCCCGGGTCTTATGGACATCTCGTCGGTATAGCTAATCAACTTATTGAAGGTAAGGCAATGAACCCCAACTATATTTTTTCTCTAAATCTGTTGACTCAACAACATTGGAGGAATTTATATCACCAACATTCCTCTTCATCACCAAGCCCTCTGCAAGCTAAGCATTTCAGATCTTATTCCCCTCCTCGAAGTATGCCTGCACAACCTCTGCAAAAGAATATGTCACTTGCATACTTGGAAGTCTGTCCCATCCGGTCTTATGATCCTAAAACTCTTGAATATGAAATTAAGGGCATACCCAGTCAAATCTTCCCATGGAAAAGATTCTTCTGATTATTCAAAATATGTTAGTGTTTATAAGACCTCGTCCTATGAGTACTTAGGCAAAAAATCGTCATAAAGAACTTTTCTATAAATATCACTAGATACTGGTCATGAATAGAGGATTGTCGTGCTCTTCGGAAGCTGGTAGACAAATTATTGAAGGAAGGAAAATTACAGGACTATATTACTCAATAATCTGATGGTGACCTTTCCTCCAACAAAGGCAGCGATACCAACATATTTCCATCAATAATAGAAATACATAGGGTAGCGATAAAATAAATTGTTTTTTCCGTTTCATATATCTCCTATTTGTTCGGAGTTTCCTGCAACTTTTTCCCTTTTTAGTTTTACCTGGAACAGGTACATCAACAACTCAGGCTCTACCTACAACTATTATCACAAGGGTCTTCTCAGCAGTTGGACTCATTCAACTTTCATATCTGTATCCTCCACCACCAATAATTATTCAAGTGTGTTTTGTTAATTTTCTTCATCACTTTACTTTTGCTTTTAGCATTGACATGCGTGGATATGAATAGTTGATGTGATGTTTGAATGTGATGTGTGGATATACCACCTCAGATTACCTTTTCGGGTCGTAAAATCCACCAAGACCACATCTCGCTAGAATTTTTCGCAGATGTGTAGTGGTAGCCCAATTTAAATATCATGTGACGATTGTCACTAATAGTCGTGAAACCTTGCTGAGTTGATATACTCGCTTTGTTTGAAGAATAGATGTTTTCATTTGATAACAGATTGATTGTGATATGTTACTAACAACTGATGTTAGATCGGTGTGATATTACCTACAAGAGAAATTGATTACATATAATTTGTACCCAAATACATTACCGAATAACCATGCAATCATTTGTTGATCTCTAATATTTCAGGTACCATAAACTTCCATATATCATCCAAGATTCCTGGATTTCTACATACCAAGATTTCTATCATAGATTTCTGATTATCATATTTACAAACATTATACCTCTCAAATCATATACTATTCTTGGTTTCATGACATCAATTGGCAGAGTATCATTAGCAGCATGATTCTTTTCATCAACAAGTCAAAATATTCAATATAGATTGACTTCACATCATCGTTTTGGAAGTATGCTAATATGAGGTTATCAAATGTTGTTTTCCCCTGCAATAAATATGGATATTACACAGTTTCCCACACAAAGATAACTTTGTTAGCACATTAAGTCCATCATCCAAAAGAAGCAATCATGAAGGGATACTCACATCTCCACTACAAAATAAATGATTATTCCCTATCCTCTTTAAGTATGGATAAAGGAAGAGGAGTTTATGGGCAAATTTTACTCACGTCTACACCTGTTGGAAAAGCATCGCAGATTGTTGTTGTTCACTCGGGAAAAGGATGAAAAAATATTGGACACTTGGGAGAGATTCATTATCCTTCATAAATTCAGTTTTGTGCATAGCCTTACAAAACTAGCACGCCTTCAGATATTTTATTTCGGGGTATCAGCATGGTATATGCCATATTTTGACTTGGTCGCTTGTGGATCGTTATTTAGTAAGTCAAGTTCTGACGCTTAATTGGCAGATCGTGGATAATATCTCGCGTACTAGCGGGATGTGGTGTACTACCGCGGGAAGTGTGGATGTCATGAACAGCATATGCACCACATACTCATTGGAAGACATTTCCCCGCTTGAACCTACTTTGACATCGGTGTCCCCAGTAGTCGCGCAAAAACCTTCGATCCTGAAAAGAACGACTAGCTGCTCCGAGAAAACCTAGACTTGATCGCAGAAGTCAGGGATACGGCTGCCCAACGCATAGCTCACTACCAAAGGTGCGTGGACCGACTCTACGATCAAAGGGTGAAGCCCAGGCCAATCAATGTTGGAGATCTTATCCTACACAGCATCGAGGCGGATGGTAAAGGCCCGCAAAGAAACAAACTCTCGCCAACTTGGGAAGGACCATATGTTGTCACTACAGTCGTAAAGCACGGGACGTACAAGCTCAGAACAGCAGAAGGGAAGACCCTACCGAGCACCTGGAACGCCCAGAACCTGCGCCGCTTTTAAATTTGAAATTTCTACTATGTAAAATGCCACGAGCTCAGACGCGCACAAACTATTTTTCTACTATGTAAAAAGTCGCGAGCTCAGTCTCGCGCAAACTAATTTTCTATTATGTAATAACCCGCAGAACCCTTTTGGCGTGCTTTGCTTGTCGGAGGCATAGGTGGGGTTGTTGATTTCCCCTTATATGTAGTGGTTGACAATGCTTATCAACTCTTGATACGAATTGGTCTCTTTGGTGGTGACCTCAAACTTGAGGGGACCTTCCTGAAGGCCATTTGTTAAGGCCACCGTGTAGAGAGCAAGATCAACATCTTTTATCCCGAGGATTTCTTTCTGGAAACGCTCCACAAAGCGAGCTAGAGTCTCGCTTTCCCTTGCTTGATCTTGAAGAGGGCTGCAGGGCCGCTCTTCCTCTTCTTTGAGGTTGCAAACCTCAACAGAAGCTCGTGCCTCAGGATGGCAAAGTTGGCGATGCACTGGGAAGGTAACTTGTAAAACGATTCACGGGCTTGTCCATTAAAAGAAGTGACAAGCAACTTGCACTTCATCGCATCTGAAACAGTTCTCAGAGCGATTGCGGACTCGAAAGCCTGGAGATGGGAAACTGGATCACTCTCCCCAGAAAACATAGGTAATCTTGGCTCTCTAAAGCGGTTGGGAGCAGTTGTAACAACCCCACTATTTGGCTACCACTACAATTTACATATTCATTATCTTTTATCATTTAAACATCAGAGGCGTCAGGTAGAAACATTCAGTGAATAAAATATAATGCTAGAGTACAAAAAGGAAATTGCAGGATAATTAAAATATTTCATTTAATTACAAACTGATGAAGTACAAAGATAGCCCAACATTATACATTCAAAAGGAGGGCTTATCACAAAAGTGTAGCATAATATACAAGGCTGACTCAACCCAAAAACTCATCAGAGTACACTACCATATACATATATCTACACTACTGACTATATAAAATAAAACTGGAATTCTTCATGAGGGCACTCGGGGTCTCTGCATCTCTCCCGATGAGCATCCAGAACCTCGAAGACTGTGGTAGACACTTCTACCCAAAGACGATACTTCTTTTGTTGGCGAGGAGAACAAGGCGGACGGGGATTACTGATTGTTGGGGTGGCTTCTTCCTTGACCTGTTTAGTTACATTATTTAATTAGTCAAAATGACTAGGTGAATTCTTATTGTCCCCCCCCCCCCCCCATTATTCTTATGATAAATTCATAGTGCATTGTTGAATCTTCAAACATTAATAATTCATATTTCATTTTAGCTTTTCACTTTATCGTGCACTTACTTTTTTATCATATCATATCATTTATCGTTCACTTTACTTTTCATCTTTCCTTTCTAGCTACATACGATTTAATTTATGTCGTATGTCGTACATATTCATTTGACACATTGGATATGTAATCACATTTCATTTTCTTTATTGGGCACTGTTAAGGATACATTGTTTGTTTCCCCATCCGTTCGGGAGCATATAACAGAAGGTCCGGTCGGGGCCCCACGCCATATACTACAAAACAAACGGGAACGTCACTTAATTGAAATATCGAACGACTCTAAACAACGAACCTAACTCAGAACATTCTATGCGGAAGCAAAAAAGAGTGACAAGATAATAAAAACCACAAAACCCGAACCCGGGTATGTTCACTTCTATTACTTGGAATGAAATGTTTTATACAACAAAATTTAGGCACAACGGCCTTGCAAATTACCGACATCGGCGCGCAGGCCGGCCATACATGAAAACAAGAGAACATCAAAAAGCCTTCAAGGGCCGCAGCAGCGCAGGGGCTTCAGCCCGCTATGAGCCCGCTATGTTCCCGCTCGGTCCAGCACCTGTACAACAAGCCCACCAAAACGGTGGCAAAACAGGGCAACGGTCAGCAACGGCTGACCAAATTATAACGACTCCACCCCTTCGAGGGGGTGGCAGTTTCCCGTCCCTGCAAGAGCATCACAGCATATATATATAACAGAATGAAGCGGTTGACACGGACCACAACAATTCATACATATGCATCAATCACAAACGTGGGAATGGCCTCCACGTCTCGTGCTCTCAGGCACTCTTTGGTGCACTCCTCCTTCCACCACCATCCACTCTTGATGGCTTTGCCCTTCGAGGCTAAAGTCGGTGGCCCGAATACCAGGGCTCTCCCGTGCTTTAATTGTGAACATCCCGTAGTCCGAAGACTCTTTCCCATTGCTTCCCGACATGTTGTACGAGACTCACTAATCAGGTGCTGCAATGGTGTGGTTTCAGGTTCGCCGAATGCCCGTTGTTCACAGCTCTCGTTGTACAACACGAAAAGCGGGTATGGCGTTCCCTCAGCCCAGGTTTTCTCAATTAGCCGGCTCTACGGGCCGCTAAGTCATCCACCAGGACACCCTCACAGGTCGGGCACACAGGCCTCAGGTCCTCTCAACATGTGGGCACAACAACATCACCAGAACTCAGTCTGGGAGCTATCGCCGGCGTTAACGCTAACGCCTGGCGATAGCGCACAGAAACCCCATTTTGGCTTCTAGCTGTGGGTGCTTCCCGGGGAACACCCCCAGGCATTGATGCACATGCAGTAGCACTCCCACTGCCACAGAACGCACAAAATCACCAGAACCAAGTCTGGGAGCTACCGCCCGGCGATAACTCTAACGCCGGCGGTAGTGAACAGAAACTCCATTTCTGTTTCTAACTTCGGGTGCTTCCCGGGGCACACCCCCAGGCGTTGCTGCGCATGCAGTAGCACCCTCTAGTCCTACGAAGCAGGATATCAACATGGAGTTTTCCTCGGCACGCATAATATCAAAAAACATCACCAATCCGGACGAACCGTCTCGAATGGGCTTCACACAGCGCGCTTACATTCATTTCACGCATGGACTCTACATGTATGCAAGATCTGACGGGGATAACACGAATCCACCCGTCGGAGGTCACGATCTCACCCTTTTGGGTAGGGACCTCAAAGGTGCACGGAAATGGACTAACACATGTGCAAAAGAGGGTAGAAAGGATCGTTACCCTTAGACGTCGCTTCGAGGCCATAGCTTGATTTTTGGCACGGATGGAAAGGGGCGTATAGCCCTCCTCTACGCGTAGCCACCAACGTTGAGGGAATCGGAGTAGTGAAGCTCCACCAAATCCAAGATCTAGGGTTGAGGAACCTTATTCATCATCTTCTCCAAGGCTCTCCCTCTCTCCAAAATAATTCCCTTAAGGCATAAAGGAATCCAAGAGCCTTTTGGCCTCCTAAGGCCACATCCCGGGCACCTCTGTCCAAAACAAGGCCCCAAAGTCAATGTCCCATTAATGCCCACGATTTCAAATCATGGATCTGTATCGCGCGCAAGCGCCTGCGCTAGCTTCCGACTCGACGCTAGCGGCTGTCGAGGCTTTAGGCTCCCGCCTCGACGCTTGCAACCGTCGAGATGGCTAGCGCCAGGCGGTAGCACTACCGCCCGCGCTAGCTCCCGTCTCGACGCTTGCAACCGTCGAGATGGCTAGCGCCAGGCGGTAGCACTACCGCCCGCGCTAGCTCCCAGCAGACCAAATCTGCTTCGAAGTTTTGGGGTGTTACAACTCTCCCCTCCTTATAAAAATTTCGTCCCGAAATTTGTAAAAACAGGCATATATATATACAAAAAGGTCTTTACAAAAAGGGGAAAAAAGAGAGATAAACGTCACCGAAACAGCTCGGGGAACTCCTCCATCATGGTCTGCTCACGCTCCCATGAGAGTTCCTCGCGACCGCAGTTGTCCCAACGGGCCTTTACCATACGGATCGCCCTGTTCCGCAATTGACGCACCTCAGCATCCTCGATGCTAACGGGCCTGACCGCCGTCTTAAGCCCACTATCCACGGGCACCTGATCCACCGCGACCACATGTGTAGGCTCCTGCACTGCCTTCCGCAACACGGAGATGTGGAATACATCGTGCAGCCCGCTCAGTTCCGCCGATAGTGCAAGCCTATAAGCCGCCTCGCCGACGCGCTCGATGATCTCAAACGGTCCATGGTATCTCAGACTCAGCTTTTTCAAGCGTCGAATCCTGGATACACCCTTGAACGGCCTGATCTTCAAGTAAACCCAATCGCCAACGGCGAACTGGACGTCGCGGTGCTTCGCATTATAGTACTTCTCCTGCCTATCCTGCGCAACTAAAAGCATCTCCGGGATCATACGTACCGTCGAAGTCGCCTCTTCGACGTCTTTCCTCTTGAAGAGCTTCGTCTCGCCCGTTTCCACCCAAGCTAAGGGAGTGCGGCACTTCCTGCCATAGAGGGCCTCGAAAGGCGCCATCTGAATACTCGCCTGGTAGCTGTTGTTGTACGCGAACTCAACAAGAAAAAGGTGATCTTCCCACCCCTTGCCGAAATCCAGGACGCACATCCGGAGCATGTCCTCCAACGTCCTATTGGTACGCTCAGTTTGGCCATCCGTCTGAGGATGAAAGGCCGTGCTAAACTGCAGCTTCGTACCCAATAGACGGTTGACTAGCCTCCAGTCGCTCGAAGTAAAGCGTCCATCTCAATCACTTACGATGCTACGGGGCACACCGTGCAATCGTACTATTGTATCAACATACAGCTTCGCCAACTTCTCCACCGAGTCATCACTCCGGTTGGGGATAAAGTGCGCCACCTTCGTCAGCCGGTCTACGACTACCCAGATGGCATCGTTCCCGCTCTGCGATCTCGGCAGCCCATGCACGAAATCCATGGAAACGTCATCGAATTTCCACTCCGGAATCGGTAATGACTTCAAAAAGCCGCCGGGCTTCTGACATTCCGCCTTCACTAGCGCACAAGTGTGGCACTTGGCCACGTAGTGAGCGATGTCCCTATCATACCCGGCCACCAAAAAAGGACCTTCATGTCCTTGTACATCTTCGTGCTCCACGGATGAACTGAATACCTGGTACGATGCGCCTCGTACATCAACTCAACGCGCAGCTCACCCACCTTGAGGACGCATAAACGGTCGCCTCTCCACAGCAACTCGTCACGCACCTGAAACTGGGCATCCGACCCACCACCAGCCTCCTCCGCGTAGCGCTTTAAACTCGGATCGAGTTCTAAAGCCTGGGGGACTCTATCTGCGAGGTCGTACTGCACCTCAGTCCAACTCAAACAGGCACCGACACTGCTCCTCTTCTCCACGCAAGAAATACCCAAGGCCTCCAGGTCACGTATCAGGTGCGCATAATGCATCTGAATCCAGTTGGCCTGCGCTGGAGCCCTGCGACTAAAAGCGTCCGCGACAACATTCCCCTTCCCTGGAGTGTAGTGGATCTCGAAGGTGTAGTCCCCAAGGAACTCCATCCACCTCTGATGTCGCATATTCATCCCCTTCTGCGTCAGAAGGTACGTCAGGCTCTTATGGTCCGTGAAGATGTCGATCTTCACGCCATACACATAATGCCGCCAAAGCTTCAGGGCAAATATCACGTCCGCCAACTCGAAGTCGTGGACCGGAAAGTTCCGCTCGTGCACCTTCAGCTGGCGAGAGCCGTACGCTACTACCTTGCCATGCTGCTGCAGAACACAGCCAAGGCCGCTCCCAGAAGCGTCGTTGTAGATCTCAAAGCCCTCAGTGCCGCAAGGCAAACATAAGATCGGAGTCGTGGTAAGCCGCCACTTCAACTCCTCGAAAGCCTGCGCACACGCGGGCGTCCAAATAAACTCCTGCATCTTCCGTGTCAGCGTCGTAAGAGGCAGCGCGATCCGTGAGAAGTTCTCCACGAAGCGCCCGTAATAGCCAGCCAGCCCGAGAAAGCTACGGACCTCCGCTACAGTAGAAAGAACAGGCCACTCCCTGATGGCCGCAACCTTCACCGGATCTACGGCCACACCCGCTCCACTAACCACATGGCCTAAGAACGCCACGGAAGGTAGCCAGAACTCGCACTTCGAGAACTTGGCATACAGCTGGTTTCTCCTCAGAACCTCCAAGACTACTCGCAGGTGATCACCGTGCTCCTCCTCGGACTGAGAGTAGACCAGTATGTCGTCAAGGAAGGCGATCACAAACCGGTCGAGGTACTCTCGGAAAGTCCGGTGCATCAAGTCCATAAACACCGAAGGCGCATTAGACAGCCCAAACGGCATCACGGTGAACTCATACTGCCTGTACCTTGTACTGAAGGCAGTCTTCGGGATGTCGCACTCCCTGATCCGCACCTGATAATAGCCGGACTTCAAGTCCAGCTTCGAGTATACTGTCGAACCAACGAGCTGGTCGAACAAGTCTTCTATCCTTGGAAGATGATACTTGTTCTTCTCGGTCAGCTTGTTCAGCTCCCGATAATCGATGCAAAGCCGCAGGCTACCGTCTTTCTTTTTGACAAAGAGGACCGGTGCACTCCAAGGTGAGGAACTCGGACGCACGTAGCCCTGCTCAAGCAGCTCCTGCAACTACAGCTTCAACTCCGCCAACTCCTTCGGAGCCATACGATACGGTGAGCGGGCCACAGGCTTAGCGCCTGGCACCAACTCAATCGTGAAATCTATCTCCCGCTGCGGTGGAGCACCGGGGAGATCGCTCGGGAACACATCGGGGAACTCTGAAACTACCGGAACATCCACTAGGCTGGGCCTCGGCGTTGAAGCCTCCACTAGAGCAAAGAATAACTCTGCTCCCTGTCGCACTGCCTTGGACACCTGGAGAGCAGACATCAGCATCTTGCTCGATCCACGCATGCCCGCAAAGACCGTCTCACGATCGGCACACTGCCCAAACCTCACCTCCTTGGTGGTGCAATCGATGCACGCACGCTGTTCCGACAACCAGTCCATGCCGAAGATTACATCGAACTCAACCAGGGGGAGTAACGATGCTTTCAGGTCATACTCCTGGCTTCCAACTAGAACCTTCACGCAGCAACTCCTCTCCACACGCATCGAATATCCATTCGGCAGTAGGACCTCCAGTCCATCTGCAGAAGCAATCGACGGCGCACCAATACGTTGGACAAAGTCCGACGATAAGAAGGAGTGCGAAGCTCCATTATCGAAAAGCGCTCTCGCTGCAACGCCTAAAACATTTACAAAGCCTACGCCGCCAAACAAGGTTATCATGAACACTAAAACAGGTATATAAAACAGTAAGGACTGTATCTTAAATTATACCTGTCACGACGTCCTTGGCTTTGATAGCCGCCTGCTGACTAAGACTGAAGACTCTGGGCTGCGGGGGAGCCATACGGGAGGCAGTGGACTCAACCGCCTTCCCCTTCTCAGAATAAGATGGTCCAGTCTTCTTCTCTGACCTTGGAATCCCACTGCGGCAATCTCGAGAGAAATGGCCAGGCTTGCCACAAGTAAAACAAATAAAAGCGCCACGTCTAGACGACGCGCCCGAAGCATAGGGAGCTGGCCCAGATAATCGAGCCTTCTTCCAGTGATTCAACCTCCGCAACTTCGCCGCACTCGGCGCCTTGCCCTCCGGCACTGCCTCGACCACAGCCACCTTGCCCTTCTCCCTGAGCATGTCCTGCTCAAGCACTCGGGCTGAACTAACGAGGGTCGTGAAACCCTGCGTCAACGGCCCTGTCAGAAGGTACCGCAACTCACTACGCAAGCCTCCGTAGAACCTGTTCACCCTTCTCCCCTCATCATCGAAAGAAGTTCCAGCGTAACGCCCGAGGCGGGTGAACTCATACAGGTAGTCATCAACCAATCTATCACCCTGCGTCAGAGCCAGGAACTGGGTCTCCATCGCGATCTGCTGCGACGGAGGCACATACCTTGCCAGGAAGATTCTCGAGAACTCTTCCATCGACACATCAACCAGTCGCCTTCCCGCAAACTGGTGCCTCTCTACCTCATCCCACCACCGCCTGGCTTCCTTTTCCAACAAGAAAGTAGCGAAGGTCACTTTCTGCGCTTCATCCGACTGTGTCGCTGTCAGAATTCGCTCCATATGCGACAGCCAGTCCTCGGCCTCAGCTGGGGATTCAACCCCGGTAAACAGAGGAGGTCGAAATCCCAGGAAGTGCTTCAGCTGTTGCTCAGCAGCACGCCTCACGGGGACTTGCTCCACTCTTAGTGGCTCTGGGGCCACTTCCTGCACCGGCGGTTGACCTTGCCCTCCAGGCTGGCCATTCAACGCAGCTAGAACGGCTTCTATAACTCGCTGAACCATCTCAGCAGACGGAGGTGTAGGAGCCTCAACAGACCCGCTACTCTCAACCACGTCACGGGGACGCGACGGTCCCGCAGCACTTCGAGTGCCCTACACGAGTGCAACACACAGTTAGGAAACAACACAGTCGCAACTAACAACAAAAGGAACACTCAGGTTCCAAATTATGCAATAATTGTTGGTTTGTTGTTACATTTTATTCCTAAGTGGACATTTTTTGGTTTATTTTACGTCTCGACGGTAGCGCACACACGTGCTCACCACCCCTTAAAAGAATTCGTCCACGAATTCCTTAGAAGGACACGGAACCCTAGAAGCTGATACCAATTTGTAACATCCTCATCCGTTCGGGAACATATAACAGAAGGTCCGGCTGGGGCCCCACGCCATATACTACAAAATAAACGGGAACGTCACTTAATTGAAATATCGAACGACTCAACAACGAACCTAACTCAGAGCATTCTATGCGGAAGCAAATGAGAGAGACACGATAATAAAAACCACAAAACCCGAACCCGGGTATGTCCACTTCTATTACTTGGAATGAAATGTTTTATACAACAAAATTTAGGCACAACGACCTTACAAATTACCGACATTGGTGCGCAGGCCGGCCATACATGAAAACAAGAGAACATCAAAAAGCCTTCAAGGGCCGCAGCAGCGCAGGGGCTTCAGACCGCTATGAGCCCGCTAAGTTCCCGCTCGGTCCAGCACCTGTACAACAAGCCCACCAAAAACGGTGGCAAAACAGGGCAACGGTCAGCAACGGCTGACCAAATTATAACGACCCCACCCCTTCGAGGGGGTGGCAGTTTCCCGTCCCTGCAAGAGCATCACAGCATATATATATAAGAGAATGACGCGGCTGACACGGACCACAATAATTCATACATATGCATCAATCACAAACGTGGGAATGGCCTCCACGTCTCGTGCTCTCATGCACTCTTTGGTGTACTCCGCCTTCCACCACCATCCACTATTGATGGCTTTGCCCTTCGAGGCTAAAGTCGGTGGCCCGAATACCAGGGCTCTCTGATGCGCGTCGGCAAGTGCACCGGTCGCTGTCAAGTAATAATTGTGGAGAATAAATTCCCCGGATGTCGGTCTCTTGAGGAATGCAGGATGGGTGATCAAATCGTGCAGTGAATATTGTTACACAAGCGTTTCACAAACACAACACTGGGTTTTTGGTTGGTTTTCCTAATTTTAACAACAATAAAAGAGATGCGGGTCGAGAACACCGCTTCGCAACGTGAGGTGGATGCAACGGCCGCGATGCCGTGCTTCGTGAGGCGAATGAAGTGGACTCAGGCGCGAGAGAGTGAGGGTCGCAAACACCTCTTCACAACCGTCATTAGCTCTTGCCAACACGGAGCAAACGCCTTGCGTGCGTGTGTGAGTGAGTGCGCTTGAACGTGGTGAATCACAACCAACCCATGAATAAGAACACAGAAACATTCATTCTCATCAAGTAAATATCACAATATTCATTTAGTAAAAGATTCAAAGGGGTACAATCAAGGAAAGAGGAAGGAGATAACCGGCGGTGAAGACTAGCGGTCGTTCACGGCCGGAATGGTAGGTTGTCGGGCTACCTCCGGACTCGGGCGGACGATGCTTCCGGCGTAGAGGGCTGTCACAATCTCCCTACGTGCTCCGTCGTCTTCGACTCAAGGTCTCTTCTTCTTCTCACCGGGCGGAAAGCGAAAATGATTGCTTGGAGGCTTGCGGATGATGGAGAACACTCACGGGCGATGGAGGATGTCTAGGAATGGACCGAGGAAGCTTCCCCTTGCGTAGGAGATGAAGTAGGGGCGATCCAAGGGGGCGGTCGGCGGCGTACGGAACAGAAATCCCGCTCCCGGAATGAAAAAATCGCCCTAAAATCGCAACAGGCGCTTAAATAGGCGCTGGATTAAACACTGCGCACGATCATTGGCGCACGACTAGTGGTCGTGCGCACTGGAATTCTGCGATCGTGCGCACTGCCTGGACAGAACCTGCAAGAGACGAAATTATAAAATACAATGTTCGCACGACCAGTGGTGCACGACCAGTGGTCGTGCGCACTGGAGACGATGGTCGTGCGCACTGCAGCAAACAGAACTCAGAAATTTAATGGTCAATGCGCACGAGCAGTGGCGCACGACCGATGGTCGTGCGCACTGGAGTCGATGGTCGTGCGCACTGCACCAGACAGAACTCGTGAAAAAGAGTTAAGTGCGCACGATTAGTGGCGCACGACCGGTGGTCGTGCGCACTAGAACAAGTGATCGTGCGCAGTGTTCCTGTGCAGAATTGCACCGGAAACACTTGCACGCCTCCTATTCCAGCACAAACACAGATCTAGCCACCAAAAGTGGCACTTAACAACATATGAATACTACTAAAGATAATACACACGAAAACACACCAAAGTGGGCCTAAATGTGCACCTAGCATGGGTTATCAAATATAGACTATAATAAGGCTAAAGTGCGTGATATTGACAAAATAACGGCCCGGATGAGTCCATAAATGTATATATGATCAGGACTCATCACACCCCCAGACTTAACTGTTTGCGCGTCCCGAGCAAACGAATCCGGCGGAGCGCGAAAACGATAGTTAACATAGAGAATTACAAAAGGGAGTACGGTGCGAAGTAACATACGCATGCGAGTAGAAATTCTAGTAGAAAGAGATTCTAACTATGCTAACTAATTTACGTAAGTATTAAAGCGTAAGTAGAGATTTAATTATACTCAGTTGGTGAATTATGACGAATTTGGCGATCATGCCCGGTATGAAAGCGACGAGACACTGAGGCGGGTGTTGCAAAAGATCGGGGCTTAGGAATAACTCCGCTGAAATCCATCAACGTCGTGAACCATACGCTCGCCCGGTCACACTCTCTCCACGGCGCTAGCAAACTTGCAAATCAAATCAGTAGGACTTTTAGGATTAAAACGAGGCTTAGGTTACGGTATGATATTCAAAGTTAAACACGATGGCTGCGCAACCCAAGTGAGCTATCGGAACGCTGCACCCCACAAAACCACAAACTACGCTCGTGTGACACACCCCCAGACCTATCATGAAAACCAGGTGTGCACACAGCCTACTTTACACATACCAACAGATTTTTCTCTTTAGCTTGGGAGGATTATTTTCAGGATACTCTTCTTTTTTTTTTATATATTTTTCTTCTTTCAAGCAACCTCCAGTTGGTTCAAAATCAGCGGATAGACAATATTTTCTCTTCAAAACACAATGATACCACACACCACACAAGTTGGAAATTATGAGCACAGTTAAAACATTTTTTTGGTTGCGGGCGTAGGATAGGCTTCAGGCTTTGGTGGAAGAGGAGGAGCTGAACATAAAAATGGTAGGCACAAATTTGGCTTGCAAAGGCGAATGAAAGGGGCATGGAATAACAAAGCTCAAACTAGCCAAATGGTGGCCTACATCATGCTTGACTCAACAAGTAGCTCTCACCCATGCTTCAAGAGTCGCTTGGGGCAAGTTCTTAGCCCACAAGAAAGATAAACCTTTCTCCCGACTCGAGCAACACACGTTTAGCGACCGCACACACACAACACCGGGTTATCATCAATTTCATTCGAATTCACCACTTGAGTACATTAAATCTAAATTTACGCAGAGATACTACACATAAATTAAATGCATAAAGAAAATCTAATTCTACTCAGGTTCTACTATAGCATGCGAAGCGACTAGAACACTACATGAGTCGACACCGCGCTCCAAATAATAATTCCTGTGTTAATAGCCTATTTCACATTCCAACCAAACTAGTTTAAACGGAACAACACAAAAGAAAGCACGCACTCAAGTGGGTGAAGTGGTGTGTGAAGATGAACGATACTAAATAACTGAAATTAAAATACTTCTAGTATGCAAATGAGATGAGCATGTGCAGTGGGTGACAAAGAAACGGCTCTCCCCCAGACTTAATCAAAACCATACAACATAATGATATGACGGTGAAAATCAAAATTGAAAGCTAGGGAAGAAGTTACCCAATGCTCAGCACGTGAGCATACCAGAAGAATGGCATTTAAAATCAAGACAATCCGCAGCATCCACCATCGAACACAAAACCTGCAAGCAAAACTCAAAACAACAAAAGCAAAAACAAAAACTGAACTAGGAAAGGTTAGATAAAAGGAAATATAAAAAAAAACCGGAAATCTGGGTTGTCTCCCAGTAGCGCTTTCATTTAACGTCCTTAAGCTGGACCAAATACCTGTATTAGCATTGTTTATAAAGAGTGCAGGAATTTAAAAAGACATACTCAAAAATAGTTCATTACAGCAATTAAAAACACGCATCAACTAAAAGCGCTCTTGTGGTGCGCATCTCCTGTAGCATGTAGGCGGGAGGTGAAGGCTTTAGGGCCAGCACTGGTATTACCCAATGCTCCCCTAACCTCCGCCATCTTGCTACGAAGAGCGGCAGCACGAGCGTCACGTAGAAGTTTTTCTTTTTTCAGTTTGGTGACGGTTGGAGATTGCCACCGTTGTGAACTCTCAGATTTTTCCTCCTTAGAATCAGGTGGCGTCACTTCCGGTGTCACTGTGACCACCGGATCGGCCCAAGAGACGGAACGCTTAAACAGTTTATTACACGATTCATCACAAGAAGAAAAATAATCAGCATTCTTGACTAAATCCACATCATCATTTCCCGGACAGCCGTCATCCTCCTTCTCGGCGTCGAATTCTTTCCGAAAGTCAATCACTTCCTCCTCATCAGATTTGAGCTCCTCCATTTCCCCTTTACCTGTTTCTTGGAAATGCGTCTTCCCTGCACAACTCAGAAGTTCATCAGAAATAACAAGAGGGGGAGGAGTGGATGTGTCGGCTCTAGCTTCGAGATGAATGGGCTGCAGCGCCGTGTTAGGTAAGATGACACACCCCGTGGCAAAGTCAAGGGTGGCGCCGCTCTCTTTCAAGAACGGCACCCCCAAGATAGGGATGGATTGATTTTCCCGGGGGCCCAACACCTGAAAGTCCGCGACCACAGTTGTCCCCTCAACTATTACTTCCACGTTTCTCACCTCTCCCTCGGATTGAATAATGGTGCCGTTAGCGAGAATCAGCGATTTCTTTTCCTCTGTGTTAATCTCCAATTGAAGTTTCGCAACATCTTGCAGCGCAATAACATTGCGAGAGGAACCGGAATCGCATAGAGCCTTTGTTTCAACCTGATTGATGGAACACGAGATTGTCAGCTCACTCGGATTGGCATCCACCACATCCCCCAAACTTTTCCCTTGATCAATGGGATTCTTTTCTGTATTACTGGGAAGGGACCCCTGCGAACGCTCAGTTAGCGCTTGGGCCAATTGGCCCAAGTGCGTCTCCAAGTTTCGCATAGATGCAGTTTGGTTTGCCATATTCGAGTTAGCTACAAGTATGAATTTTTTCATCATTTCTTCTAAATTACTCTTCTTTTGAGTAGGGGGTGCTTGGTTGTAATCCGGGTGCGGCGGCCTCGGTTGGCTCCCGGAGGCGTAAGCATCATTTTGATGCTGCCCCGGTGACCATCGTTGGCCGGGCGTGTTGGGATTCCACGAGAAGTTCGGATGACTTCTCGCTCCCGGATTATAAGTGTTATTATACGGCGCCCCCTTGGACTGATTTCCAACATAATTCACAGATTCATTTAAAGATAAGTGCACGAAATCACCTACCACTTGGTTCCCCGAGCATTCGTAAGCATGGTGGCCTCCACCTCCACATCCTTCACAAGTAATGATGGCAGCAGATGGAGACGGAGAAGGAAGAGAATCAACCATGAAGAGTCCTCGGCTGCTTCTTGGAGCATTTCTCCCTGCAGTCCAGAAGGTACTGTGGGAGGCAGTGTCACGCAAAATCCGCAGGGCATCTTCAGGGGTGTGGTTCATCAAGGTACCACCGGCCGCAGCATCGATCATTGCCCTATAATTGGGCTCGATCGCGAAGTAGAACAATTCAACCACATTCCATGGCTGGAGCTCGTGGCCAGGGCAACGGCGAAGGAGTTCATTGAGGCGCTCCCAAGCTTCCGCAAGAGTCTCTTGATCCAACTGCCGAAATGTGGCGATTTCACGCCGCAAGCTTACAATCTTATCCACCGGGTGGAATTTAGCCAGGAATTTGGATGCAAGGGCATCCCATGTTGCAGCAGTCCCGGGCGGGATGGAATGAAGCCATACTTTTGCTTTATCACGGAGGGAGAAGGGGAACAGTCTCAGTTTGACTGTGTCATCAGCAATGCCCGCATAGCGGAAAGTTCCGCAAATATCAGAGAATTCTGCCAGATGCAGATGCGGGTCTTCGCTAGCCATCCCCGAAAACTGAGCATGGTTTCGGATAATGTTTAAGATCGGCGGCTTTATCTCAAACTGATTGTTCATGATATTGGGCCCAAAGCCCGGATACACGCTTCCAGCAGTGGGGGTGGTATAATCTCTCATAGTACGAGGCCGAGGTCTCTCCGCCTCCTGTTCATCAATGGCCGGATTTTGCCCCTCATCGTGCACTCGCGCATCAGCATCATTCGGGTTCACATGATCACCCATGGCTGCTTGCAGAGCCGCAGCACGCCTTCGCGCGCGAGCGGTTCGTTCGATTTCTGGGTCAAAAGGTGCAAGTTCACCTGCAATCTGCCTCTGCATGAGCTGTCAACAACAAGAAGAAAATGAAAAGATCAAAAACAACTGCTCGTGTAACGAGAGTCACGACACAAGACGATACACGCCTGCGTTCCCCGGCAACGGCGCCAAAAACTTGATGCGCGTCGGCAAGTGCACCGGTCGCTGTCAAGTAATAATTGTGGAGAATAAATTCCCCGGATGTCGGTCTCTTGAGGAATGCAGGATGGGTGATCAAATCGTGCAGTGAATATTGTTACACAAGCGTTTCACAAACACAACACTGGGTTTTTGGTTGGTTTTCCTAATTTTAACAACAATAAAAGAGATGCGGGTCGAGAACACCGCTTCGCAACGTGAGGTGGATGCAACGGCCGCGATGCCGTGCTTCGTGAGGCGAATGAAGTGGACTCAGGCGCGAGAGAGTGAGGGTCGCAAACACCTCTTCACAACCGTCATTAGCTCTTGCCAACACGGAGCAAACGCCTTGCGTGCGTGTGTGAGTGAGTGCGCTTGAACGTGGTGAATCACAACCAACCCATGAATAAGAACACAGAAACATTCATTCTCATCAAGTAAATATCACAATATTCATTTAGTAAAAGATTCAAAGGGGTACAATCAAGGAAAGAGGAAGGAGATAACCGGCGGTGAAGACTAGCGGCCGTTCACGGCCGGAATGGTAGGTTGTCGGGCTACCTCCGGACTCGGGCGGACGATGCTTCCGGCGTAGAGGGCTGTCACAATCTCCCTACGTGCTCCGTCGTCTTCGACTCAAGGTCTCTTCTTCTTCTCACCGGGCGGAAAGCGAAAATGATTGCTTGGAGGCTTGCGGATGATGGAGAACACTCACGGGCGATGGAGGATGTCTAGGAATGGACCGAGGAAGCTTCCCCTTGCGTAGGAGATGAAGTAGGGGCGATCCAAGGGGGCGGTCGGCGGCGTACGGAACAGAAATCCCGCTCCCGGAATGAAAAAATCGCCCTAAAATCGCAACAGGCGCTTAAATAGGCGCTGGATTAAACACTGCGCACGATCATTGGCGCACGACGAGTGGTCGTGCGCACTGGAATTCTGCGATCGTGCGCACTGCCTGGACAGAACCTGCAAGAGACGAAATTATAAAATACAATGTTCGCACGACCAGTGGCGCACGACCAGTGGTCGTGCGCACTGGAGACGATGGTCGTGCGCACTGCAGCAAACAGAACTCAGAAATTTAATGGTCAATGCGCACGAGCAGTGGCGCACGACCGATGGTCGTGCGCACTGGAGTCGATGGTCGTGCGCACTGCACCAGACAGAACTCGTGAAAAAGAGTTAAGTGCGCACGATTAGTGGCGCACGACCGGTGGTCGTGCGCACTAGAACAAGTGATCGTGCGCAGTGTTCCTGTGCAGAATTGCACCGGAAACACTTGCACGCCTCCTATTCCAGCACAAACACAGATCTAGCCACCAAAAGTGGCACTTAACAACATATGAATACTACTAAAGATAATACACACGAAAACACACCAAAGTGGGCCTAAATGTGCACCTAGCATGGGTTATCAAATATAGACTATAATAAGGCTAAAGTGCGTGATATTGACAAAATAACGGCCCGGATGAGTCCATAAATGTATATATGATCAGGACTCATCACTCTCCCGTGCTTTAATTGTGAACATCCCGTAGTCCGAAGACTCTTTCCCATTGCTTCCCGACATGCTGTACGAGACTCACTAATCAGGTGTTGCAATGGTGCGGTTTCAGGTTCGCCAAATGCCCGTTGTTCACAGCTCTCGTTGTACAACACGAAAAGCGGGTATGGCGTTCCCTCAGCCCAGGTATTCTCAATTAGCCGGCTCTACGGGCCGCTAAGTCATCCACCAGGACACCCTCACAGGTCGGGCACACAGGCCTCAGGTCCTCTCAACATGTGGGCATAACAACATCACCAGAACTCAGTCTGGGAGCTATCGCCGGCGTTAACGCTAACGCCTGGCAATAGCGCACAGAAACCCCATTTTGGCTTCTAGCTGTGGGTGCTTCCCGGGGCACACCCCCAGGCATTGCTGCACATGCAGTAGCACTCCCACAGCCTCAGAACGCACAAAATCACCAGAACCAAGTCTGGGAGCTACCGCCCGGCGATAACGCTAACGCCGGCGGTAGTGAACAGAAACTCCATTTCTGTTTCTAACTTCGGGTGCTTCCCGGGGCACACCCCAGGCGTTGCTGCACATGCAGTAGCACCCTCTAGTCCTACGAAGCAGGATATCAACACGGAGTTTTCCCCGGCACGCATAGTATCAAAAAGCATCACCAATCCGGACGAACTGTCTCGAATGGGCTTCACACAGCGCGCCTACGTCCATTTCATGCATGGACTCTACATGTATGCAAGATCTGACGGGGATAACACGAATCCACCCGTCGGAGGTCACGACCTCACCCTTTTGGGTAGGGACCTCAAAGGTGCACGGAAATGGACTAACACATGTCCAAAAGAGGGTAGAAAGGATCGTTACCCTTAGACGTCGCTTCGAGGCCATAGCTTGATTTTTGGCACGGATGGAAAGGGGCGTATAGCCCTCCTCTACGCGTAGCCACCAACATTGAGGGAATCGGAGTAGTGAAGCTCCACCAAATCCAAGCTCTAGGGTTGAGGAACCTTATTCATCATCTTCTCCAAGGCTCTCTCTCTCTCCAAAATAATTCCCTTAAGGCATAAAGGAATCCAAGAGCCTTTTGGCCTCCTAAGGCCACATCCCGGGCACCTCTGTCCAAAACAAGGCCCCAAAGTCAATGTCTCATTAATGCCCACGATTTCAAATCATGGATCTGTATCGCGCGCTAGCGCTAGCGCCTGCGCTAGCTTCCGACTCGACGTTAGTGGTTGTCGACGCTTAAGGCTCCCGTCTCGACGATTGCAACCGTCGAGATGGCTAGCGCCAGGCGGTAGCACTACCGCCCGCGCTAGCTCCCGTCTCGACGCTTGCAACCGTCGAGATGGCTAGCGCCAGGAGGTAGCACTACCGCCCGCGCTAGCTCCCAGCAGCCCAAATCTGCTTCGAAGTTTTGGGGTGTTAGATTGTTCTTCATTTCATGTATTTATATAGCGCGCTTTATTTATCTGTGTTGTTGACGCCAGGAAATTCCTGACCTCAAAATTCGGACCTTTGCAGCCGGAGGCTACTTGCCCAGCTATCTGACGAGATGGACAAGCTGGCGACTATGAGGAAGCTAGGAGAGCAACAACAACATGACCCCAGGTGCTGCGGCAGGGAGGTCCCACCGCGTACCCGGAAGCTCAAAGGAGTCTTCCCCTCCACAACCAAGAATGGCCGAGCAGGGTACGAGGAAGGCACCGGCTTGGCTAGCAAGCAGGGGTGACGAGCTCGAGAATTCGGAAATCGGGATCCAGAAGCTCAAGCACAGATGCCATTCCAAGTACCCCTGGGGTCCTATTTATAGGCAACCAAGGGGTAGGGGGGTTTTTATAGCCCTGCCCTAACCTGGCGACATACGGGATACTCGGCACGTATCTCCGACCATAGTCGCCCATATGGCGAGTATTAGTTGCTGCTCGTACAAGTCGGGCCAATAATCGCGCAGGTCTTCTGTGGCTTGCCGGGCACCTGGGGCGACATACGGGATGCTCGACGCGTATCTTCGACCATAGTCGCCCATCTGACGAGTATTTAACCAATACTCGCCAAGCCCTCTTTTGCTCCTGCTGGCTGATCTGTCTGCCTCTTTGACTTTGACCTCTGCCTGCGTGGCCTTGAGTGGGTCCTACCCTCGGAGAATAAGGGTTGTACACAATCCCCGCTCTTTGCGAGTAACATAGTTGCTCGGAAAGAAATATCCAACCTTTATTCGACGAGCTTCTGTTTGGGCGAGTATTTGGGAGATACTCGGAATCTTGCCGGCCGACGTCTGGGCTCTATATATAGGGGGGTCTCTGACGGAACCACCTTTCTGCACTCGCCTACAATGTCGCTAGCTTTTACTGAGGCTGCCAAAAAGGCCAAGGCTGATCTCTCGAATCTGATCGGCATTCCCACTCCTCCTTTTCGCATGGACGCCGAGGTAGACGCCTTCCTCGCGAATAAGAAGAGGAAGAGGGCGTTTAAGAAGAAGAAGAGAGAGAAGAAGAAGGGGGCGACTATGGAGAACGTCGCCGATCCTCTGAGCGAGCAGCGTCAGCAGCTGCTGGAAGATTTGGGTCTCTCTCACGAGGGGCTCTCGCCTGCTCCTGCTCCTCCTCCTCCCTCGACAGAGGTCGCCCCGGAGGCGAGTAGGGCTGGGGCCCAAACGCTAGCCCAACCGGACCTTCTTCCTGCGCGAGGTGAACTCTTTAGTCGCTGTTATGAAG
Organism: Dactylorhiza incarnata; assembly: GCA_033032865.1. NCBI lineage: Eukaryota > Viridiplantae > Streptophyta > Magnoliopsida > Asparagales > Orchidaceae > Dactylorhiza > Dactylorhiza incarnata. The sequence goes on along the minus strand of JAWHQI010000055.1, from coordinate 1,435,104 downwards.
ACTATGCTGCTATAATAACCACTCCTGGCGAGATTTCTGACGCTTTTTGCTTCTGTTTTTAGATCCGCCGAGTACCGAGGTTCGGGAGGAACCTTTGGACGTTCTGCCGCTGCGATCATCCTCAATGATTTCGCCTGAGGGTGGGTCTCGAGGTGGTCGCGCGGTGAGGATTCTCCACAGCTCTTCTGTGGAGAAGAGGCCGATGAGCGAGCATGGGGCTCCTCTCTCAAGCATCAACCCTCCTCTGCCACCACCTACCTTGCGACCAGAACCGGCGAGCAGCTCGCACCTACCCAGGGTCGTGCTGCCGCCGCCTCCTCCTGGACTTCCGCCCTCAGTGGCTCCTCCGGGCAATCAGCGCCCTTCTACTTCAACTGCTCCCTCTACCCACCAAGGGGAGTCCTCACGCAGGGGCGGGACTGGAGGGTCTTCTGCCTTCTTCGCTCCCAAGGGTGGAGGGCGCATAGGAGATGGTCGCGGCCGGGGGAACATGCCCTTCAACCAGGATCATCCTGGCGGCCATTCTACTCGCCGAGATGGTGTCCATCGCTCTCCCTCCCCGCACCGAGGAAGGGCTTCTCCTCATCGGCGATCTCGCAGCCCTGCTCGCCGACGCTCTCGTAGTCCTCGGCCAGGTACTTGGTCGCTGCTTTTGGATAGTTGCCACCTCTCTTTTGATTCTGCTGGAGTTCTGACTCTTCATCTGCTCTTCTGCAGGTCGCGCTCATACTCCCGTGGGAGCACTGATCGACGCTGTTGGGCTCCCCCCTCGCGAGTATCAAGAGAAAGCTACTCGCGCCATCTTGGATTTGGAGTCCAGGATAGAGCGGCTATCGATCTGCGAGCCTCATCGGCGCTTGACTGAGGTGGAGTCGCGGGTTGAGCGCCTAGCGGCCAGTGACCCTCACCGCCGCCTGACTGATTTGGAGGCGCGAGTATCCCGGCTGGAGGAGTTTGATACTCGCCTGTCGGGCACTGAAGCTCGCCTCCAGTCTATCAGCGACTTGGAGCGCAGGGTGGCACGGATCGAGCACCGGCAGCAGCTACATCATGACGAGCTGGTCGGGATGCGCGCGAGCATGGGTTCGGTGGGGAGGCTGGCGAGGATCGAGGACCAGCTGCGACAAGGCGAGGACGCTATGTCTGTGGCCTCCGAGCATTTCAAGCGTGCTCGCAGCATGGGCTGGGTCGGACGACATCCTCAACCTCAGGATCCCCAGGCGACCACTCAAGCGTAACCCTAGCTGTTGCCCTTTCTTCAGTTTCTTCTTCTTTGTATCTTGTAGCTCCTGGTGAGCATGCTTTGTATCTCTAAACAGCTTTTTATTCGAATTAGTATTGATTTGCCGAGTAATTGAATACTCGCCTTTCATTCTTGTCTTGCTTTATTTTATCTGTTGTTGTTTGGATTTTTTCTATCTTCTTTTTGTTGTTTGCCGAGCATATATTGGATGTCGTCTGCATCCTGGCGAGTTTCTTCGTGTTTCTGTGATGCAGGTACTCGCTAGCTGGAGGTCGGCATTTTGACATGCTCTGAGCTTTTGGCGATTTACTTCGATACTCGCCACCCCTAGTCGTACTCGCGGAGTCGTGTTCGACAAGCCAGTCTATCCGACTACTATTAATAGGGGGGTGGGTGAGTTTTAAACTACGCTTTCAGCGATCTCTGGCTTCTTGAGCGAGTATCTTCCTCTCTTCACCCTTCTTCCAATACTCGCTCTCTTCCCCAAGATGACTGACGAGGCGAACATTAGGCGAGCTAATCATGCGAAGAACTTCGAGGAGAACATCTTCAAGAAGCCGATTAGCCAGCAGAAGGACTTAGACAATTTCAACGCCAAGTTCGCAACTCCGGGGTATGTCGCCAGGCTTCCTCGCCAGTCTGAGCGACTAAACACCTCCTCGCCCCTGGCGATGATCTTCCCCATCCGGCATTTTGAGGTCGGCCTGCGACTTCCCATATGGCCCGAGTTCTGCAAGATACTCGCCTTCTATGGGATAGTACCTGCTCAGATTAATCCCAACGGAGTGGCGATTATCGTGGGATTCCTGTGCTTCCTGCGGGAACAGAATATCATCTTTGACCTTGCGGTCTTTAGGCGAGTATTCTCGATCATGGCGACCGGCGAGGGCGTCATTTTCCTGTGCAGCCACGTCTGCACTCTGGCGGGCACTTCCAACAAGAACCATCGATGGGTGGAGCGACTAGTCGCCATCGAAGGCGACTTCGCGGGCATCTCCAGCTCGCCCCTCCAGCCGTCGGAGAATGTCTTCACCGTCCCCTTCTTGAAGGACGGTCAGGAGAAACTGCTCAATTCCTTCAGGCATCGTCGCTTCGATGTGATATTCTGGAGGAGGCGAGTAGATGAGCTCACGGAAGTTCGCCTAGGGGAAGGTACTTTTTGCGCGAGCATCAGCCATACTTGCCCTTGAGCCTTGATTTATGCGACTAATTTTTGGTCTCCTTGTTTGCAGGTGTGCAAACTCTTCCGTGCGACGCTCTTCCTCCCGCGGTGAAGGCGACGGCTGCCACCCAAGGGGGTGCGGGAACCTCGTCGCGCGAGGTTGGGGGATCCTCCCCAATCGTCTTGTCGCCAGGGGGCGACAACCCCAAGGTCGCCGGCGATGAGGTCGGGACCTCCAAGAAGCGAACGGGCAAGGCTAAGGCCTCTGAGTCCAAGAGGAGGAAGAAGGAAGTCGCCCACAGGGATATGGGAAAGAAGGCGGATCCTTTGGAGGCTGGCGAGCCGAGCGACCATCCTCTCTTTAATGAGGGCACCCGCAGCGAGGACGCTTATGGTCGCCCATTGGTGACCTGGGCTGAGCGCGCCCATGAGGTGACCCTCAGCTCTAACCCCCCCCCCCCCACCCCCCCACCCCACCCCCTCCCCCCCCCCCCCCGCCTGGTCGGATGAGTGGGAGGACAAGGGGGAGGCCTTCGACGTGACCTACGCCCTCTATGGTTGCGCGGACGCCGAAGTCCTGCAGGACACAACTACCGAGGATCTGGCTCACCAGACCCCGCGCTCCCTCTTGCGGTCAGCCGAGCTGGCTCATGCAACAACAAGGCGACTACTTGAGTACGAGCAGACGATCAAGGTGCAGGGTCCGAAGCCGATTGCCCTCGCGCTCCGGATCAAGGAGTTCGAGGTACTCGCCTTTGCGTCTTTGCTTGTTACTAAGATACTCGCCACCTTGCAAGCTGTCAAACTTACCTTTCCCTTTTACCTTCTGCAGGCTGCCGAGCTGGAATCAGCGAAGAGATTGTCCCAGGCTGAGAAGGAGTTGGAGGATACTCGCTCAGCCCTGGAGGTCGCCCAGATCCATATCGCCGAGTTGGAAACTCGGCCTGCCGAGCAGCAACCGGCAGAGGCGGTCATTCCTAGGGACAAGCGTATAAGGATGCACGACGACGACATGCCTTATATTCGCCGGGAGATCGTGCGAGCAACGGGGGAGGTCATCCTGAACCAGATGAAGGCAGATGATCTTCTGAAGCCGGAAGCTATGGGATTGACAGTGGGGGACCTCATTCCGGCATTGCTCGCCGAAGAGTCTTCCTCCCCCTTGCGAGCATCCTCGCCGCAGCCCAGCGATGCCGAGGATGAAGATGATGAGGACGATGATGACGATGATGACGACGATGATGACGATGATGATGACGATGATGACGACGATGATGACGACGATGATGGTGCTGCTGATGAGGCCGATGTAGATATAGAAGGCGAGGATGTCGCTTGGGCTCCCTTTTTGCTCGCCAAGCGACCTTTTTGCACCCCTTTTTTTATATACCTGTAATTTGTACACATTTTTTGAAACAATGAAAGGAACTTGACAAGTCTTACTCGCCTCTTTCTTCATGTATTTACTTCCTTGTTTGTATGTCGCTTAGGCTCCTAGGCTCGAGGCGAGGTTGAGTGCTCGCTAGGCTCTTAGGATTTTGGCGAGGATGTATGCTCGCACCTGTATACTCGCAATGCATGCTCGCACCATCATACTCGCACCTGCAGACTTGCTCCTGAGGCCTTGACTTGCACCTAGTGAAGAGCGCCGTTAGGATTTTAAGCAAGAATCAAAGGAGCTCTTCAAGAGAAGGAAGAAGCAGGGTTTAGCAGTCGAGGAGGCCCGGGGGGACATATCATCCCGAGGCCTCTCTCCTACTTGAAAGCCTGGTGTCTTCAAAGGATGACGTCAAGTACGGAAAGGCCGCCGGACCGGTCCCACAGGAACACAACGTCCAGCAGCCTTCATCCTGTCACTCGGGTGCTTGCTACCTTTAAAGGCTGACGTCAAGTGAGGGATGGCAGCCGGGCAGGCCCCCAGGGACACACATTCCCAAGGCCTCCGTTGACTTGGACGCTTGGATGCCTTTGTCTTTCGGTTGGTCGAATCGGTCACCTCCTTCTTTCAAGTTGGGCTATCGGCGTTCAGACTTCCTCCTGATAATCCCTCCAGTCGAATGAGAAGCGCAGTCGATACGAACCGTGGCCAACATGCAAGGGGGGAGCTGATCTCGACCGTCAATGCAGAGGCTTGGTCTTAGAGGGTTGCTGAACCGAGGCACTGTCCTATCATCCGTTCCGGGGTTTTACGAGGTTCAAGTCCGAGGCTCGTTTTCCGACCGTGCCTGTGGATCAATTCGACCTGCTGCTCTTTTTTAGGAGCCTCTCGCTCGCAAGGGTATACAACACCTTTATTCAAGGGTCCCCTGAGCTAGTGAAACTGATCACTTCCTTGCCCAATTGGAAGGTCGGCGTCCAGACTTCTTCCCTGTAATCCCTCCGGTCGAATGAGAAGCACAGTCGATACGAACCGTGGCCAACATGCAAGGGGGGAGCTGATCTCGGCCGTCAATGCAGAGGTTTGGTCTTAGAGGGTTGCTGAACCGAGGCACTGTCCTATCATCCGTTCCGGGGTTTTACGAGGTTCAAGTCGGAGGCTCATTTTCCGACCGTGCCTGTGGATCAATTCGACCTACTGCTCTTTTTTAGGAGCCTCTCGCTCGCAAGGGTATACAACACCTTTATTCAAGGGTCCCCTGAGCTAGTGAAACTGATCACTTCCTTGCCCAATTGGAAGGTCGGCGTCCAGACTTCTTCCCTGTAATCCCTCCGGTCGAATGAGAAGCGCAGTCGATACGAACCATGGCCAACATGCAAGGGGGGAGCTGATCTCGACCGTCAATGCAGAGGCTTGGTCTTAGAAGGTTGCTGAACCGAGGCACTGTCCTATCATCTGTTCCGGGGTTTTACGAGGTTCAAGTCGGGGGCTCGTTTTCCGACCGTGCCTATGGATCAATTCGACCTGCTGCTCTTTTTTAGGAGCCTCTCGCTCGCAAGGGTATACAACACCTTTATTCAAGGGTCCCCTGAGCTAGTGAAACTGATCACTTCCTTGCCCAATTGGAAGGTCGGCGTCCAGACTTCTTCCCTGTAATCCCTCCGGTCGAATGAGAAGCGCAGTCGATGCGAACCGTGGCCAACATGCAAGGGGGGAGCTGATCTCGACCGTCAATGCAGAGGCTTGGTCTTAGAGGGTTGCTGAACCGAGGCACTGTCCCATCATCCGTTCCGGGGTTTTACGAGGTTTAAGTCGGAGGCTCATTTTCCAACCTAGCATGTGAACCAAGTTTACCGGCTTTTTCTTCTCTTCTCTGAAGATTCTTGCTATGATAGAAAAAGCTTCCCAGTCCCGTGTTTCAGGGAGAGGAAGGGTTTTATTTATAAATTAATAGGGATTACAAGGGTGGGACATACACATTCCCCCTTAGGGGTAGAACCTTTTCAGGTCATCACCGCTCCAAGTATTCCCAAGCAGCTCTCCTTCCTGGTTCTGCAGACGGTATCCTCCGGTTAGGAGTGACTCGTGGATGATGAAGGGCCCTTCCCAGTTTGGATGAAGTTTTCCGATGGCCGCTGATCGTCCCGCCGCGTCTACCTTCTTCAGGACCAGGTCACCTTCTTGGAAGTGCTTGAGGCGAACATTTTTATCGAAATGCCTCGCCATTCATCGCTTGATCTCCTCTTGCCTGGAGGAAGCTAAATATCTAAGTTCTTCGATGTAGTCGAGAGATAGCTTCTGAGCCTCCTCATTCTCTAGTCGCCATCCCTCACTTCCGCCCTCGGCGGCGATCACCCTTGGACTTCTGGTTTCAAACTCTACTGGGATGAGAGCTTCCGATCCGTGAGAGAGCTTGAACGGTGTCTCCCCGGTAGCTGAGCTAGGAGTGGTCCTCAAAGCCCACAGAACCGAAGGGAGCTGGTCCGCCCAGTTACCTCTCAGGTTCTCCACCTTTTTCTTCAGCAGGTTGATGATCAGCTTGTTGGCGGCTTCCACTTGGCCATTGCTCCTCGGGTGATGCACGGAGGCGAATCAAAGATCAGTTCCCAGCTGTCTGCAGAAATCTTCCAGCTCCAAGCTGGACCATTATCGGTGACGATGGCGAGAGGAATCCCAAACCTACAGACGATCTCCCCCCAGATGAAGTTCTTCACGACTTGAGAGGTGGTCTTGGCCAAAGCTTTGGCCTCGATCCACTTGGAGAAGTAGTCGATCATGACGAGAATGAACTTCCTCTGGCCACTAGCTAGGGGGAAAGGGTCAATCAAATCCATTCCCCAAATGGCGAACGGCCATGGGGCGGTGATTGATCAGAGCTGCTGGGCTGGGTGCAACTGGAGGGGGGCGAAGAGCTGGCACTTCTGGCACTTCTTCGAGAAGATCTCAGCATCCTTCCGGATAGTAGGCCAGAAGTAACCATGCCTCAAGACCCTCTGCTCTAAAGTGCGAGTCCCAGAATGACTTCCACACTCTCCCGAATTGATCTCTTCCAACACCCGGGGTACATCGTCGTCAGAGATACATCTGGCTAGGGGGCCCGAGATGGTTTTACGGTACAGCTCCCCATCCTGCAAAAGATAGTACGTCGCTTTGTACCGAAACCTTCTCTGATCCCCTTCACTTGCTGGAAGCTGGCCGGTGGCAAGGAATGCCACAAAAGGATCCGTCCATGAGGGGCGCTGCTCGATCTCCATCATCTCCCCTTCTTCGATAGACGGCCGAAACAGCTCGATGATGGTTTCTCCAGCTCTTGGCCCATACTTGGCCAAACGGTCCGCCGCCGAGTTTTCCTCTCTCGGGACGTGCTCGACGAAGAACGACTGGAAGCCTCCAATCAATTCCTTGACCTTCACCAAGTACTTCTGTAGGATGGTGTCGCGTACTTCGAACTCTCCTCTGATCTGCGACGCGACCACCAGGGAATCCGTAATGGCCCGAACATCACAGATCCCTAACTCCTTGGCGAGGCGCAAGCCTGCCACTATGGCCTCGTACTCTGCCTGATTGTTTGTGACGGGAAAGAGGATCTCGACGGCCTGCTCGATCCTCGTTCCCTGTGGGCTGACAAGAACGATGCCCACTCCCACAGAGCTCCTTCCCGAAGCTCTGTCAACAAACATCTTCCAAGGGATTGGGTCGAACATCTCTTCCCCTGGCTCTGCTTCTGCCGAAAAGTCTGCCAAGAAGTCTGCTACCGCTTGGGCCTTGATCGCCACCCGGGGTGAGAAAGAAATGTCGAACTCGCTGAGTTCTACCGACCATTTCGCTAATCTTCCTGAATGCTCCACTCCTTCCAAGATGCTTCGGAGAGGATGATCAGTCACTACTCGGATGGAGTGAGCCTGAAAATAAGGCCGGAGCTTCCGCGCCGACACCACCAAGGCGAAGGCAAGCTTCTCAAGGATTGGATACTTCAGCTCCGCCTTCTTTAACACCCGGCTGACGTAGTAGATGGGTAACTGTTTCTTCCTCTCTTCTCGGACTAGCACAGAGCTCACAGCCTCTGCCCCTACTCCCAGGTAGATGAGCAGGTCTTCGCCTTCTTTTGGGCTCTGAAGGAGAGGTGTTTGAGTTAACTGCTCCTTTAGCTTCACGAATGCCTTCTCGCATACTTCGGACCACTCAAAATTCTCCGTTTTGCGGAGTGTTCTGAAGAATGGATAGCACTTCTCCCCGGCCTTTGACAGGAAGCGGCTAAGACCCGCCAACCTTCCAGCCAACCTCTGTACCTCCTTCATTATCTTCGGGGAAGGCATTTCCAGGATCACCCTAACCTTGTCGGGGTTATGCTCTACTCCCTCCGGGGTAAGGAGATGCCCTAGGAACTTGCCTCTTCCCGCTCCAAAGACGCATTTCGCGGGATTCAACCTCATTTTGAACCTCCTTAGCGTCGCAAAGGTCTCCACCAGATCCACAATGTGTTCCTGGACACTCTTGCTTTTAATCAAGAGGTCGTCCACATACACCTCCAGGTTCCTCCCCTTTTGCTCCTTGAAAATGTGATCCATCATCCGCTGATAGGTGGCTCCGGCATTCTTCAGCCCGAAGGGCATCATTTTGTAGCTGTAGCAGCCAGCATCAGTGATGAAGGAAACATCGCGGCAGTCAGGGGGATGCATCCGGATCTGATGGTATCCTGAAAACGCATCAAGAAAGCTCATTACAGAAAAACCGACGACTGAATCAACCAGCGCGTCGATTCGAGGCAAGGGATAACAATCCTTTGGGCAGCTTTTATTCATCAAAGAAAAGTCTACACACATTCGCCAGCTGCCCCCTACTTTCTTAACCATTATAACATTTGAGACCCAGCCTGGATACTGGATCTCTGACACAAAGCCTGCGTCTAGCAGCTTCTTCACCTCCTGCCGGATTGGCTCGGCCAGGATAGTGGCATTCTTCCTCTTTCTCTGGCGGACGGGCTGGGCCGCGGGATCCAAATTGAGGTGATGACAAGCGACCTCAGAATCGATCCCTGGCATCTCTGCTGCGCTCCAAGCAAAGATGTCGACGTTCTCTTGAAGACACGCCGCCATCCTTATCTTCTCCTCGATCTTCAGGGACCCGCCGATCTTCACCAGCCCGAATGCTCCTGCTGCGGAGAGCACCTCGATCTCCTCGACTTCCTTGGCTATCTCCAGCCTAGTTGGGCTCTCCAGCACCCTTCCGAATTCTTCCGCGTCAGCCATCCAGCTGATGGTACTGACGGCGCTGAGGTAGCACTCTCTGGCGTCTCTTGGATCGCTCCTGATCCTCACCTGAACATCCCCCTGGCAGTACTTCAAGCACTGATGGTAGGAGGATGGGACGGCCTTGAAGGCGTTGAGAAGTGGCCTCCCGAAGATGGCCTTGTAACAGCTCGGGGCGTCGACGATTATGCATCGACAGTTGATGGATGTGCCACCGAGGGTTACAAGGAGATCTGCCCCTCCTTCCACCTCCTTCTTCTCTCCGGAGAAGCCAAAGAGGGGACCATCTGCTGCTCGAACTCTGTCGGGCCTGACTCCCAGTCCATCGAACGTCTCTTTGAAGATGACGTTCACGGAGCTACCGTTATCGACCAGAATTTGATCAACGGTGAAGTCTTCCACTGTGGCCTGGATGACGAGGGCATCATGGAAGGGATTCTCATTCCCTAGCATGTCCTCTTCGGAGAAGGTGATCTCCTCCAATGGGGGCGGGGCTTGCGAGGTTGAAGCGACGCTCCGACGGTAGATCTGATGGAGGCTCCCCTTTCGGGAAGCTCCCAGCCCGGCTCCCCCATGGATCACTCCAACTCCTCCTCCCCTTCGACTCCCTTGGCCAAGCTCTCCACGGCCTCCGTGGTCGACGCGATCCTCGTTCCTCCTTCGAACGACGGCAGCCTGCCCTGCCTGCGGCTCGGCAGGGGCCTCAATCCTCCGCTGCTCCCCTCCGGCTTCCCCTGCGGCTAGCTTCCTTCTGGCCTCCCAAAAAGCTGGGCAGGCCATCATGGCATGCCCCTCCGCCTGGTGGAAGTCGCAGTAGAGCGGAACCTCTTCCATCTGTTCCTTCCTTGGTTGCTTCTTCTTCTTCTTCTTCTTGACCTGATGATACCCAGGCCTGGCAACCATCATGGCTTCATCTCTACTTCTCTCTCGTCTTCCCTGCTGGTGGTAAGGCCTCCTCTCGGGGGATCTCCCCCTCTGATCCTGACGTTGGTGTCGTCCAGCCGGCCTCCATGGCGGCCGGTTGTCCAGAACCTGATAGCGCCTCTCCTCTTCTCGACGCTCCGGAGCCACGATGAGTCGCCTCTCGTCGTTCCTGCTTGGCTCCTCCCTTCTCCTCTCTTCTCGCCGCTCTGGCTTCTTTCTCTCTGCCCTCGGGGGCTCTTCCCTCTTCCTCTTCTCTGGGACCTTCTCCCTCCCTTCCTCTTCTGCCTTGGTCATCTCCGCTAGCTTGGCCAAGAAGTCCCGGTTGGAAGCCTCTCCCTGAACGAACTTGTTGGCCCTCACGATGAGGTTGTCGTAGGAGTAGGGAGGGTTCCTGCCGAGCTCCAGCTTGAAAAGGCCTTGCCCTATCACGAACGTCAAGGCCAGCTACAGGATGGTGCGATCCACCTCCTCGATATGCAGCACCTTCTCCTGGAATCGCTCGATATAGGCCCCCAACGGCTCATCCGGCCTCTGGGTCACAAGGAACAGAGTTGTCGCCTCCTTCTTCAGCTTCTGGGCCGTGGCGAACCGGGTCGTTACTCCACGGCACAGATCTTCGAAGCAGTAGATCGAGCCCAGAGGCAACTGGTGGAACCAGTCTCTGGCTTTCCCCGTAAAAGTGATGGCGAACAGCCGGCACTTGAACGCATCCGACATGGTTCAGATAGAGATAATATCCTCAAACCACTGGATGTGACGAACAGGGTCGTCCCTCCCGGTGTAGTATTTCAACACAGGATCCCTGAATCCTTCCAGCACGGGCGCGACAAGGATGTCTTCACAGAATGGGCTCCTCCCACTCGCTGGACGACGGTCTTCAAGCTGGCGAGTATCAGGACCATACTCGCCATAAGGCCGAGTATCCTGGTATCTCGCCTGTTCTTCCACCTCGCGGAAGCGAATTCCTTGCGAGGCTTGCGGGAAGGGCTGCGACCTCCTTGGTCGCTCGTGCTCCGGATCGACGTGCTCCTTGCATGCGCGCTGGGTGCGCTCCTCGTCCTCGGTCAACACCGGGCGATTAGGTGAGGTCGCCGTGACCTCCGCACCCTGCTGGAACACTGCTCGCATAGCCCCTTCCATGCGCTGGGCGAATGCTTCGAAAACTTCCATCGTCACGAACCTGCCAGTTCCTGACGAGTTGACGACCATGTCTTCGTGGTCGCCTTCTACGACCATCTTGTCTTCCTACTAGGTTTTCTCCCTCTGGCTGCGATCCACGCTCACCGCACCAAAGTGTTGACGCCAGGAAATTCCTGACCTCAAAATTCGGACCTTTGCAGCCGGAGGCTACTTACCCAGCTGTCTGACGAGATGGACAAGCTGGCAACCACGAGGAAGCTAGGAGAGCAACAATAACAGGACCCCAGGTGCTGCGGCAGGGAGGTCCCACCACGTACCCAGAAGCTCAAAGGATTCTTCCCCTCCACAACCAAGAATGGCCGAGCAGGGTACGAGTAAGGCACCGGCTTGGCTAGCAAGCAGGGGTGACGAGCTCGAGAATTCGGAAATCGGGATCCAGAAGCTCAAGCACAGATGCCAATCCAAGTACCCCTGGGGTCCTATTTATAGGCAACCACGGGGTAGGGGGTTTTTATAGCCCAGCCCTAACCTGGCGACATACGGGATACTCGGCACGTATCTCCGACCATAGTCGCCCATATGGCGAGTATTAGTTGTTGCTCGCACAAGTCGGGCCAATACTCGCGCAGGTCTTCTGTGGCTTGCCGGGCACCTGGGGCGACATACGGGATGCTCGGCACGTATCTTCGACCATAGTCGCCCATCTGGCGAGTATTTAACCAATACTCGCAAAGCCCTCTTTTGCTCCTGCTGGCTGATCTGTCCGCCTCTTTGACTTTGACCTCTGCCTGCGTGGCCTTGAGTGGGTCCTACCCTCGGAGAATAAGGGTTGTACATGTGTGTCTTTTCATATTCCCACACATATAAATCCTTTACATGCCTTGTCATATTCGCACGTATATTTTTCATTTAATTTCATGTTGGGAGGACATTCACCCCACCTCCACTAGTTGGGTATATCCTTAACATAGCCCATTATAGTTTATTTTGCATTGATGTATTGTGCATTTCAGGTTTCGTATTACTTGTCTCTAATTCATGTTCATTTCCAAGTTGCATCATTGTAATCGAACAATAATAATATATAACTAAGCAACTGAAATTAGGGAGTTAAGAACTCACCGCGGCTTTCCCTTTGCATGGATCCCTCCCAGCATCATCATTATGTTTCCCGCCTACTTGGGATGTCATCACCTATAAGAGTAGTCACCTAAATTAATTTGCATTCTCAGTGGGTTCCATTTGACCTAATTAGGTCAAATAAATCATTTATGTTGGCTGCCCTAAATGGTAAACAAAGGGTTGTTCACCAAAGTAGTGAGGGAACAACACCCTCAAGCCTCATCGTACTTTAGAAGGTGAAAAAGCCATCAAGATCCCAAGTCAAAGTGCTACCCTAATTTCTGAGGAAGGGGTTTTGCCCCAAATGAGGGGTATAACACACTAGGAGTTGATTTCCAACATGCGAAACACTATAAATTCCGGAAATCTGCATTAGCTCAATTAGGGTTTCACTAAAAATGTTTGAAATCATGGACTAACGTCAAGATATACATAATAATCCCTTTCAGAAACTTTTGATATGAGAAGTAACTAAATAAAACTCCACAAAATGAAAACCCTAGATTTCTGCCCCACTCAAACCAAGCAAAAGTTTCACATAAGAACTAAGGAGTCTAGAAGAGGGGATTACCTCTTGAATGAAGAAGAAATCACTAAAAATGAACGAGATTTGGGCTGCCTGGAGCTTCCGACGCCGAGCGTCTGTCGTGCGTCTATCGTCGGTCTCGCAGAGGTCTGGGAGAGGAATGCAGTATCGGGTTGGGGGTTTTACGCTCCTACGCTGCCGCTTAAGCTTTTCTCTCCCCAAAATACCCTCACTACTACCGCCTCTTAGGCGGTACTCCCACTGGAATGACTCCATGCAACCGGTCTTCACCTTTCAGCCGGTCTTAAGTGCAGCCCCTTTTTGCTATTCGCAGCCCTTTTCATTTTATTTTATTCTTTCTCTTGGTTTAAGTCCTCTTTCATTTTATTTCGAATCACGTACACATCTCCGGATGTTACGTACGTATTATTTCTTTATTTTCGTTTCCGTCTACGCACATTTATAACATAAAATAAGATAATTATAATACCTGTCAGCGACGGCGTCACAGTAGTCTCCCAACGAACTCTATCAGAAAAGGGGGAGGGCCCCTCCGCTTCATTAATGTCGGAAGGAGCCGGAAGAGTAGCAACAAAAGCTGGAGGATAAGCATAGTCCTCCTGAAAATTCAGAGCTTGGGTTGGAGGCCTCTGGGCTGCAACTCTGAATTGAGCTTGATGGACGGTGAACTCCTCTCCCTGAGACCGCATGGGGGCTTTGGCCTGAGGGATCGCACGGTTAAAGGGGTGACCATCGGCTAGGCTATCAGGAGTGGCGATCTGATCGGGTTCAGGAAGGGTCCTCTGGGAGATCGCGGTCAGGACTTGATTCATGGCTTCAAACTGCCGGGAGGTCTCCTGCGGAGCTCGAGCGGCCTCCTGCTGAGCTCGGGCTGCCTCTTGTCGAGCCTCAGCGGCCTCTCAGCGAGCTTGCTTGACGCGGAGCTCAAAACGATGCTCAAGGGCTTCTAGGGAGGTCGAATGGCTCATAGGATGACCACTGGGAGACCGGCGAGGATGATTCCTGCGGTCTGACATCTTGCTGTCCGCTGATTTTTCCTAGACACTCATATCTGAAAGTCGCATATTCGTTCTGCTGGCACAAAAATTGTTTCTCCAAAACTCACACTTAGAAGAGATGGGGGGAGACTGCGGAGCACAAGTTATTTGGGATGTTAGACAAGAGATCTCTGAAGGAAAATCTGCTTTGATTGATCTCAAAGGAGGTTACAGGAGGGGGTCTAAAATAGGTCTGGGTGAAAGGTAGAAAAGTGACAGAATTCGAGACTGCTTGCACAGGTTGCAAGCTGGAGGCTCGAAGCAAAAGTCCCTTTTCTGGTACCTCTACCTCTCTATTTATAGACGCGGAGGCTGCCCAAACGGGCAGATCCAAAAATTACGGGCTTCCCGGGATACAGGAGAACCAGGGCAGAGAAAGGGGGTGCCAATAACAAAAAAGAAGAAAAAAACTCAGACCGCACAGTCTGGCGATCTCTCAGGGGTCTGTCCGCCTATGCCTTAGGAAAAAATGGCTGGAGGGGAGCAGGCGATCTGGGCGGTCTCCCAAAATAGAGACCGCTGGAACTGACCATTCTGACCGAGAACGAGAGGTCGCGGACTTCCGGGCAAACAGTCGGGATGATCCGGATATCTGGCTCATCATCCTCGTCCAATTGGCGAAGATACTCAGCACAGTCCTTCAGGGCGTGATCTATGCTTTGACAAAACAAGCATCGTTTATATTACTCCTTGGTCCTTGCGGGGCCGGAGAGGAATATAATTATCGGCCATCCATGTTGCTAAGCGGTGCTAACGACCCGTATAATCCATTCGTCAAGCCAAGAGGTGCCAACGACCCTCACTTCACTTCCGCACGTATACTACATCCACCCACCTTGCGAAGCGGTGCCGACGACCTGCATAGTTAATTTAGTTTATTTTCTTTTATTTTGCTTTAGGAAATCCTCCCACATTTTTCGTAACTCATCCGCTCGCAAGGACTTTGATCTAAAGTCCTTCCTCGAAAATTAACTCCACCTTACTGTGTTCCTTGTGAGATCGATACTTGGGAAACATTCGCCCATTTTATATTACATGAACGATCGGTACACTGTTGTGTCGCGCCGCAGTCTCGCGCCACCTATAGTGGTGTGCAAGATTTGCGTATCAAGTTTTTGACGCCGCTGCCGGGGAACACAGTCGTGTGAGTTTCTGGAGAGAGAGAACCTGAGAGAGAAGCTCTTTCTTGTGTGTATAGCTTTGTTTTTGTTTATTTCCTCTTATTCCTTTTTTTACTTGTTTTAATATATGATGCCTTAGTAAATTGTTGTTGTGTGTAGTATTTTGTACAATAATATTTTTCTTTTGAATCTAGTTATCTTCACGGGCTGCATTTAATATCTGCTGTCGTTGGTGTGGAGATATTTCTCATGCTAGTGCTAAATGCCCTAGTGGAGATGGTAATAATTGAATTGAATTTATGTATTTTTATGTTTATTTTAAAAAATATATTATTATCTATTCAATTTTTACTAAGTTTTGCATTCAGCGAGACAAAAATTTGAAATGTACTGTCGCGCCAAGGCATGAGGCAATCCCGTGCACAACTACTTTTATAGACACACACACACACAAGTTATAGTGCACGGGGGCCTCCCGTGCCCCGTGCCACAATATTGCCCCAGCGTGACGGCTCTTCGACCGCTCGCAACCCCCCTGAGCGCTATACTCCATTCGTCTCTCAATTTTGTCATGTGCACGAGAATTTATGAGCGGCTGAGAGAACAAATTTTTATTATAGATAAAAGACTTTGCCTATATAAAAACATATTTTTTATAATTAAATTAAAAACATAAATTTTAAAAATTAAAATTTATTTTAAAGAACAGTTTAAAATTTGACAGTTCAATGTTTCACCAAATGTAGCCTACTTCATAGAGGAAGAAAAATTTTCGACTTCTTAGTTGGAACTACTAAACAGAGTGTACATCGGGGGGAAAGGGAGTATACGTTACGCTGTTCTGCACAAAGCAGCGGATTCGGTCCAATTTGCCGTTCATCTGCCGGTGCCACGCCACCACAACCACCGAGAGCACAGCTGGCGAGATCCGATACTCGGACTCCCGTCTCCTGACTCTCCTCCCCTTCTGACGACGTCCTCCCCGATTCATTCTGCAGCCCGCGAGGCGAAATCCTCGCCGCGCGATCTGCATTCCTACGTTGCACCGACGCCGGAGCTCGCTGAATGGACCGGCGGAGGGCCGGGAGCCCTGTGTATGCGAGGCAACACAGCGGTGGATCGAGCAGTACAGGCTCTTCCTCCCCTGGTATGTCTCCGGCGCACCATCGCTCGTCGTCGATCTCCGGATTATCCAACATCCGGAAGACGCAGAACCTTGCCGCCAAGGCAGCCAACGCCCGACTCGCTCGGGTGATGGCCTCGCAGGCTACAGGCGAGGATGAAGAGGAGGAGGATGACGTGGATCTCCCTCCTGTGTCGGATAGCTTCCGGTACGGCGCACAGCGAACCCTCCCCAGGAGCAACGGCGGAGCAACCGCAGGTACTGGGATGGGCTTATTAGGGAGGTCCACCAGATCGCCGTCTCCCGCTGTAAGTTTCTTTCCCGGGAATAGGGCTACTATTTTTCTTGTTCCATTTATGCGGGCTTGTACTGATTGAACTGGATCACTCTATTTTCTGCCTTGCTGGAGTTGTTGAATCACACAATTTGTCCCATGTTGATATTGATCCTCGTTTTCTTGTTCCGTTTATGCGTGTTTGTACTGATTGGACTAGATCATTTGTATTAGCTGGCATACTACAACTGTTAAAGCTCTCAATTTGGCCTAAGTTGATATTGATCCGATAAATGTCAAGCTGAAGACTATATGATTGATCTGATCAGCTTTCTTCAAAGCTTTGATTGGAAGTTTAGAGAGGAAAAGTAAAATTTTAGGATGATAAACAAAAAGGAAAAGAAAATAATGAAACGATTGTATCCTTTTCAATAGAGTGAGTCTTACGAGAGTAGTAGTGGAAATGGAGAGAAAGTAAAATAACTATGTATGAATTATTTGACGTATATAATATGATTGGAAGAAAGATAAACGATGAATGCATATTTATCTTTATAGTTTGTGTATTATTAAATCTATACTATATAATAAAGAAATACTTTTATTCAGTGGTGATACATCAAACTCATCACAAACATACGATCGCTTTATTGTTCGCTTTATTGTTATTATTGTGATTTTAAAATAGGATAAAATATAAAAAAAATAGTTAAAAACATTTGAAAATAGAAGGAGATGAAGGCACCACTGGCCCTAGATTCTACGACAACCAGACTCACATTTTCGCTTATTGGGGGTAGTTTTGACGTGACCCCCAGGTCCACCTTGTGAGGTATTACAATTTAAGATCCTTAAAGGCACCTCACACAGGTAAGGCCTACCCCACTACTTAATACGCAGAATCTCTTCCATGGCCGGTGTTAGGACTAATTGCAGGCCCTCTCGTTGAATGTGGCATTTGTCCACTGACCACTCTTCCAACGTTTCGACAAGGTTCATACTCGAACCTTGCCCACAACTGGACCGGGAGTACCAGATCTTATACCAATCGTAATAACCCAGGTTCACCAATGTGATCCCCCCCAGGTGCACCACTATGACCCCCAGTCCCACCATGTGAGGTATTGTTGTTTCTTGGTCCAAGGCCCTCATGGTTTTACCCTCTAAAAGGCGCTAACACATTATGGCTATGTGATTAGTCTCAAGACCAAGCATGGCAGAAAAGATTCTGGGCCTTAAGTAGTGAGGTGAGCCCTTACCATGTGAGGGTCCTTTTAGGGAGCAAAATCGTGAGAGTCCTTTTAGGGGGCAAAATCGTGAGAGTCCTTTTAGGTGGCAAAATCGTGAGAGTCATGGACACAAAACAGACAATGCCTCACATGTTGAGCTTGGGATCACAACAGTGATCCCAGGCTATTATAGTAAGAAGATGGTTGTAGCTGAATGCTGTGCGCAGTGGTATCGTGCCTCCGACCCTAGTATTTACTTATGTGAATTCCTTTCTCTTTAGTTCAGCTCGTTTTGGAACAGAAACAAAATCCTATATATACAATAAAGACTTTCCGCTGTTTTGTTTTTTCTTCTCATCAATTTAAACTCTCAATCAAAAGAAAGTGTTTCTTTCAAATTCACATATTTTCTCGCTATTTCTAACTCCAACCAAAAGTTGCATATCTTAGAAAATATTATCTTGAATGTTCCGTGCAGGATTTGCGAGGATTTCTAAGTTATGTGAGAAATTTGTCTTTTGTATTTTCTATGCTTTAGTTCTACCTTAATATTTAATCTATAGATGATGATTTGACTAAAATTCGTTAGTCGCGATGCAGAAGTGCATATTTCTTTGATGAGAGTGTAAGCTATTTGAATTTGTTAATCTCTTGCCAATAAGATGACTGTCGTTGATCTAGTTGTAACATGGCACATGATGATGTGATATTTGCGTATATCAAAGTGTAATTAAATTCAGGAGATACTGTGCTGATCTTATGTGGTTCCCCCACCATATGAACCTAATTTCAAATTCACTAATGTTTGTAATTTAGTGTTTGATCACCATGGATGCTTGTAATTCAGGAAGCACACATACTTGCAACGGCCTTACGTATTGTATCGAAACATTTCAGAGTAGGGAAACTCTTAGAAACCTCTTGGAAACTCATCTCTGAAACTCTCGGTAACTTTCCTTTTTATTTTAGATAAAAAAAAGTTTTGGATACTCACAGATAATTTCAGATACTACCTGATACGCCCGAGGATGCTCGAAAATGCCCAAAAATTATGTGCATTATGATGGTGACATAGAGAGAGACATGTGAAAGAAAAAGTGTTGAGTGATAAGTGGGGAGATTCAAATAATTATATACTTTTATTCATGACTCCTATTTTGGATATAATACAATTTTGTGACATAAGTATTGTCTTCATTTAATATATGATATGTGAGATATACTGATTAAAAAGGAAGAAGACGTGAATGTCACACCGTTTTTTGTATTAATTTGTACTTATATTTAAATAATTAAAACTTCAAAAATATTTCCCGCAACCTAGATTTTTTGAAAATAGCGATTCTCATATCCGTAGTGTATCATATCTTGTATCCAATCTTTATCCCCGTGTAACACATCTTGTAATGAGGGTTTTGAGCCATATCCCACCCTCCTTTCTACCTATTAAAACAATTTCAACCAATATTTTTTAAAAATCTCGTTAGGAAATAAAGGATAGATAGATTCATATGCAAATTGTGATTTGAAGCTATATAAATTAAATAATTTTTGTTGAACAAGATAAAAATATTTTGATCCATTTCAGTAATATGGGACTGCTTCATTGATGCATAATGGCTCTTTCTTCAAGCTCTTAATTAACTTATTTTTGAATACAAAAGGGATAAGAGATGTAAAAATGCATCCAATTGATGGAGCTATTTATTTATATATGCCCATTCTAAATTATATTTTCTCCACTATATAAATAGATATATTGTCAGATAGATGGTACTTGCAATTTTTTATTCAGTCAATCCCTCTTTGTTCAATCACTCAACAGTTATTTTCTTTATTGTTTATTAGCTAGGCCGGAACCTAGCAGAGTATGCTCCACCCGTTCGTTCAACATCCACGGGGAGACCATCATTAACAAGTCGGCCAGCACCAATACCTTCATCTGCACCTCCACCTGCACCATTGGTTCCCCCAAGTCGAATAGCTGTGAAGACCCCAGCACACATCCCAGCGATAGAACCTCCTGTTGAGAAGCGCAGAGATAAAAGGTAATATGACTGTGTTGTCCATCTCATTTTCAATTTCTTGTCCCATATTTTTATTTAATGGTGGTTTTTTAATTGCTATAGATAAATTTTCATATCCTTTTGTTGGCACTATATCTTTTATTTTTAAAGGGCATGTTAGATCTGACCTGTTCTTGTCTCAAATAATTGTTTCTTAATTTTTAATGAGAAAGTTATTGATTTTTGTTAGAAATGTCATTTTTTCGGTTGAGTTACAAGTTCTACTTATTATATATTTATACTTTGTTGGAAAAGCCCACTTAGAGGGGCCCGTATTTGGGCCCATCTTTGCTTCCCCTCTTTAGTCCCACATTGTGTATAAGATTTTCTTCTCCCTTTCTCCCTCCTATATATTTGTACTCCTCCTTGTATTAATATACGGAAGAAATATACAAGTTTTTGCTCTGTTCTACATGGTATCAGAGTCAGGTTACGATCAGAGAAGACGTCATATTACATGGCTAGCCGCAGCTGCTCATTAATTCTGGTTTGATCAGACCGCCTTCTCGAACCTCTACCCGCTGCTCCCTCATTCCGCCTTTTTCAGACCGCGCCAAGTCTTGTTAGCCCAAAGAGCATCCATTTCTTCCATCCTCCGTCCTCAACAATGCCACTTCTTTCAGCCTCCTCTTTCCCTCCACTCCGGCCTTTCCCCTCACACATCGAATCTTCGGATGTACGTGCTACGTTCATCTCCTGGGACCGTCTACAGACAAACTGGATCCTAGGGCGGTCAAGCAAATTTTCGTTGGCTATTCACGTACACAGAAGGGCTACGTTTGCTATTCCCCTACCACCCGCAAGGTCTCTGTGTCGCCTGATGTCACCTTTCGGGAGGATCAACCATTCTTCTCTGCTCCTGTACCCACACTTACACCAGCCTCTCCCAACGCCTGTCCTTCGACCTATCATCCATGTTCACATACCGGTTCTTCCTTCTCCAACTCCTGCTCCTGCCTCCTACAAGCCACCTCTTATCCGTGCCTACTCTCGCCGCACTCCTACTCCCGTTGCCCCTACGCAGTCGGCCTCGACCTCGGGAACTCCGCGTCTGCCTGATCCGGTAGCAGAATCCACCGCTCATCCTATGGCGAACTATGTCTCCCTACAGCGCCTCTCTCCCCAACTTCAGACACTTGCTACCTCTTTGTCCACGGTTGCTATTCCTAACTCTGTGCAGGAGGCTCTGCAACATCCTGGATGGCGTGCCGCCATGGAGGAAGAAATGACTGCTCTTTGGGCTAACAGGACTTGGACTCTGGTACCCCGTCCTCCAGGACAGAAGCCAGTTGGGTGTAAATGGGTTTTTGTTATCAAACATGCCCCTGATGGCACAATTGACCGACTGAAAGCTCGTTTGGTTGCTCGTGGCTACACTCAACAACATGGTATTGACTATGAAGAGACCTTCTCTCCGGTGGCTAAACTCAACACTGTTCGTGTGCTTATCTCCGTCGCTGTACATCGTTGGTGGCCCTTATTTCAGCTGGATATTAAGAATGTTTTTCTTAACGGCGATCTCCACGAAACTGTTTACATGGAGCAACCTCCCGGGTTTGAGACCACAGGGGAGTCTCTGGTCTGTCGTCTATTGCAGTCTTTTTATGGTCTCAAACAGTCACCTCGAAACTGGTTCGACAAGTTCAGCAAGACTCTTCGGCAGATTGGCTTTACTCGCAGTTCGGCAGACTTCTCATTGTTCACTCGCCAACAGGCAACAGGAACAGTTGTTCTTTTAGTTTATGTGGATGACATCATTATTACTGGAGACGACGAAAAAGGAATACAGGCGGTCAAACAACATCTTAGTTGTCTTTCAGACAAAAGATCTGGGTCACCTTCACTACTTCCTAAGTCTGGAGGTCGCCAGAAGACCAGATGGCCTTGTCCTCTCTCAGTAAAAGTATTGTCTCGATCTTCTTCATGATGCGGAATACTCAGACTGCAAACCAACTAATACTCCAATGGATGTCAATCACAAACTGTGTGCTCAGGCCTCCGACTCAGATCTGCTACTTCAGAACCCAGAATACTATCGTCGTCTTGTTGGAAAATTAATCTATTTAACGGTCACAAGACCTGATATATCCTTTGTCGTGGGTATGGTCAGCAGATACATGCACTCCCCTCGAAGATCTCACCTTCAGGCCGTCGAAAGAATCCTTAGATATCTCAAAACAGCTCCTGGTCAGGGACTGGTGTATAAAACATCATCTTCAACTCCAAAACTAGTGGCATACTCGGATGCTGATTATGCTGGGTCCCTGGACGATCGACGATCAATCAGTGGTTTTTGCACATACTTTGGAGGACACTTGATTACCTGACGAAGTAAGAAACAAGCTGTTGTTGCGCGATCCTCAGCTGAAGCAGAATACCGGGCAATGGCATTTGTGGTCTCCGAACTGACATGGCTTGAAAGCCTCCTGACTGACCTTGGTGTAAAACTTCCTTCACCAGCTCTCCTCTTGTGTGATAGTCAAGCTGCTATACACATTGCCAAGAACTCGGTCTTTCACAAAAGAACAAAGCACATTGAAGTAGATTGTCATTTCGTCCGGGAGAAAGTTCAAATGAAGAAGCTAGAGTTAAAGCATGCTCCGGGTACCGAACAAGTGACAGATGTTCTCACAAAGGCCCTATCCAGTACTCTCTTCTATCAATGCCTGTCCAAGCTTGGCTCCTACGACTTGTACGCTCCAGCTTGCGGGGAGGGGGGGGGGGGGGGGGTTTGGAAAAGCCCACTTAGAGGAGCCCGTATTTGGTGAAAGCGCCACCACAATCATGCAGCTATGGCCAAGCTTTAGTGATCATGAACGTCAGACCCCACCAAGCTTGTAAATGTCGGCCGACATGTCCGACATGTCCGACATGTCATTTTTGAGGGGGAATCGACACGTTACCGCCACATATCACGAAACTAGCGTTTTCCAGTATTGCGGCCGACATGTCGGACATGTCAGCCCGTTATGGCGGGTTTTGACGGGTTATGGCGGCTATTAGAAATTAATAAGTTATTTTATTAAATTTTATAACTAAATCAATTTTTATTATATACTTATATAGTTATACTACGTTTGCCCCTCACGACGACTCCTCATCTCCCTCGCGTCCTCCTCACGACGCTTTGGGCTCTCGTCATCTTCGCTTGCCCTAATCTCCACCTCTGGCTCTCGTCTTCTTCGCAGCTCTCCTTTGGTTACACTTCGACATTTTGAAAGTATGCAACATTTCTTATTTATTAAAAATTGATTAAACACTTTGTTGGTGCCAAAAATGGTACCTCCAAAATTCACACTAAAGAGGGTGGGAGAAAACTGCGAAGTGTAGGTTACTGAGACAGAAGATGCTGAGGCAAAAGGAAAACGATCACAAAAAGGCGATCACGAAGAAATGAGACCGCTTACACAGGTTGTAAGCTGAAGCCCCGGAGCCAAAAGTCCTTTTCCTGGTACCCCTACCCCTCTATTTATAGACGAGGGGGCTGCCCAAACGGGCAGAACTAAAAACTACGGGCTGCCCGGGATACAGGAGAGCCTGGGCAGGGAGAAGGAGTGCAGATAACAAAAAAAAGAAAAACAAGTAGACCGCTCAATCCAGCGGTCTCGCACTGCTTTGACCGCTTGACTCTTAGAAACTCTTAATTGAGAAAGCAGCTGGCGATCCGGGCGGTCACGCAAACAGAGACCGCTGAGATCGGGAAAAAAGTGCCATGAGAGGAGGTCGCGGGCTTTCTGGGCAAACACACTTGTTAGTAGTTTCATTTTCTAATTTACTAATTAAAACAATATTATGATATATAATATATATATACATATAATATATATACATATAATATTACAATCCGACATTTTGAAATGTCCCCGATATATCCCCGCAATCCGACATCCGACATAAAAACCCAAACCGACATGAGTCCGGCATCCGACATCTGCAAGCTTGGACCCCACAAAGTAGAAATTGGGCTAAAATATATGTCATGGAAGTTCCGAACACAAATATACCACTACATTGCGTTTATTACAATAATTCCACACTGCCACTACTCAATTGCCACAACTATCCCAAATAGAGTCATAATAAAAAACAAAAATATTTGTCGAGGAAAAGAGAAGTCTGTGAGATTTTGATTGTTGAACTAACTACTTAGGGCTTCAAGTTGTATTTAAAAGCTACAAGTTTTTTATTATGTCCACGCCCAAGCAGATCCCCTCACATCTAAAATAGAACATCGAATCCACGCCCAACGATACTCTCAAAGAGACACGAAAGAGAATTTGGAAACCGACATACATGTTGCTATAATAATATGTATTTTGTAGTAATTAATTAGTATTAATTAATTGTTATTAATTAATCTTAGTTACAAATTTCATTTCACTCACCGTACCCCACCTCCCTCTCCCTACCACTTTCTCTCACCTTCACTTACTTACACCACAGTCACACCCCCATGTTCCCAACAATTTTGCGCCCCCAACATCATTAAAGATCCGGACAAGATTTGGGGGCTCGACCTTGAGGGCAAGGTCGATTTCAAGGGCGGTATAGTGTTGCACTCACACATTCTCCTAAGCAGACCTTCCTCGTTGGAACCATCAGAGTGCGCATATGGAAGCCGCCGTGATAATTTCATATAGTATTTTGTAATTAATTACTATTAATTAATTAATATTGTTAGAAAAGCCCATGTAATGGTCCATATTGGAGCCCCTTTATTTGTTTATCTCTCTTCTCTTTAGTCCCACATCATGTATATGGATTTTCTCTCTTTCTCCCTCCTATATATTTGTATTCATACATTGTATTTGATACAGAGAAATGTATATACGAGGTTTTGCTCTTATTTACTTCGTATCAGAGCATTCGGTCCGAAATTGCGGTCTCCCAATTTTCTGACCGCAACCCCCACTTGCGAGCTCCTCGCGGTCTCCTTTTCTGTGACCGCAGCCCCCCTGCTAACTCTACTTCCAGCTTTTTCTTCTCTTCGGCTCTCTTATAGCCTTCTCCTTTCTGACAAGTGGGCCCCACCCCTCCTGGCCTTCTCCCTGCTCCCAGCGGTCTCCTCTCAGCACGATCGTGCCGAGCTTCCTCTGCCGAGCTCCCTCTGTCGAGCTCAACGGTCTCCTCTCAGCGAGATCGTGCCGAGCTCCCTCTGTCGAGCTCCCTCTGCCGTGCTTAGCGGCCTCCTCCCAGCGGTCTCCTCTCAGCGAGATCGTACCGAGCTCCCTCGTCCCGAGCTCCCTCTGCCGAGCTCAGCGGCCTCCTCCCAGCGATCTCCTCTCAGCGAGATCGTGTCGAGCTCTCTCTGTCGAGCTCCCTGAGATCGTGTCGAGCTCTCTAAGGTCGTGTGGCCTCCTTCCTGTGGTCTGCCTCTCTAGCGATCTCCTCAGCAGACGTCTCCTCTCTAGCAGCGATCTCCAGCAGCGAGCTCCTCTCTAGCAGCGTTCTCCTTAGCAGCCGTGCCAACCTCTCTGCAATGGGTTCCTCCAGTGATCCCTCTGTGCATCCCGATGGGCAGACCGCTACCTCTCATGCAGCCCGCTTGCTTCCAACTCCTGAACTGCGCGACGAACTAAGAATCACCACCATCTCCCTGACTGGGTAAAAAAACTTCGTCGAGTGGGTGCACTCTGTCAGACGGGTTCTTCAGTCTGAGGGGCTTATGTCTCATCTCACTAAGGAGCCCCCATCTGATCCTACTGATGACTGGCTGCGTAACGATGGTCGTTTTCAGACGTGGCTTCTCAACTCCCTTGATGACGAACCTTACCGCATGGCCATGTATTACGAGACGGCCAAGGCAATGTGGGAGGAACTCCATTCCTTGTACTCCGACAAGGACAACCTTCAACACTTGTATGACATCATTACCGAGCTTCAAACTCTTGACACTGGCAGGGCGGCCGACTTAACCTCATTTGTTGCTCGGGCCAAGACTCTTGCTGAAGCCTGGATACAACATCAACCCTCTACTACAGATCTAGCAGCTCAGCGTGCTCAAAAAGAGGTTGTGTATATTGCCATGATGATGGCTCGGGTCCCGCTTCACCTGCAGAGTATTCAGACGCAGATCCTTTCGTCGCCTACAACCCCGTCATTATCTGATGTATGCTCCATGTTGCTCAAAGTCTCACCGCCTCCGGATATTATTAGACCTCCCTTCCCAGTCCTTCTCCAGCACTCGTCTGCACCATTACTACCTCTCCATCCCGCTCCTCGTGGAGGACGGTCAGGCTCCCGAGCGGGGGTCGCGGAGGCCGACCACATCCTGAGTGTTCATTCTGCGGAAAGGATGACCATCTTGAGGCGACCTGCTACCGCAAACATGGTCGTCCTCCTCATCCGACTGCTCATATTGCCGCTGACAATCCCTCTGCCACTCGTGTTGATCTTGAAGCAGTTCACCTCCAACTCCAGCAAGTTCAAGCGATGCTCCGCTACCCACCTGCCTCAGTCGCCTCCATCTCCAATGAAGGTATCGCTTGTCTCTCAATTAGTCCGCGTTGGATAGTAGATTCAGGTGCTACCCACCATATTACCTCACTGACACCACATCACTACTTGGATACTCCTCATCCTAAGTACATCACAGTAGCCAATGGCGACACCGTCCCCGTCTCCGGCTCTGCTGATATTCCTCTCAATTCTTCTCTCTCTCTACGCTCAGCTCTTCATGTTCTGGGTTCCCCGTTTAATTTACTTTCTGTTAGTCGCCTCACTACCGATTTGGATTGTTCAACAACATTCACCTCTTCCTCTTTTTTGATGCAGGATCAACGGACGCAGAGTATCATTGGTAAGGGACGACTACAAAATGGGCTCTACCTTCTTGATGTTTCTCCTACTATCCTCTCCTCAGTCTCCTTCGTTGATTGGCATCGGCGTCTTGGGCATGCCCCTCTTCCAGTCCTTCAGAAGACTCTTCCAGATATCTCTCTTTCTGTTTTTAAGTGTGAATCATGTATTTTGGGCAAACAACATCGTTCCTCTTTTCTCCCTCATTGTACTCGGAGCTCTGCTCCTTTTATTTTAGTACATTCCGATGTTTGGGGCCCGTACAAACTTACTAGTATATCTGGTTATCGCTATTTCATCACCTTTATTGATGATTATTCTCGCATAACTTAGTTATATTTACTTCGTGACCGCTCCGACCCCGCGTATTTTGGGCTTTCGTACTTGAGATTCGCACGCAGTTTTCCAAAAATATAAAAACTCTTCGAACAGATAATGTTCGCGAATATACGAGTCACGAATTTGCTAATCTCTGCTCTGATTTTGGGATCATTCACCAGACGTCGTGTGTCTATACTCCTCCCCAACAAAACGACGTTGCTGAACGGAAAAGTAGACATCTCCTTGAGGTTGCTCGATCTCTCATGATCCACATGTAGGTACACAAAGCCTATTGGAACTTCGTGCTGTCCACAGCATGTTATCTCATTAACCGTCTCCCTTCCTCCGTCCTCTAAAATGCTACTCTTTTTAGCCTCCTTTTTCCTTCCACTCCGGCATTTTCTCGCACACCCCGGATATTTGGTTGTACCTGTTACGTCCACCTACTTGGCCCGTCCAAGGACAAGTTGGATCCCCGAACAGCCAAACACGTATTCGTAGGTTATTCTCATACTCAGAAAGGCTACGTTTGTTACTCTCCTGCTACCCGAAAAGTGACTGTTTCTGCAGATGTTACCTTTCAAGAGGACCAACCTTTCTTCTCCGCACCAACCACACCTCTTCCACCACCATCCTTCCCAAGACCTGTCATTCCAGTTACCACTCCTCTACCACTACTTCCTGAACCTACTCCCGCTCTCCACAAACCACCTCTTATTTGTGTCTACACCCGTCGCCTTCCTCGCTCCGTTGCCCCAATGCAGTCGGCTTCTACCTCCGACACTCTGCGCTCTGCTGATCCGGCACCGGCCTCCACCGCTCACCCTTTGGCGAATTATGTATCCTTACATCGCCTCTCCCCACAGCTTCAAACATTTTCTACTTCATTATCCTTTATTTCCATACCTAACTCTGTGCAGGAGGCTCTCCAACATCCAGGCTGGCGGGCAGCCATGGAAGAAGAAATGACAGCCCTCTGGGCTAACCAGACATGGAACCTGGTCCCTCTCCCTCCAAACCAGACTCCTGTTGGGTGCAAATGGGTCTTTGTCATCAAGCATGCTCCTGATGGGACCATTGACCGACTGAAAGCCTGACTGGTGGTATGTGCCTTTACTCAACAACACGGTCTCGATTATGAGGAAACATTCTCTTCAGTGGTCAAGCTCAACACAGTTCGTGTCCTCTTCGTAGTTGTGCATCGCCGATGACCCTTACATCAACTGGATATCAAAAATGCTTTTTTAAATGGTGATCTACAGGAAACGATCTACATGCAACAACCTCCCGGGTTTGAGACCATGGGGGAGTCCTGAGTTTGTCATCTTGAGAAGTCAATATATAGTCTCAAACAATCCCCTCGGGCATGATTTGACAAGTTCAGTAAGGCTGTCCGGGAGGTTGTCTTTACTCGCAGCTTGACAGACTTCTCCTTGTTCACTCGACATCGAACAACAGGAACAGTTCTTTTGTTGGTATATGTTGATGACATCTTAATCACTGAAAATGACTCAAAGGGGATACAAGCGGCCAAACAACACCTTAGCTCTGTTTTTCAAACAAAAGATCTGGGGAACCTTCGATACTTCCTTGGTCTTGAGATCGCGAGGCGTCCTGATGGACTTGTCCTCTCTCAACGGAAGTACTGTCTCGATCTTCTTCAGGATGCTGGCTACTCTGGGTGCAAGCCGATTAACACTCCTATGAATGTCAATCACAAGTTGTGTGCACATGCCTCTGATAACGATCTTGCTCTTCCAAATCCAGAGTACTATCGACAACTTGTTGGGAAACTGATTTACCTAACAGTCACGAGACCAGATATATCATTTGTTGTTGAGGTTGTCAGTCGATTTATGCATTTCCCTCGAATGTCCCATCTTCAGGCCGTCGAACACATCCTAAGATATCTGAAAACAGCCCGTGGTCAAGGGCTGGTATACAAAACCTCGTCTTCTACTCCAACATTGGTTGCGTATTCTGATGCAGATTATGCCGATTTCCTGGATGATCGACGGTCTACTAGTGGATTTAGTACTTACTTTGGAGATCACCTTGTTGCCTGGCATAGTAAGAAACAAGTTGTGGTTGCTCGATCTTCAGCTGTGGCAGAGACTGCAGAGTACCGTTCGATGGCATCAGTCGTTTCTGAACTCGCATGGCTTGAAAGTCTCCTTGCTGATCTAGGAGTAAAACTTTCCTCACCAGCTATCTTACTATGTGACAGTCAAACTGCTATACACATAGTTAAGAACCCGGTCTTCCACGAAAGAACGAAACACATTGAAGTGGACTGCACTTCATCCGGGAGAAAGTTCAAATGAAGAAGATAGAATTAAAGCATGTTCTGGGTACTAACCAAATTGTTGATATTCTCACCAAGGCCCTACCAAGTACCCTATTTTATCAATTCCTGTCCAAGCTGGGTGCCTACGACTTGTATGCTCCAACTTGCGGGGAAGTGTTAGAAAAGCCCATGTAATGGCCCAAATTGGAGCCCCTTTATTTGTTTCTCTCTCTTCTCTTTAGTCCCACATCATGTATAAGGATTTCCTCTCTCTTTCTCCCTCCTATATATTTGTATCCATACATTGTATTTGATACAGAGAAAAGTATATACAAGGTTTTGCTCTTATTTACAAATATTAATTAAATTAATTGTATTAATTAAAATATTTTTTTATTGTGTGCCCTCCCTCATCTATATAAGGGGGAGGGGTATGCGTGTTGGAGCATCTTTTGGCAAGTAATAGTATTGGTGTCCCTCATTAGAGAGATCTTTGGAGGACCCAGCCTCTGAGGGTTGGAGGGAGCTTATCTTCCGATTGTATCTTACTCGTATTCTATGTATAATGCAATACCATTATTAAGCAATGTCTCCTCATTCCTCTCCCAAACCCCAACAATTTTGCTACCAGTAACATGGATATGTGATGTTTTGCATATGGTGTAGTGTTATGATGTATTTGTAATGCAAAAGTCAAAATCATACATGTAAAAATGGTGTGTGTGTGTGTATGTGAACACGGTGCTTTTGTGGTAGTGACATGTCATTCTATGATGTTTATGTTTCAGAATGTTGTTACATGTTTCTATGCGTCTCTTATGTACTATGGCTATTGTAATATATGTTTATGAATGTCTTTGTTTCCCTGGCGATACAATTTTTTGTGTTGATCTCGCTTTTACTTTGAAAATGATAAGGATAAATTGTGATGGTCGCAAAGGCTATTGTAATACATGATTTTTTTTGGGTGACATGAGAACGAGTCGTTGGGCCTAGACTGCTCTGAGATCATATTAGACTCCAAGTCTCCAAGCATTCAACCTATGATCAATTGAATATAAGTAGAGGGGCCCATGATCTATATGAAGTGCACAAGGCTACTTAAATTCTCTAATGTGAGACAATATTCTCAATGCAATCTAATGTGAGATTGTTTTACTATCGTTAATATTATATGCAACTTGTTGATGATGTACCTTGTACTTTTCTCCACGTTTCCCTTCAAATTTTCAAATACATTCTTGTCGGTATTTATGGTTAACTGGTTCTTTATGATTAACAAGGATATACAATGTCATTCACATAGTTTGTTTTTGCATCAAACTTTTAGTCTCTTAGCTTTCAGACACTAGGGTTACTATTTCTGTATTTTTGGTGCATCATTGTCTTGCATGAAGTATTTGGCATCTTCTCATAAAATTTCATTAAAATCGGTTTCTTGTTGTTCAGCTCTTAATGTGTTCTAGTTGGTTATTAGAATTTCTGACAACACATTACAATTGTATGTACCCAGTTTGAGGCTTTCCTTTGTTATTAAGTTTTGTTGGAAGATTATCTGTTTACATATATATTGCAGGTTTTCTGTAGACATGGGGAATATGACATTTCGAGAGTCAGGAAGTAGGCGGGAAGCTTCTGCTCTTCAAGACGAGGTATTGCATATCCTCTGTTTGTCATCACATTATTCTGACTGTTTTACTCTTATAACCTTCTAGCAGTGATTATTTATGTGTTCCCTTAAAGTAACTTTCGAATAAAATAAAGTATTGAAGTACATACCTGTGATAGAAACTGTAATCATATTTCTCGTTGATCTATCATTTGGTATTCTGCAGCTTGATATGCTACAAGAGGAGAATGAGAACATAATGGAAAAGGTATTTTTCCCCTATTTTCTGAAATGAGTGATGCACATCTGATAATCTTTTGACAGTTGACTAATTCATTTCATCTAGTTCCGAATTGCTGAAGAGAAACGTGAGGAAGCAGAAGCCAGAGCCAGGGAGCTTGAAAAACAGGTTTTTTTTCGAATTCTCTGTCCCGCATCTTGTGTTTAATCTTCTGCTGGTTGATGTTTTCTTAGAAAGCTTCTGACTTAAATTATATTATTGCTGTAACTACCAATTGAGAAGAGGTACTGGTAGTAATTGATTCTTTCTCTGATCTGTACAGGTTTGTCCTTAATTTGTAGGCATTTCATTTAGCTTTTATTCTTCTATACACAGTTAACAGATTCTTTCTATGTCACTCTCAGTGTGCATTTGATCTTTAACATGTTGGTTTCTTTTGCTTTTCATCCCTGCCTCATCTACTTTTGGTGTATAGTGTTGGATATAGAACACCTGCAAGGTTTATTCAGCAACTGTAGGACTTTTTCTTGTTGGGATAATTTTACCTCAAATACTAATTATGAGGTAGTTTTACACTTATTATTGGAGCTAAAGAGAAAGATATAGCTGCAGGCCTTCTTGATGTTCTCCACCCAACAGGATTGTTCTGAATTCTGACACAATCGATTCATTAGGTTCTATCTATTTTATTATATGGCATTTCATGTCACTTGATTTTTTAGTGAAGTCCATCTTATCCCAATATCCCTTATATTTGATCTAAACTACTCATCAGTGGAGAGAGAGAGAGCCGTTACTTGAAAGACTCCAAATACTGGTGGTATTAGATATGATGCATGGTTAAATTTTACTTCCATTTAACAATATCTTTGTGAAAAAGTCCAAGATTAGTTTTTAAGATGCAGAAGATCAATGCACTAGACATTGTTATCAAGAAAGAATCCGTGTTGTTCTCTCTAAAACCTTACATATAACTGGTGGACTTGTATATTTATTGTATCAATTGCTCCACGCTCTTCTAATATGATCGGATCTGCTACTTATTGCTTACCTTTCTGCTCCTGTAGTTATTACTCTCATGAAGAGAAGACTGGGGAAAATTAAGGATTCGGATAAAGTCACGCATGAAAATTTAGCAAAACATAACCGCCTTTGTTTATTGATGTAGTACTTTGGAAGAAATTATAATTATTCTTTCTTTATGTGCACGTTTTGCCATGCCAATTTTCTATTTAAATCTTCTGCAGATCTTATATCCCATCATTTGCGAAAATCTTGAATCATTCTGCATATAATTTCTAGGTTGCTACTCTTGGAGAGGGTGTCTCACTAGAAGCTAGGCTATTGAGTAGGTAAGTTTATTTATTTATATGTCTATTAAAACTATTTCGTATCTGTTTTCCTGACATTTGCAGCATCTTTGTGCAGGAAGGAAGCAGCTCTACAGAAAAGAGAGGTATGCTTGAGTGATGATTCATGAATTGGGGAACATAGGGTAGATTTTCTTATATCACTTGCTTGAATGATACTTCTTTTATCTGTTATTTTTTTAACCATCATGTACCCTCATTACAGATGTATCGTCAAGTTAATTTTGATGAGAGACTGGCGTAGTTTAGGTCTCTCAGACTAAACCTGGATACCATACCGGGCTTTAGACCTTGCTGCATCTAGGGCTTCTAGGGGTGGATTCAGGTTAGGAGTATGTTACGGGCCTTCCCATAGCTCATCAATATCTGATCGGAGGTGGTGGTGGTGGTGGTGCCGTGGTGGTGGTGGTGGCGGTGGTGCCGTGGTGGTGGTGGTGGCGGTGGTAGCAACGACATAGATACATGGGTACCGAGCTCAACCTATGGATATTGCGAGGAGGGAGTCGAGCTCAACCTAAGGGGGAGAAGGAAGAGGGGAGCCTTGCTCACCCAAACCCTAGCTTGAGTAAGGAGGAGATGAGAATTTAAAGAGAAAATTAAAGGAGATATTTCATTCCCTAGTTTCATGACCAAAGTGATGTATATAGGCAATGCAAGACACTTTGCAAGACCACGTACTCAGACTAAGTTACAAAAACATGTAAACATAAACTAAAAGACTAGACATTTAAACAACTCTAGATAACTAGTTGACTTTAATAAAACATACATGAAATTAATGGATACTGATGGTGGGGACCCATAATGGGGTCTTAATTTCCTAAGTAATTATATATTTTTTCTTTGCTTGGACTTATTTGTAAATATCCATGATCTTTTCATTAAAGGAATTCATGTGCATTGGATGAGGTAGATATGAAATTGAATTAACTTGAATTATCCCCTATTTTTATTCACTCATTTCTCTCTCACACACTAACTCTCTCTCTCTCTCTCTCTCTCATAGGAGTTCCCGAGCATTGAATCAGGTAGATATCAAATTGAATTGATTTGAATTATTCCCTACCTTTATTCACTCATCACTCTCTCTTTCTCCCCCTTATGTCGTTAAGTCTCCATCTCCTGATAGGATCACGCTATCAAGAACTGAAATTGCATGTTTAAACACAAAAGAGATACAATTGCCGAGACAAGCTCGACCTGAGCTCCTGAGGGCTGGTTCCCTCTAAGATCCTCTCTCTCAAGGAGAGCTTAACACTAAACAAGATCTCAAAGCTGAAGATAAGGTGACACTCCCACTCATATATATATATAGAGTGAGGATACAAAGTACGAACATGCCCCTAGGGCTACATAGAATACTAAAGATATACATGGTGTCCTGCGTCGTATCAACACACCCTGCCCAAAAAAGCAACCTTGTCCTCAAGGTCGAGGTCTGTAGGGGTCGTCGGGGAGTGTCAGTGCATCCAAGTCCCCGAAATAAGGGACGTCATCTTCAGAGCCAATCAACATACACTGGTTTTTGAGAGGGCAAATGTGGCTGGGCGAGTATGGCTGCTCGCAGCGAAAGTACAAGCCATTGCAGCGAAGCTCTAGGTGTTGCTGGTGAGACAAACGCTGGGGTCGTCGGGGTGCCTGTGGAAGCGAGACTGGAGGAACTGGCAGTTGTGGAGGTGGGCCTATCAATTGGGCTCAGTGGTTGCAGGGGAGCCAAGCGAGGAAGAAGCGGTGGCGGCGGATGGTGTGGAGGCCAGATCGAGGAGGACAATGGAGCTGGGTAGAGTTCCTCGTCGAGGTACCGAGCCTGCTCCATGGCGCGGGAAAGAGTAGACGGGTTGTGGACCTGAAGGCGCGCCCGAAGGTGGGGTTTCAGACCCGCCAAAAAATACCCCAGGTAGTGGTCGGGGGCGAGGTCGGGGACGTGCGTAGCGACCACGATGTATTCGTCGATGTAGGTGGCCACGGTGTCCGACTGATGGACGGAATTGAGGCGCTCAAAGGCATTTCCCGCCTGGTGGCGTCGTAGTTGCGGAGGAGTTCCTCTTTCAATGTGGGCCAGGTAAGCTCAGGAACTTGCTGGCGCATCCAACGCACACAATGAAGCACTGACCCCTCCATATAGATAGTGGCTAGGGGACCTTCTGGTTGGAGGGGGTGGTTTGGAGGTCAAAAAATTGCTCGGAGCGGGCGAGCCACCCGGGAGGGTCAGTGCCGTTGAACACGGGAATCTCAATCCGGCGGAGATGGGCTGGGGAAATGTCCGCAGTGGGGTGCAGAAACCCCATGTGGTCCGGGACGGGCTGAAGTGATGGTGGTGGCAGTGGTGGCAGTGGTGGCATGGCCGGAGGGCGATTTACCACCATGGTCGTAAGCCAGCGAAGGAGGAGAGTGAGATCAGCAAGCTAGGCTTTGATTTGATCCATGCGCTGAGAGTCCATGGAGACAGAGACGGAGGCGTTCTCGTCGGCGTGGAGGGTCATTGAACGAATCGAGGGCATGAGCCCGCAGCTGGGTGTAGCGGCAAGGAGCGTCGGGACGCTGCAAGAGATGTAGGAGGGCGGCCCTACACGGCAGAAGGCAGAGAGGATAAGGAGTGGCCGCCAGAAGGCTGCAGAAGCCTCCGGAGGGCCATCAGAATGTGGGTGAGAGAGATGGAGGCCCGCTGGAAGCCTTGGGAATCGCCGGAAATCGCTGGATGGAGTCGGCCGAAGGCGAAACAGGCTGGAGACGGCGCCGACAGTGGAGGCTAGTCCCGACGGAGGGGGGCGAGTTGGCGCGAGCTGCGGGAAGGACGTCGCTGATTGGAGAAGGCGCTGGCGAATAGGCTGGTGTAGTTTGACTGGCTGGAAGGGCAGGCTGGAGGAGGTTGACGACGCTGGACTCGACGAAGCACTGTTGGAAGCAGGAGGCAGCGATGTTGACGGCTGGAGCGGACGCTGTTAACAGGCGCAGATACGATGCGGCGCGAGCTGCGAGCGGAATAACGAAGCGGGAGGGATGGTCGCGATCTATCGCATGCGGGAACGAATCGTGCTACAGTCGGTCGAGGCGTGCGGGGGCTGAAAGATTTACTGGATATGGAGGAATATTCCATTAGGGTTCCGTCTGCAACCCTAATTGTGCGGCAGGTCGGACCAGTTGATAGACTCAAGCTATGAAGAACTGAAATTGCATGCTTAAACACAAAAGAGATACAATTGCCGAGACAAGCTCGGCCCGAACTCCTAAAAGTTGGTTCCCTCTAAGAGCCTCTCTCTCAAGGAGAGCATAACACTAAACAAGATCTCAAAGATGAAGATAAGGAGACACTCCCACTCATATATATAGAGTGAGGAGGATCCAAAGTACGAACATGCCCCTAGGGCTACATAAATTACTGACGATATGCGTGGTGGTCTGCGTCGTATCATCTCCTCATAAGATGATCAAAATACTCTTCTCTAGAATCCGTGTTGTGGATATCGGCCGACATGTCCGACATGTCGGCCGTATAAAGATTTCATGGACAAGACAACACATTTTCGATATATTTTCCAAATATCCCTTTGAAATATATCGACTTATATATCAACTATCGATTGATATATTAGTTATCGACCGATATATAGACCGATATATCGACCGATTTATCCCGACGGTACATCAATTGATTTTTTTTAAATTAGTGTATATAGTTTAATAGACAACAACACTCAAGCCTTTATCCCACCATAGTGGGGTCGGTTATATGGATCCTTTGTCGGCATTGCGCCCTATCTTTAATAGACAACAAAATAAAATTGTTTCGTTGTTTGAGTTGTTTTATGACTTAGCTCTCGACTCACTTGATGTTTTTCTGAATTTCTTATATACGCATGTACGTCGTCGACGTTGATTCTGCTTGACCTTTGAATTTTGAACTGGGGATTTCTTAACTTCGATTGTTGTCGACGACTTCCCTGGTTTCCTACTTCTTCTGGCTTTCTTTCCCCTATTATATTATTATTACTTATGTAACATAAAATGTTTATACTAATTTGATAAATTTAGTATTTCAATAAATAATTTGTTAATATATCAACGTATATAAATTAAAAAATCATTATATGTATAATTATGTATATGAATGTTTAAATATTGAAACCCGATATATGAAATATCTCTTATATATCCCGCGACATATTAATACTGACATTAAAAATTCAAACCGACGTGTCCCCGACACCCGACATCTGCAACCTTATCTAGAATTGAGAATGAGGCAAAGATCATTCTAAAAGGCTTGATTCCCATATCCCGTTTGACGTCTCGTACCTTATTTGCAAATAACCCAAGGCTCATATTGATGTATTATGGGGAAGGTTAAATGAATGAATCATGCACAAAATTTATCCCACGCATTCTAATATGTTGTTCTTTGCTGAAATTAATTGAAAATGTGCGTAATTACTTCTAAACATCCCAAACGCTAATTCCAAGGGTGTGTGATAAATTTGTTACGGGCCTGTGCGTAGGATCGAGTAACCAGATGAGATGCAACAAAGGAAGTCGGCGGGGATTGTCGTGGACAATTGTTTCCCCTCGATCCACTCGGTCAACCTATCGTGAGATAAGAGATTTGGAGCCTTTGCACGACATCCTAGATGGGTGCATCAAATGTGGAAAGGGAGGAAAAGCAAAGGGAAATTTGGTGAGCGACAGAATATGAGGGAACCCTATGTTGGAATCTTGTGATCTATAAGTAATCAAGAGATTAGTCTTACTGCCAACGTAATACGAGCTTATAGGGTCGCACATAAGAACGTGCGAAAATTGGAGTGATTGATCATGTTGGTTTGTGAAACCAAGTTCTAAATATGTATATTTGATATACAATGTACAGCATTAGAGACACACGCCTGTGTGTCAAAGGGCGTGTGAGCCCAAAATGGCGGGATAACGGTTGACAACGGTTCTGGGGAAAAAGGCGCGACTTTTGAAATCACGCGCTCGTGTGCCAAGTGCGCGTGGGCAGTTATTCATCCCAGAGACACGAGGAGACATCTCTGCATGAACCAACACGACTTTTGGGGGACACGCTCGAAACACACAGCCGTGTGCCGAGGGTATGCGCACCGAATTTTTTGCGTACGGGTTTACGCCGCTTATAAATAGGCCAATTTATCCTGAAGAACTAAGATCTGATTCAGAGTTCTTAATACCGTAAAGTCACGAAGAACACATCTCTCCAAAACGGAACTAACATTTCGTAGGAGAGAAAAACGATCATCTTCTAGCCCCAAGTTCGTTGGATGGACTGCTAGGTGTTTCCGGTATTTGTGTGGATACCTCTAGAGACGTGGATACTATTCTGCGTTTGGACTCAAACGTCAATCATTTTTCTCGAAATCTGATTTCGACGCATGCATAATACTAGTTTCTTTTTTCTGTGTTTCGCATGGATCATGTCGAGAGTTTCCTATATTTCTGTTGCGCATTTGATGCTCTTAGAAACCCAACATCCTAATCTCATGATTCCATCATATGATTTTATTCCAGCATACCCGGTTCATAAGACATGTTCGGATTGAAATACAAAGATTACAATTACAAAATAAAGAATGAAATAAAATGGAATAACAAGAGGAATGAAATAATAAAAAAACATAAGTCCAAATAAAGAACAAGATAATGAGAATAATACAACAACAAAATGCGAAACTCACAAATTGTATCAAAATGATACCATCTTCCATAATAGCATTTGTGAATCGCTCGTGACATCACTCCTCTCCATCAAGATTAAGCTTGTCCTCAAGCTCACTGTCAAGGTACATTGTTATGGGCCTATTCGGAGGTCGCCGAATGAGTGGCCGGAGGTGGAGATGCTGTGGTGGAGATACTACAGAGCCATAACTAGGGCTGCCTAAGCGGGAGTGCTAAAGAGAGCTTCCAAGATCTCGTTTAGGGTTTAAGAAAATAGAACTATTTCATTGCTTGCTCATACAAGACCCCTAGTGTCCTTTAAATATGGCTTACAACAGATTTTTAATGGAAATAAATGACATACTTGGACATGCGACTAAAAAGGACACCACATAAAGACACAACATAAATAACGACGTTATATAAGTACACGACTTTTACGACAAAATAAATGCATATTAAGAAATAAATAATAAATAATGTCATAATAAGACCCATCACATCTCCGTCCTTCAAATCGAGCTTGTCCTCAAGCTCGAATGAGGCTTGTATTGTTGATCATCAAGCTCTTTGATTTCCCGCTAGAACAACTTCCAGTATTGTGTTGTTGTAGTGGAGGAAGAAGAGATGGAGATGAGTGGACTAAACGGGGGTCCCCGACGATTGAGGATAGGGAAAGAGACGATAGTTTAGGCGGAGAAAGACCTGCATCGATCAGAAATGGTGGTGCTGACTTTGGGGCGGGCAGCTGAAGAAATGGATCCATAGGAGCTGGCAAGGTAGGTGGACGCAGAAGTGGCAGTGATGTCGGTGGAGAAGAGTGCAAGGTGAAGCCTACAGGAGGTGGTGGCGAAAGGACAACCACCGTGGAGAGCGGTGGCACGGCTGCGGCTGGTGTTCGGAGTGGTGGAGGGACGACCGCAGGGACTGGTGGTGGCGGTGGAAGCGGCAGCGACACGTACTGCCGCAGAAAGGAGGTTGTCAGATTCTTAATTTGGTGGAGTGCGTCGGCATTCCAAAGACGTGCGTCCATGGAGGCCATCATTTCCTCTGTTGAATGTTGCACGACTATCTCTGCGGCGCTAAGCTTAATGTGCTCCATAATTAATTGATTACTTAATTAATTCAATTAAGAATTAATAAGCAGCAAAATTGAATTAATAATAATTAATTAATCAATAAATGATTAATCAATTAAAAAAATTCAAGAATGGAAAGTATTATGAGGGGAGTATCCAGCAGCACAGGGCTAAAGTATGAATAAATCAATTGCTGGACTCGGGATATCTGGCCGAAGGCGGAAAGTAGCACGACCTTCAAAAATAGGTAGCAGAGCGGCGGAAAAGTGGCGTTGCAGAAGGAAACTGCGTAGAGAGGCGTGCGCCCATATCAGCGGGGAGCGACACACGCAAGCGACGAAGCAGGCACCACTGGTAGGGCGCCCACAATGGGCAGCAGAGTGGCGGAAAATGGTGTCACAGAAGGAAACTGCGCAAAGACAGTGAGCGATACGGGCAAGCAATGATGGAGCCTCGACGGAGCACGACGGAGAGTGATACACACAAGCGACGACGGAGACGCCGCTGGTAGGGCACCAAAAGGGAAGATGGAAGCTTCTGCTGCGGCTGGACGTGGCGGGGATGATGGTTCGACGACAGAGGGTCGGAACGATCTGCTTCTTCCCTTGTTGTGTTCGTCGATGGAGATAGGGATCGTGGAGGCGCTAGAGATGGCAAATGCTTGGAAAGGACGCCTTCGCTGTGCTATTTTGGCGTCGAAATGCTTCGGGAGATGACGCAAGGGATTGTTGTGCGCGTCTGCTGGGCTCGTCAGATGAATGTAATGGAATCGGCTTCGGGACAGAAGATGGGGCTCAAAATTGTGTCCAGTGGTAGGGTTGAAATCGTCGACGATCTGAAGATGACCGATTCCTCTGATACTGAGTTGTTATGGGCCTACTCGGAGGTTGCCGGAGGAGTGGCCGGAGGTGGAGATGCAGTTGCGGAGATACTACGGAGCCATGACCGCGGTTGCCTAAGCGGGGCGTGCTCAAGAGAGAGCTTCCAAGATCTCGTTTATGGTTTAGGAAAATAGAACTATTTCATTGCTTGCTCATACAAGACCCCTAGTTTCCTTTGAATAGGACTTACAACAGACTTTTAATGGAAATAAATGACAGACTTGGACATGCGACTAAAAAGGACACCACATAAAGACACGACATAAATAACGATGTCATATAATGACGCGAATTTTAAGACAGAAAAAATGCATTTTAAGAAATAAATAATGTCATAATAAGACTCATAACATACACCTTCTTGAATCCATCCCGTGGATTCCGTCAGTGCTTGGAGAGAGATCTCTAGCTTATCCCTCTCATGGGAGTTATCCTCCATCTCTAACCAAAGTAGCTTCTCTTATCACTATTGAAATGAAGCCCTTTGTGCGACGCTTTGCCATCTCTGACGGAGACAGGCAACAGATGAAAGGGGAGGGGTCGCAGCTGGTCCCGTTCTCCCCCAGGGAGGGGTTCTCGTCGCTCACGAGGATGGTTCCTGAGAGAAAGTGGCAATCGTCATATGTCGTGGGCCCGGTTCAGTTGAAGATGGCGGTCACAAATTCAAGCTAGGCTCATGGTAGCGATGAGATCTGAAGAGCCTTCAAACTCAACGTTTGGACTTATGCGCTCCTGAAGCCCAACAATGAAGATGGAAACTTGCTGCTCTGGTCGGATGTTGGCAACATGTGTCAATAATGTCTGAAATTTCTTCAGGTGGTCATCAATAGCTTCAATATGCTTGAGGGAGATCAACTTCTCTAATTGATTACTTCGCATCGGCGGTCCAAAGCGCATGTGTCAATACTGTTTGAAGTCGCCCCATGTCATGTTGGGATTTTCTTTGTCAAAACGTAGGAACCACATCTGGGTTGACGTCCTCTGGTTGGCGAAAAACTGTTCACTTCGGCTCAACCATCCTAGCAGTTCGCTCTTGCCATCATACGTTGAAAAGTCTAGTTTGATGTATCGCAGCAAAACGTTGTTCTCGTGACAAGGCAGCTCGTTGTTCTCATAGAACCCTTTGTGGAGGCCGTCCCTATGGCCGGAGGGTGACCCTTCATGAAAACTGCTTCCGGTCCCGTCACGACAATAGTTGTCGTTGCAACGAGGCTCTTCTGATGGGCTGAGAGGTCGGCCAATATGGCTTGTTGTTGCATTTCGGTAGCTGAGTTGATCCATTATCAACTTATACATCCTTTCGAACATCGTCTCCATGGGGTCGATCGATTCCTTTATGGTCAGCTTCGATACCAAGTTGTCACAGGCTTGTGCGTAGGATCAGGTTACAAGATGAGTTGTGATGGAGGAAGACAATGGGGATTGTCGCAAACAATTGTTTCCCCTCAATCCTCTCGGTTGACCTATGGCGAGATAAGAGATTTGAAGCCTTTCTGTGGCATCCTAGACGGAGGAATCAAAGGTGGAGAGGGAATGGAAGAGATTTGATCTATAGCGGGAGTTGTGTGAACATTGTGGCCCAGAGGGCCTTACAGCGGATGCAGGTGACCCCGTGCGCCTCATTCCCATTCTTATCGAGTTATCTGGGTCGATAAGACGGCCATGTCGGTTACCCATAGGTGTCTGGTTCCGATCACCCTCGCCTCGTTCAAAGATCGTGTTTGGTGCAACGTCATCCCCAGGGATGTCGCCCACGTTCTGTTAGAGAGACCTTGGCTTTGCATCCGCAATGTTACGTGTTTCGGTCGCTCGAACATGTGTGTATTCTACGACCAGGGTCATAAGATCACATTGACACCGACCCAACCCAAGGAGAAATCCAAGGGGAAGGTCTCACCCTCCACTAGCACGAGTTCATCCAGGTCGCTGCACATTCCGCGTTGTAGTGAGTTTATGAGAGAGAGAGCATAAATGCTGGGATATTCTATGTAGTGGCCTCCCCTATGACTTCTGATGGCCCAACAGAGATCCCTGATCAACCCCCTGAGGTCCAGCGTATTCTCGACGAGTATGCTAATATTGTGCCAAATGATTTACCTGAGGACTTACCCCCATTGTGTGACATCCAGCACACCATAGATCTGACACCGGGGGCCTCACTCCCGAACCTACCACATTACCAGATGAACCTGAATGTGCATGCTAAGCTCAAGAGATAGGTGGATGAGCCTCTCCGGAAGGAGTTCATACACGAGAGTATGAGGCCAAACACAGGCCCTGCCCTTCTCACCCCGAAGGATAGAAGCTGGTTTATGTGTATTAATAGTAGGGCTATCAATAAAATTACCATCAAGTATTGTTTCCCCATTCCCCGATTAGACAACTACTTGCTCGACATGATGGTTGGTGCCCAAATATTCTCGAAAATAGATCTGCGCAGCAGGTACCACCAGATCAGGATTCGTGAGGGAGACGAATGAAAGACGGCCTTTAAGATCAAAGATGGTCTCTATTAGTGTTTGGTCATGCTTTTTGGGTTGTCCAACACCCCCAACACTTTCATGCGGATCATGACTCAGATACTGTGGCCCTACATTGGCGAATTCTTGGTCGTCTACTTCGATGACATTTTGATTTACAACCACTCTCCAGATGACTATCTGAGCCATTTGAGGCTCTTATTTGAGATCCTCCGAAAGGAGAAGCTATATATGAACTTGAAGAAGTGCTCATACCTAACTGATTTCGTGCACTTTCTCGGGCTTATCATATCAGAGTTCGACGTGTCTGTTGACACGGACAAGGTTCGTTCCATTCGTGAGTGTCCTATTCCTTCCACTATCATTGAGGCTCGTAGCTTCCACAGACTAGCCACCTTCTACAGGAGGTTTGGTCGGTGCTTTAGCACCATCATGGCCCCCTTCACGAGCTGCCTATGGAAGGGTGGTTTTTAGTGGACGGTAGCTGCCACTCAAGCTTTTGTAGAGATAAGGAGAAGATGAAGACAACTCTTGTTCTGAGATTACCCGATTTCTCTAAGGTATTTGAGGTAGCCTACGACGCATTTGGCGTTGGCATTGGCGGAGTACTGAGCCAAAAGGGTCATCCAGTTTCTTACTTTAGTGAGAAGCTGAATGAGGCCCAACATAAGTACTAAAATTATGATAGAGTTTTACGCAGTAGTGCAGTCGCTTCGTTATTGGAGACACTATCTCCTTCCACGGGAGTTCATCCTATACTCCGATCAACAGGCTCTGCGCTATCTAGATTCACAGCGGAAATTGGGTCATAAACATGTCAAGTGGGTCGAATACTTGTATGATTTTCCCTATGTTATCAAACACCGCGCGGGTGTTGAGAACAAGTCTGTTGGCGCCCTTAATCATCGTGTCACCCTACTCCATACATTTTGTGCTAGTACGACTAGTTTTGATCGACTACCTAGGGAATATCCCACCTGCACTGACTAGATTCGCCTGATCCCACTGAGAGGTTTGATATCGTCGAGGGATATTTATATCGTTGGTCTCTTCTCTGCATTCCCCAGACCTCCTTCCTTGACTTTCTTATTTGGGAATTGCACACAGGTGGCGTTGCAGGCCACTTTGGCAGAGACAAGACGATTTTGTTGGTTGAAGACCGTTTTTATTGGCCCACCTTGAAGAAGGATGTGGCAAGAGTTGTGCGTTATTGCGGCACCTGTCAGACTACGAAGGGTTCAAAACAGAACACTGGGATTTACACCTCCCCCCCTTCTAGTACCGCATCAGTCTTGAGTTGATATCAGCATAGATTTCGTACTGGGCCTTCCTCGCACTTTGAGGAAGCATGATTCCATTTTCGTAGTGGTAGACCGATTCTCGAAGATGTCCCATTTTATTTTCTCTCGCAAGACCGCAGATGTGGTCCTCTTCATGAGAGACATCTTCCGTTTACATGGTTTACCCAAGTCCATAGTGTTCGACCGTGACATACGATTCATGAGTTGTTTTTGGAAGATATTATGACATAAGACAGGTACGAACCTAAAGTTTTTCATAGCTTATCACCCACATACTGACAACCAGACTGAGGTCGTAAACAGGATTTTAGGAAATTTTCTACGGTGTCTAGTTGGTGAGCACCCATCGGTTTGGGATTTTTTGTTGTCCATAGCTGAGTTCGCATGCAATAGCTCCGTCAATAGGTCTACTGACATGAATTCATTTCATATTTATATTAGGATATGAGCCTAGGAAGCCTATTGACCTCGTCCTGGTTCCCTTAGCGTCACACCCTAGTGAGTTTGATGAGTCCTTCATCCATCATATACATGAATTGATCTCGAAGAAAATTGCTAGCAGTAATGAATTATATAAGACACAAGCAGACGAGCACATGCGTAAGCAGCATTTTCAGGTGGGCGAGTAGGTCATGGTCAGAATTCACATGAAGAGGCTCCCAAAAGGGGCCGCTAAAAAGCTACATCCTAAGAGAATGGGTCCTTATAGGATTATAAAGAAAATTGAAACAAACACCTACGAGATTGACCTCCTGGCATATATGGGTATTCATCCCGTATTTAATACGGAAGATTTGACACTCTACTTTGAGCCTCTCGAGCATAGGGACCCCTACCGTGAGCAACCTCCAGTATCCTCCCACTTACAGCCTAACCTATACCCTGACCATCGTGGACGAGCACCTACGGGCTTGCCCTTGTAACGCCCTGATTTTTCAGAGAGGGGAGAGATAGAAATCTGGGACCTAACGTCGTGCGTTAGCTGTTACCGCAGGCGGTAGCGTTTCGTCGACATTGTTCGTCGACACCGTTCGGAGATACCGCTTGGCGGTAGCACTTACCGCGGCGCGGTAGTACACTGACCAGAAACTTAAAATCCACGATCATGGCCGTCCGAACCCCTTAGGGCTTGATCCAACGACCACGATCTGTTCGCCCAACCCATAAAAGAGTGGTTGAAGACCTAGATTTGGGATTTGTGATCTTTCTCCAAGTTCTAGGTCAGGAAGAGAGGAGAGGGCTTGGGGGAGGAGTAT
Organism: Dactylorhiza incarnata; assembly: GCA_033032865.1. Taxonomy (NCBI): domain Eukaryota; kingdom Viridiplantae; phylum Streptophyta; class Magnoliopsida; order Asparagales; family Orchidaceae; genus Dactylorhiza; species Dactylorhiza incarnata. The sequence continues at coordinate 1,390,199 of JAWHQI010000055.1, read as the reverse complement.
TTGCCGGAGTTTTAGCGGACGGATTGGCGAGCCGTCGCCGGAGGTAGCAAGCTAGCGTCGTTGCGGTCATTCTCCGTCCATGCAACTCGGAGATCCATGGCTCCTAGGAGATCACTTAAGGTAGTTCCCCTTTCCCCTCGGATCTAGAGTTTTCCTATGTATTTTCTTGGATTTCGTTTCATGATTCTTGTGTGTGACGCCAAATCGAGGTGGGTGACTCGATTTGGTGATGTTTGGGCTAGATCTAGTTAGGGTTGTTTCCGTAAAACACCTCTGAGGTGCCCTAGTACTTCCTGGAACTAGGAGAAGAAACCTAGTTAGTGCCGAAAACGGAGTTGATCCACGGATTGCTGGAACTACCGCCGGCGGTAGCTTCTAACGCCCAGCAGTAGCTTCATCAATCTCAGGTTTTGGGCACTCGGCGGCATTAGGCGGCATTAGGCGCACTGGGATACATTTAGGAGCGTCTATGAACTTGCACTTACCGGTGACGCTAGCTCCCAAGCAGCAATTTTACATGTTATGTATGTGATGGTGGACTCAAGTGGGGTACTACCCGCTTGTATCTGAGGACTCGAGAGCTGGAATGCACTTCCCCTCTCGTAGCATGTGATTGAGGGATGGAGGTTACTCACCCAAGATTCGAGGGTGGTTAACCCTTGTAGAAAATGACTCGGGAATCCCTCACGCAGTAAAATCGCCATGTATTTTGATATTGTTGTTATTAAAATGGTGTGTAGGCTTTCTAATGTCAAATAGCTTTACTTCTGTACCGTCAACTACTGAACTACTTTGGTGTTATCATATTATGCAGAATACTAACTTGCTGGGAGTTCTATCTTCCCCGGGGGCCACTGGGTCTGTCGGGGGAGAGTCTTTGTGCTTAGCTTTGTGGTTGGCTTTTAGCTGACCTGTTTTTTTTGTACACCATGTTTAATGATGGTTGCAGGGGAAGGGGTGGAGGTCGCGAAGAGCTAGGACTTCTAGTGAGAGGATCGAGCTTTTGTTTTAGTTTAGTCCTTTCTGGCCCGCGAGCCCCCCTTTTGGGTGCATGTGTCCGTATTACTTTTCTTTCTATCCTTTGGAAAATTTGGAAGAATTGTAAGTCATAAGGCCATGGGCACTCAAGTTTAGTTGTGGACATTCTCCGGTACTTCGACATTTATTAGTTTTCCTGTTGTGTTCATTCGAGATCTAAATAGTTGATCAGTTGCGTTCATTTATACCTTGTTTTAACATTTCGCTTGTGACGATTCTATGTAGTGGGGCCCAGCCGGACCCATGTCATGGAATATTTGCAGGTGGGATGTTACAGCCCGCACCCTCTATGATTGCACAGGTTCCTCTGGATCCACCATCACGAGAGGTGAGAGCTGAGAGCATTTCTGATATTGTGGGGCACGTGTGCACCATCACCTCAGATGGCCCATCTTGTCGTTACCTGGTGCACTGGAGTGGTCGCTCCACCTTTGACGACACTTGAATTTCGGCGACGGAGCTTGATAGACTTGCCCCCGAACTTCGACGTCAGTTTGATCATTTCCATTCTTCGAAGATGAATGCTTTTCAATCGAGGGGAGTTGATGGGGATCGGCCGCATGATCGACACTGGACTTCGAGCCACCACTTGGCGGGGCCCGCATTTGTGTACTCGTGTAGGAGGCATTGATCTGATCGCCGACCCGACACCAAGAGCACGTCCGGAGCACCGTTTTTACATTTTCTATGTTTTTTTGGACAACTTTAATGTTATTTGGGCATCGGGCATAGCGACCAATCATAGTCGTTCATGTCGGTGCCCTAGCCCCCCTTTCGCTATAAATAAAGGGGAGGGTTGTCATTTTGAGGCATTGTTTGTTTTATGAGAGATTTCAGAGCCATCAATCAAATCGTGGTGCGACGCCGCGAGACCCCGGGGTGCGATGTTACAGATCCTTTTTTTTCTTCTATTTTTCTTTTTTTCTTAACTCCCATAAACCCTAGTCGCGGGATCACCTCAAAACCGCAAGCCGCGCACTCATGTAACCGCTTATGCCCCTCTCTCCCTCAATATCAAACCGCCGAAACTCCCCGATTCAGTTTTCTCCCATCCAATCGACGTTAATCGTTCGATCCCCCCCCCCCCCCATTTGTGCTAACCGTCGGCGCCTAGCACTCCCTTGGCTTCCAGGGCTGTCGGTTGCTCGTTCCTTCCCCGGTACCGACGGAAGTTTCCTTCAACCCCTGTTGCAGCCACTCCAACCCTCCCACCTCATCTTCCAGTGCCGGACCCCCCCCCCCCCCCCCCCCCCCCCCCCCCCCCCCCCGCCTACCTCCTGCCGCAATCCCAACCCTCCTACCTCTAGCAGCCTCCCCCCTACCAAGCTGTGAGCCTCCATCCTCCGTTCCAGCCGCAAGTCTCCTCCATCCACGCCTAGTACCAGATATCGTTTCTAAGTATCTTTGTTGAATATAGGAAGATTTCATATATTTGTGTGGGATTTCATCCGTGGTGTTGTAATTCATTTTCCCATTTTCTGTAGTTCTCATTTGCTTAAGTGTGATTTTGTACCCTTCATGCAAAGGAAGTTGTGTTTGCTTGAAAGAACAACTTATCTATGTTGCGTCTTCAGTGAAGGCAAGAGAGTTAATGACATGTCCCGCATTATCTTGTTTCCCTAACAAGAAAATGGGGAGAATATTCCCTTGCTTTAGTAGTAACTACCACTAATAATCACAATTGAGAGGATGACAGATGAAGGCAAATGAGACAGCATTGTGTTCCTTACCACATATGCTTGTCCCATGAGATCTAGTAAAAGAAAGGTAGAAAGTGATAGTATAATTCCAGAATAATATAAAAAGATACAACAACACTCAAGCCTTTACCCCACTATAGTGGGGTCGGCTATATGGATCCTTTGTCGCCATTGTGCCCTATCTTTAGTCATAATCTCACTAATGCCTAAGCACATCATGTCTTTCCTTATAGTCTCATTCCAAGTCTTTATTGGTCTACCCCTCCCCCGTTTAACATGCCTAGTGACTAAACTCTCACAACGCCTAACAGGTGTCTCTAATGGTCTCCTTTGTACGTGTCCAAACCATCTTAGTCGAGCTTCTCGCATCTTCTCTGCAATTGGTGCCACTCCTGTCTTATCCCTGATACATTCATTCCTAATTTTATCCAGTCTCGTGTGTCCACACATCCACCTAAGCATTCTCATCTCCACAACTCCCATTTTTTGCTCATGTACACAATTCACTACCCAACACTCAGAACCATAGAGCATCGCTGGTGTAATTGTAGTACGGTGAAACTTGCCTTTAAGTTTTAATTGTACTTTATGATCACATAAGATCCCTGACGCGCCTCTCCACTTCAACCAACCTGCTTGGATTCTATGTATCACATCTTTATCAACACCTCCATCTTTTTGAACTATCGATCCAAGATGTTTAAAGCACTCACTGCGGGAAATATCTTGATCACCCAACTTAATAACGAAATCATCCGTCCTTGCACTGTTAAATTTAAGCTTCGTATACTCCGTCTTTGCCCTGCTCAACCTAAAACCCTTATTTTCTAAAGTGTCTCGCCAAGATTTAAGTTTCACGTCTACACCACCGCTCGCCTCATCGACCAAAACGATATCATCCGCAAACAATAAACACCAAGGTATTGCTTGTTGGATATGTCCGGTGAGCTTCATGTAAGCCAACAGTGATAGGGAATTCCTGTGTTAATCATACAGATGTCCTCACCCTCGTCCCTGAATCTGTATACATATTTTTGATTAAGTTAATGTAAGATACATTTACACATTTCTTTTCTAAGACTCTTCATAAGGTCTCTCTTGGAACCCTATCATAAGCTTTCTCAAGACCGATAAACAACATATGCAAATCTTGTTTTCTTTCTCGATAGTTGTTAATGAGTCTCCTCAAGAGATGTATAGCTTCCATGGTCGACCGCCCTAGCATGAATCCAAATTGATTCTTCGAGATGCTAGTCTCCCGTTTTACTCTTCTTTCTATTACTCGTTCTCATAGTTTCATGGTATGACTCATTAATTTAATTCCTCTGTAATTAACACAATTTTGTATATCTCATTTGTTTTTATACAAATGTATCAAGATATTGTCTCTTCATTGGTCCAACATCTTCTTTGACTTCAGTATCTTATTGAAGAAACATGTAAGCCACAAAATTCTTTTTTTCCTTAGACATTTCCATACTTTGATGAGTATATCGTCTGGCCCAACCGCTTTTCCATTTTTCATCTTCTTTAGAGCATCATTTACCTCCGATACTTGAATTTTACGATAAAATGTTATGTTCTTATACTCATCTGATTTACTTAACTCTCCCAAGTTCAGTTCATTATCTTTTGTTTCATTATAGAGTTGGTAAAAGTATCTTTTTCATCGCTTTTTAATAGCAATATCATCCTTCGAAATGATATTGTTTCATCCTTTATGCATTTAACTTGGCTTAAATCTCTTGTCTTCCTCTCTCTAGCTCGAGCAATTTTATATATGTCACGCTCTCCATCTTTGGTATCTAGTCGCTTATAAAATTCTTCATAAGCTTGACTTCTTGCTTTACTTACTGCATGTTAGCTTCTTTCTTGGCGACTTTATATCTTGCCAATTTTTCATCATTCCTACGAGCATAGAGTATTTTACAGCTGACCCTCTTTGCCCTCACTTTGTCTTGCTCTTCTTTTTTTCACCACCAACATTCTTTATTTGAGTGCGCACGACCTTTTGATTCTCCAAGTACGTTCTTTTCACTTATCCTTAAATGTGAAGACATAATTTCCCATGAGACAAGGATCAGCATAAGGGTCATCAACTAGTTGTTCCATAACTGTTGTCTTGAAAGTAATCTGTTTTTCCATCTTCAAGTTACACCACTGATTTTTTGGCAACACTTTTGTGTTTGTCTTAAATTTATTATATTTAATTTGCATGTCCAACACCACTAACCTATGTTGTGTTGTCAAACTTTCTCATGGTATAACTTTGCAATCCTTACAAATCATTTTATCCATTTTTGCGAATCATAAAATAATCAATTTGTGACATATTTGGTCTGGTTTTAAACATAATTAAATGTTCTTCCTTCTTCATGAAAAGTGTATTTGTCACAGTTAGCTCATGTGCTATGACAAAGTCTAAAATCGTTCTTCTTCATTTCTTTCTTCATACCCAAATTCTCCATGAACGGCTGTGTAATCTGTATTTTACTTCCCTATATGTCCATTTAAGTCTCCTCCTATGAAAACTCTCTCTTTGTGGGATTACCCTTACTAAATCATCCAAGTCTTCCAAGAATAATATAAAAAGATAAACAATAAAAAGAATACAGGAATTTGAATTTATCTCCAATATTAAACAAATCTTCTTTACCGATGGGCCCAAGACAATAAATAAAATATTCATTGATACGTGCTTTTACCGTAGGTCTAAAGAAAGCAGTAGGAAAGGCAACATTGTGTTATTCGATTCAAAATTGGTTTTCCAAGCAGACGGTGAAAGGAAATCATCCTTCTACACTGTTCAATTTGATGTAGCAATATAATAGTACCTTCCAATTAATTGTAATTATGCACTGTTTGATTATCCGGCCAATGGCTTGTAGTCCGCCCATCTGATTGTATGCACGGGAAGGGTGTCAAGTGAAGTGCAAACTAAAGAAATTCCCTGCGCTTTGTTGCAGTCGGTTCCCAATCAATGTGGTTTGATGTGTATATTTATCTTCTTAAAATTAGATTGAAAATTTTCTCGGTAAGGAAATGTGGTAAAATTGCTTAAATGGGAAAAGGAAGATTAAAAATAATATAATTTTCTTTTTATCTTCCGCACATGTTAGAATTAAGCTATATATGTTAGTCCTACATCGCCTGCGGTGTTTTCATAGTTATTGTATCCTCTATATACACTTTGTCCTTTAATGGGATAAATACATGGATTCCATTCTCTCCTCAGCCCCGTTCATGCCCTATTCAAAGTGCCAATCTAGTGGTCCACTAGTTTGTTGCTCGGCGAATCAAGAGTGACTAACTCGCTTCTCGCTCGACGGAATCAAGAGCGACTAACTCACTTCTCGCTCGACGGGAAGGGACGTAACCCCCATTCGACTTGCATAGCATCCCGCTAAGCTTGATCACTCTTCAGAAGTGATCATATGCACCCTCTTTCTCGATAGTGCGCACCGACTCTAGCGGTACTTCCATGGAGCTCGCTTAGGAGCCACTCTTGAACCTCAAAAGTGCTCCCAAAGAGGTGCTCCACCCCGCTTCAGGAGTGTCGCACAGAGCCGCTCCAACCTGGTTCAGTTCTCTCACAAATACATTCCAACTCGCTTCAGTCGTGCTCACATAGAGCTGCTCTAGAGACTCCCTTCTGCTTCTAGCACTTCCCTCGAGTCCTCCAGGCATGGATCAAAATCATCCAAAATTCATGCATTTGAGCTCTCCTAAAAATGTTGGACGTTCTTTGTATTTCTTTCATGGTATGCGGACCATTAGGATAGTTCCTTCCTGCAACTGTGTTTGCTGCCTTGTCAGTGTCGTGGTTCTTCCTCTATGTGTGGAGTGCTCATGTTGTAATGGGAACTCCTGATCCCACCTTTGCCACCATGGGATCTTCATCAACTATCTTTCATGGTGCATTATGAAATCTTGGCATGTCGTCCAAGTTGACTATCCACAACAATATTGATTGGAGTATATCGTTCTCTTTCCTGATGCAAGCCCAAAGGAAGCATCATCACCTCAACGATCCCCACCAACAAACAGATTCTCCCAATTATGTTGATTGGGATGTTAGTGATGCACTCATTCACATATAGTTAGCGAATTACCTTTCGGATGCCCGCCTACTCATGTCATGATGTGATGGTAAAAGTGTGTGATCATCTAACAACACTTTACTCCGAAGGTGCCATGACTTCGAGTATCTATTCTTTGTATTCAGTTTTTTTTACTCTCACTACACTTCCTTCAGAAGCCACATATCAAGAGGTCCAATCTCTAGGGTCGGCCTTTCTCCGGTGACATTGCCACAAAGCAAAGACACTTTGAAGAATTGCTGATTGTTTACTACCTTCAGCGCGCTATATGCATGTGAAATAATCCGACAATAGGTTCTAGGAGATAGTACCATTCCTACTCGGGATTCTTCTTCCACTAGAATCTGTCGTTACTCATCTACTTGATTGGACCACTATTGCCTCTTATCCTCCAGTTGATAGTTTTGTTAATGTTGTTGGACGTGGAGGACATACTCGTGGAAGTCGCTCACCATGTCACCCCACTTGCACTTATTGCGTCAAGATAAGTCACCCGGTTGAGTGATGCTTTGTCAAGCATCCTCATCTTCTACCACATGAACAATCGGTTGAGTGATGCTTTGTCAAGCATCCTCTCTGGCTCCGACACAAGCATATGGTTTTCACAAGCTAACATTGATGCACTCATCGCCCGCTGCGTATTTGTGGTCAAGTACCAGTCAAATGGATAAATTGATAGGTACAAGGCATGACTTGTTGTCAAAGGTTTTACATAGACTTATGACGTGGACTTCTTGACATATTCTCTTATGTAGCCCGCATAAGTCCTATTCGTGTTATGTTCCCTATGGTCATTACTAGGGACTGACTTATCTTTCAACTCGATGTTAAGAATGCTTACTTATATGTTGATCTAAAGGAGACCGTTTACCTGGAGCAATCACGAGGTTATGTTACTCAGAGGAAGTCCAACTATGTAAATTCAAGGAAGCGATTTATGGTTGTAAATAGAGTCATCGTGTTTGGTTTGACAAGTTTAATGTGTTTATTTGCACAATTGACTTTCATCGTAGTTATGCAGATCACTCGTTGTTTAGAAGAAATAGAAACAATTGTATTACCATTCTAGCAGTGTATGTTAATGATATTTTGCTTACTGACAATGTTGTATCTTGTTGGAATAGCCCATATAGAGGGCCCATATTTGGGCCCATGTATTCTTCCCCTCTTTAGTCTCACATCTTGTATAGGAATTTTTCTCTCCTCCTCTCTCCTATATATATGCACTTACTCTTTGTATTTGATGATAAGAAATACACATACAAGCTTTTGCTCATCTTCTACATGGTATCAGAGGCAGGTTCCCTTTTTTTCCGCAACCTCCTGCGGTCTCCTGGTCTAAACCCGCATCCTGCGATCTCCTGTTTTTCTAACCGCTCCTCCTTGCGATCTCAGGAGTAGCAGCCCCCCCCCCCCCCTTCCGCGCCTCCGCCTCCTCCTCCCGTCAGTTTTATACTCCTCCCTCTGGCACGTGGGGCCCACTGCCCTCTATCCTGCTCGCTACTCTGCTCGCCCCTCAGCGATCATTCTCCTCGCAGCAGTCCCCTAATCGATCTCCTGTTCTCCTCGCAGCGGTCTCCCAAGCTCCTCGCAGCGGTCTCCTAATCGATCTCTTGTTCTCCTCGCAGCGGTCTCCCAAGCTCCTCGCAGCGGCATCTCCTTGCAGCGGTCTCCTAATCGATCTCCTGTTCTCCTCCCAGCGGCCTCCCTGCCGGTCTCCTCACAGCAGCTCGCCCGGCCTTCCCTAGTCAGCAGCTCGCCCGGCCTCTCTCTGCCGGTCTCCTCACAGCAGCTTGCCCGGCCTCTCCCTGCCGATCTCCTCACAGCAGCTCGCCCGGCCTCTCCTTGCCGGTCTCTTCCCAGCAGCCCGCCAGCCCCGCTTCTATCTTTAATGGGATCCTCCGTTGACTCCACCACGGTGCCTGCTCCGCCTCAGCCTGACAACCTGGGTCAGCCTCCCGAACTTCGTGATGAGCTGCGAATCACCACAATCTCCCTCTCCGGAAAAGGAAACTTCATAAAATGGGTTCACTCGGTCCGGCGAGTTCTTCAGTCCAAGGGACTTCTGGATCATCTCACCCAAGGGCCTCCAGTCCCTGCTACGGAGACTTGGCTCCGTAATGACGGACGCGTTCAGACTTGGCTCCTCAACTCGATGAATGGAGAGTCATACCAGATGGTAATGTATCACGAGACTGCTAAAGCAATGTGGGATGAGCTCCACTCTCTATACTCGGGCAAGGACAGCCTTCAACATCTCTACGACATCATCACAGATCTCCAGGCTTTAGATACGGCTGGGGCTGATAACATGATCTCCTTCGTTGCTCGCACCAAGACTCTGGCCGAGGCATGGATCCAGCATCAACCGTCCACCAATGATCACGCTGCTCAACGAGCTCAGAAGGAAGCTGTCATCATTGCTATGATCATGGCTCGTGTTCCACCACACTTACAAAGCATCCGAAATCAGGTTCTGGCCTCGGCCATCACTCCTTCCCTCTCAGATGTGTGCTCCATGCTCCTCAAGACCTCAGCACCTATGGCGGATCCTACTCTTCCCTCACCGACCCTTCTTCAGCACACTCCTGCTCCCTTACTCTCTGTGCCTCCTTCAGCTCGTGGTGGACGTTTTGCCTCTCGGGGAAGCTGTTCGTTCTGTGGGCGAGATGACTACTTTGAGACGACCTGCTATCGGAAGCCTGAGAATCCTCCTCGTCCAACTGCCGCTGTTGTTGCTGATGACAGCCCCCCGGTCTCCCGCGCCGATCTTGACGCTCTCCGCCTACAGTTCCAACAGCTTCAAGGGATGATGTCCCCACCTGCCTCAGTCGCCTTCGTCTCCAATTCAGGTATAACCTGTCTCTCAACGAGTCCACGCTGGATAGTGGACTCTGGTGCTACTCATCATATCACCTCGCTACAACCACCAACGTATTTGAATGCTCCTCACCCGAAGTGTATCACCGTGGCCAATGGGGAGACGGTTCCAGTCTCTGGCTCGGCTGACCTCTCTCTTAGCCCCTCCATCTCTCTCCGCTCGGCTCTTCATGTTCCAGGATCCCCGTTCAATTTACTTTCTGTTAGCCGTCTTACTTCGGACCTGGATTGTTCCCTGACATTTACATCCTCTTCTTTTCTGATACAGGATCGGCGGACGCGGACTACCATTGGTAAGGGGCGACTGCGTAACGGGCTCTACCTTCTCGATGACTCTCCCACTATCCTCTCATCGGTCTCCTCTGCTGAGTGGCATCAACGTCTTAGACATGCTCCCCTCCCAGTTCTCCAGAAGGCACTTCCCGATGTATCTTTCCCAACTTTTAAATGTGATTCTTGTATTTTGGGCAAACAACCGCGTTCTTCTTTTCCCGCACATTGTACTCGGAGCTCTGCTCCTTTTGATCTATTACATTCTGATATATGAGGACCCTATAAAATTACTAGTATTTCTGGGTTTCGATATTTTCTTACGTTTATTGATGACTATTCACGAGTTACCTGGTTATACTTACTTCGCAATCGCTCGGAGCTCCTTCGCGTCTTTCGGGCGTTCATCCTTGAAACTTGCACACAATTCTCCACCACCATCAAAACTCTACGAACCGATAATGCTCGTGAATACACAGGCAACGAATTTGCAAATTTATGCTCTGAATTCGGGATTATCCACCAGACTTCATGTCCCTACACCCCACAGCAAAATGGTGTGACTGAACGGAAGAACCGACACTTACTTGATGTTGCCCGCTCTCTCATGCTTCACATGAACGTTCCCAAAGCCTATTGGAACTTTGCGGTCTTCACAGCCTGCTTTCTTATTAACCGTCTTTCATCCTCTGTCCTCAACAATGTCACTCCTTTCAGCCTCCTCTTTCCTTCTACTCCGGCCTTTCGCCTCACACCTCGAATCTTCGGGTGTACGTGTTACGTTCATATCCTGGGACCATCTACGGACAAGCTGGATCCCAGGGCGGCCAAGCAAGTTTTCGCTGGCTACTCACGTACACAGAAGGGCTACGTCTGTTATTCTCCTACTACTCGCAAAGTCTCTGTATCGCCGGATGTTACCTTCCGGGAGGACCAACCATTCTTCTCTGCTCCAGTATCCACGCCTACGCCAATACCTACCCCACTGCCTGTCCTCCGACCTATCATTCCCGTTCACACACCGGCTCCTCCTTCCCCGAGTTCTGCTCCTGCCCCCTCCAAGCCACCTCTCATCTGTGTCTACTCTCGTCGCACTCTCCCTCCCGTTGCCCCTACGCAGTCGGCCTCAACCTCGAGTACTCAGCATCTGGCTGATCCAGTAACAGAATCAACCGCTCATCCAATGGAGAACTATGTTTCCCTACATCGTCTCTCTCCCCAACTCCAGACACTTGCTACCTCGTTGTCCACAATTGCTATTCCTAACTCTGTGCATGAGGCTCTACAACATCCTGGGTGGCGCGCTGCCATGGAGGAAGAAATGGCTGCTCTTTGGGCTAACAAGACATGGACTCTGGTACCCCGTCCTACTGGACAGAAACTCGTTGGGTGTAAATGGGTTTTTGTTATCAAGCATGCTCCTGATGGAACCATTGACCGTCTGAAAGCTCGCTTGGTTGCTCGTGGCTATACTCAACAACAGGGTATCGACTATGAAGAGACCTTCTCTCCAGTGGCTAAACTCAACATTGTTCGTGTGCTTATCTCCGTCGTCGTACATCGACGGTGACCATTATTTCAGCTGGATATTAAGAATGCATTTCTTAACGGCGATATCCATGAAACTGTTTTCATGGAGCAACCTCCCGGGTTTGAGACCACGGGGGAGTCCTCTCTGGTCTGTCGTCTATTGCAGTCTCTTTATGGTCTAAAACAATCACCTCGCAACTGGTTCGACAAGTTCAGCAAGGCTCTTCGGGAGATTGGCTTTACTCGAAGCAAGGCAGACTTCTCCTTGTTCACTCGCCAACAGACAACGAGAACAGTTATTCTTCTGGTTTCTGTGGATGACATCATAATTACTGGAGATGACGCCAAAGGAATACAGGCGGTAAAACAACATCTTAGCTCTGTATTTCAGACAAAAGATCTGGGCCACCTTCACTACTTCCTGGGTCTGGAGGTCGCCAGAAGACCAGATGGCCTTGTCCTCTCTCAGAGAAAGTACTGTCTCGATCTTCTTCATGATGCAGGATACTCAGGCTGCAAACCGACGAACACTCCACTGTGTGCTCAAGCTTCCGACTCAGACCTGCAACTACAGAACCCAGAATACTATCGCCGACTTGTTGGAAAATTAATCTACCTAACGGTAACAAGACCTGATATATCCTTTGTCGTGGGTATGGTCAGCAGATACATGCACTCCCCTCGAAAATCTCACCTTCAGGCCGTCGAAAGGATTCTTAGGTATCTCAAAACAGCTCCTGGTCAGGGACTGGTTTATAAAACATCATCGTCAACTCCAAGATTGGTGGCATACTCTGATGCTGACTATGCTGGGTCCCTGGATGATCGACGGTCAACAAGTGGTTTCTGCACATACTTTGGAGGACACCTGATTACCTGGCGAAGTAAGAAGCAAGCTGTTGTTGCGAGATCCTCAGTCGAAGCAGAATACCGGGCAATGGCATCTGTGGTCTCTGAACTCACATGGCTTGAGAGCCTCCTGACTGACCTTGGTGTAAAACTTCCTTCACCAGCTCTCCTCTTGTGTGATAGTCAAGCTGTTATACACATTGCCAAGAACCCAGTCTTCCACGAAAGAACAAAGCACATTGAAGTAGATTGTCATTTCATCCGGGAGAAAGTTCAAATGAAGAAGCTAGAGTTAAAGCATGTTCCGGGTACAGAACAAGTGGCGGATGTCCTCACAAAGGCCCTATCCAGTACTCTCTTCTATCAATGCCTGTCCAAGCTTGGATCCTACGACTTGTACGCTCCAGCTTGCGGGGGAGTGTTGGAATAGCCCATATAGAGGGCCCATATTTGGGCCCATGTATTCTTCCCCTCTTTAGTCCCACATCTTGTATAGGAATTTTTCTCTCCTCCTCTCTCCTATATATATGTACTTACTCTTTGTATTTGATGATAAGAAATACACATACAAGCTTTTGCTCATCTTCTACATATCTAAATTGGAAGAGATCAAAGCAATGTGTAAACATTTTGTAACGAAAGACTTGGGCAACCTCGTCACTTTCTTGGAATTGAAATTTCTATATGTAGAAAAGGTGTAGTGTTGAGTCAGCGGAAGTATGACAATGACCTTCTTGCTGAGACAAGGCTACTAGGAGTAAGCCCACTCGAACTCCATTGCCCATATGGGTGGACTGTATATTGGAAGAAACTTTCCTCTTATGAAATATGCAACTCGCTACAGACGCCTAGTGGGTAAACTTATTACTTGACTATAACCAGACCAAGCGTTGCATTTGTTGTTGAAATGGTTAGTCAATTTATGCATAAACCATGAGTCACTTGGATGTATCTATGAAGATCCTAGAGTATATAAAGCGGTCACCCGGTTAAAGGCACACTATTCAAAAGAAGTGGTCTCCTACAAGTTAGCATATTCAGATGCAAGTTATGCTGGCAATAAAACTGATATGAAGTCAACATTTGGTTATTGCACTTTTTTAGGAGGCAAGTTTGTCACATGGCGCTGCAAGAATCAAAATATAGTATCCAGATTCAGTACGGAAGCAAAATACTGTGGAATAGCACAAACATCATGCAATCTTAAGTGGCTCATAACCTTTTTAAATGATCTTGCAGAAATTTACACAACTTCTACACCGATGTACTGTGACAATCAGGCCTCCATTCACATTACCAAAATTTGTGTATTTTTTGAGAGGACTAAATATATAGTAGACTATCATTTCATTAGAAAAATTCTTAGTGGATGGATATGCACTTTTGTTACCGCAGAAAAAGAGCTTAATGATATCTTCAGTAAGATGTACCAAACTGGGCATGGTTGATATTTATGCTCCAACTTAAGCGGGAGTATTAGAATTAAGTCAGTCCCATGCCGCCTGTGGTGTTTTCCTAGTTTTTGTATCCTCTATGTATATTGATGGGGATCATTCATCGCACGTGGGCCGTCTCCCTATGCGGCCCACACTTATCTATTCCCGGAGGAGGTGTCGATCAGATCATCATTTGGACGATCTGGGTCCACGGTTGCGTCTGGAGTGCTGTTTGAACATTTTTATGTGGTTTCTTTTATTTTTTTATGTATTATTTAGTGAAATCTAACACTTACGTGTACTACCAATCATAGATGTCTGCAATGGTGCCCTAAGTAGGTTTATTATAAATAAGAGGGAAAGGGGGCTGGTTTCATTTAATTGCAGTTTTTGGAGAACTCTATTTGCCGGAATCCGGCGATCTCTTGTGATGCCAACGTCACGAAGTGCCAAGGTGCCAAATCCTTGGTTTGTATCATATTTGCCCCTGTTCTCATCCTTGCCGCCCCTCCTAACTCCTTGCAACCCTAACATCCCAGCTGCCACCCCCAAAACTGCTCCCTGCCATTGTTGACCACCCTTCTCCATGGCCACACATCCCTCCCACCACCATACCCCTCCAAACCGAACCCTTCCCCTGTTGTCTACTGCCACCGCTGGTTCGTTAGCAGCCTCCTGGTTGTTGCATCCCCCCAGCCCACCCTGGCCACCTAGGGCCAGCCAAACACCCCCTCTTCAACCCGACAGACCAAATGCCTCCTCCATCCATAAGCTAAGACTCCGCCCCTCCTTCCAGCTGCCCTCCCCACTGCATCCAGTCCACGACCAGACACTACCAGTCCCTACAACTACCGTCCAACACCCTCCTCTCCTGGCGGCTTTCACCACCTCTACGATTATTGGATCTCAACATCCTCATCATTGACTTCCCTTTTCCTTGTGAGTATTAGTTGTTTGGTGATTTGTAGTTCTTTATTTTATGGATTGTGATTCTTATATGATTTTAGATGGTAGTTTGTTTGCTCATTTTTGGGGATTGACTACTTATTTGGGGCTTATTCGCTTCTTCTATCAGTTAAACTCAAGGTGTTGATTGCATGCATCATCCTAAGGTTAGATAAGGATTATCTCCCCTGCACCGCACCCATGGTTGTATTGTTAAATTCCACATTCACGCATGCATCATATACCTTACCCCTTAATGGGATGAGTATAAGGATTGCATTCTCTCCTCGACATCAATGTGAAATTTTCATTTTTTATCAATGTGAAATTTTCATTTTTTATCAATGTGAAATTTTCATTTTTTATCAAATAAACCTACTTTTTAACGGACCAAGGTTTATGTTGAAGAAGTAAGAATCAAAGCCCACAAAAAAAGTCATTAGTCTTGTTCATTGTATTCAGCCCATATTAAGGCTCATATTGTCTTCTTTGTATATTAGTCACACATTGTGTATTAGGAATTTGATTGTAGTTTGTCTCCCTATATATAGGGTGTAGTTGTACATGGAAATTAAGAAAAAATAATGGAAATATTTCTATAATAAAATTTGTTCTTCAATCTTGTCTTTTCTTACATTGTATCAGAGCTAGTACAACAACACTAGTTCAACAACACTCAAGCCTTTATCCCACTATAGTTGTATCAGAGCTAGTGATCCTAAAAAAAAAATTTAGGTACAATCTTGCTCTCTACACGCCACAAGGCTCTCTGATTGTGCGGTCTGGCAATTTCAGTTCACAGATCGCTTATCTCCCGCTCTGTTTTCGATCTCGACTGGAAACCACCACCACCTTCCGCTTTTAAAATTTCTCCCGCTGCCAACCGGGCCCCACCATTCTGGTGTTTACTGCAACCTCCCCTTCCTACTCGCACTGTTCATCGTGAGCTCTCCCGCAATCGTTCATTCGTTGAGCTCTCTCAGGTCGCAGGACACAGTGGTCGCGCTATTCTTCTGGTCGCGCTCTTTTGGTCGCAAGCCCCTGCGATCGCCTTCATCCTCTGGTCGCGCACGATCATCGGCAACCTCACCTGAAGACCGCTTCAACTTCTTCTGCGGCCTCTTCATCTCTAATAGCAGAGACCGCCCCTCAAGCTCACTGTGGACGCCCTCGTTCGCCTTGCTCCTTACGGCATGAACTCTTCTCTACCGCGTTCGCTCCATTTCCTTCATGCGACCTCTCCTTCTGAGATCGCCAGCTCCTGTGCTCGCAAATGTCTGCATCGACTTTGCCTGTCCTCGCGAGCTCACCGTGTGACCTCTCCATCGAGCTCACCTTAACCGCCCTTTCAGTGGTTTGATCGCTCTCTGCCGCTTCTCATGTGAGTTGCAATGTTTTCGTGAGATCGTCGTGTGGCCTCTCCTCACCTGATCGTCGTGCGAACTCTTCATTGAGCTCGCCTTAACCGCCCCTTCTGCGGCTTGATTATTCTCTGCATCGCCCCGTCTTCTGGTTGTCGAGATCGTTGTTGCCGATCTTTATTCGCCGAGCTCTCTGGTGCCGAGCTCCTGCTTGCTGGTCTCCTCTTGCTGAACTCACGGCTACCGTTCCTAGTTCCTGCCAGTCATGAGAACTCCTAGGGCTCATTTTAGCACTTGTTCCCGCCCTGAAATCGACATTTTACGGGATGAACTTTGGCGCCTGCTGGATCTAATTGCTTGCACCTCTGGCCCCGTGGCCTCTTCCTTCCATGCCAGCCTTGCGTCTTGCCCTCTTGGCTTCTTGTGGATTATGGACTCCAGAGCTACCAATCACGTGTCTCCACAAAAACCCTCTCGCTACACCGATGCCCCTGCTCCCAAATTTATCACAGTTGTGATTGGTGTTACCACCCCTGTTTATGGATGTGGATATTTTGTTGTGACTCCCTCCCTTTCCTTACGTTGTGTTCTTCATGTCCCTGATTCTGCCTTTAATCTTCTCTCTATCAGTCGCCTTGCTCAAGAACATGACTGTTCCATTACTTTTGCCTCTTTTTCTTTTGTGGTGCAGGATCGCCGGACGTGGCGTGTCATTGGTACCGGTCGATTGTCAAATGGGCTCTGCACTTTTGACATTCCTGCCTCCGTGTTATCCTCGGTTACTTCCATTTACTGGCATCGTCGACTTGGTCATGCTCCTTTTCCTATCCTCCACAAAACTCTTCCTGATTTTCATGTTTGCTGACTTTCAATGCGAAACTTGTATTTACGACAAACAACACTGATCTACCTTCCCCCCTCATTGTTCTCGGACCTCCGTTCCCTTTGACTTGGTCCACTTGGATATTTGGGGTCCGTATAAAACTATCAGTCTATCTGGCTATCGGTATTTTCTGACCTTTATTAATGATCATTCTCGTGTCACCTGGTTATACTTACTGCGTGATCGCTCTGAGGTATTGTGATGCTTTCGTTCCTTCATCGCTGAAACTCGTACTCAATTCTTCAGCACCATTAAAATTCTTCGCACTGATAATGCTCATGAGTATATCAACCACGAATTTCAGGACACCTGTAATCTCTTCGGCATTCTCCATCAAACATCTTGTGTCTATACACCACAACAAAATGGTGTCGCCGAGCGAAAGAACCGCCACCTTCTGGAGGTTTCTCGCTCCCTTATATTCCAAATGCACGTTCCAACACAGTATTGGCACTTTGGTGTTTCCACCGCGTGATATTTAATTAATCGCATGTCGACAGTCCTCAACTTTACTACTCCCTTCTCCATTGTGTATCCTTCCACGCTTCCCTTTTCCCTCCCTCAAATTTTTGGATGTGTCTGTTTTGTCCATCATCTCGGACCTCCTGTCGATAAGTTGGCTCCTTGTGCTACGAAGTACATCTTTGTTGGGTACTCTTGTACACAGAAAGGTTATGTGTGTCATTCTCCTACTACTGGGAAAACAATCACCTCGGCGGATGTTATCTTCTTCGAGGATCAACCGTTCTACTCAGCTCCTCGTCCTCCTGACGTTGTATGTCCAAGGGCACTCCCATGTCTTGTTGTTCCCACTCACACTACTCCTCCCTTGCTTCCTACTCCTTATCCCGAGCTACCCTTTCCTCGCCTACTCCCTACACCTCCTCCCGTGCTTCCCTCTCCTCCTTTACAAGTGTACACTCGTCGTCGTCCTCGGTCTGATGTCCTGCGACAGTTATCGTCTACTGATGTTGCTCCCCAGGCCGATGATCCGCCTACGGCTCCCTCCCACGATGTTGTTGCTTCTACCGCTCACCCTCTCTCTAATTATTTATCCTTGCACCGCCTATCTTCTCCCCTTCGCATGCTTGTGGCGTCCTTGTCCTCTATTTCCACCCCGTCTTCTGTGCAGGCGACTCTTCGGCATCCGGGGTGGCAGGCGGCAATGGATGAGGAAATGACCGCTCTCTGGGCCCTTATTCCCCTTCCTCCTGGTCATTCTCTGGTTGGCTGTAAATGGGTCTTTACCATCAAGCATCGCTCTGATGGGACAATCGAGCGCCTCAAAGCTCGTCTTGTTTCTCGTGGCTACATTCAACAACACGGTCTTGATTATGAAGAGATATTATCTCCTGTTGTCAAGCTCAATACTGTCCTCGAAGTTATCTCTCTATATTGATGACATTCTCCTTGTTTATTCGTCGCCGTCCAACAGGCACAGTGGTACTTCTTGTCTATATTGATGACATTCTTCATCCCTGACATCAATTTAGTCAAAAAGCATTTGGCCTCACAGTTTCAGACTAAAGATTTGGGTCCTCTCCGATACTTTTTGGGTATCGAGGTTACTCGACGTCCCGATGGACTTATCTTATATCAACGAAAATAATGCCTCAATCTTCTTCGCGATGCAGGCTATTCGGGATGTAAGCCCGCTGACACACTTATGGATGTCAACCACAAATTATGTGCTCATGCCACAGTCAATGATTCTCTTCTTCAAAATTCGGAGTATTACCGTCGATTGATTGGCAAACTCATTTATCTCACTGTCACCAGGCCGGATATATCCTTTGATGTTGAATTTGTGAACCGTTTTATGCATGCCCCATCAAACTCTCATCTCCAGGTCATGGAACGTATTCTCAGGTATCTGAAGAATGCCCCTGGACAAGGGCTTGTGTATCAGCCTTCCTCTTCTCTTTCTCTCCTTGCCTACTCTGACGTTGATTATGTCGGCTCTCTCGATGATCGTCGCTCTACGAGTGGATTATGCACATATTTTGGTGGACATCTGGTCACCTGGCGAAGCAAAAAGCAAATTGTCGATGCATGCTCCTCTGCCAAGGCTGAGTATCGCTCAATGGCTTCTGTTGTTTCTGAACTTACTTGGCTAGAGTCTTCTTTATGATTTGGCCGTCAAACTTCCTTCTCCAGCAGACCTTTTTGCGATAATCAAGCTGCTATCCACATCGCCAAGAATCTTGTATTTCATGAGCGTACGAAACACATCGAAGTTGATTGTCATTTGGTCCGTGAAAAGGTTCAATCTCGGAAGTTGATTTTACGACATGTTCCTACTGCAGAATAAGTGTCAGACATTATGACAAAAGGCCTTACATCGTCCACTATATTGCAACTTTCTTTCCAAGCTTGGTGTCTACGACTTGTATGCTCCAGCTTTCGGGGGAGTGTTGAAGAATGAAGAATCAAAACCCACAAAATAGTCATTATTCTTGTTCATTGTATTTGGCCCATATTAAGACCCATATTGTCTTCTTTATTTATTAGTCTCACATTGTGTATTGGAAGTTTGATTGTAGTTTGTCTCCCTATATATATGGTGTAGATGTACGTGAAAATTAAGAAAAAATAATGGAAATATTTCTATAATTAAATTTGTTCCTTAATCTTGTCTTTTCTTACCGTTTAAAAATACCGGACTCTATTTATACCAAGATTTTAAAAACTGGCATCAATTTGTTTTATTCTAAAAGGTTTAAAAACCAACTTTTTCTCTTCTTTATTGACATGTCGCTAAGAAGTCTTGAAATATGGAGAGCGCTGCCTTCCAAAATAGAGCTCTCTTACTCCTTTATATGAAAGGGATATTCTCTATTCCATTAACTTAATAAATAATATGTAGAGCAGTAATTCGTATCTTTTAATTGTCTTCCTATCGTAGGTATTGAACTTTTTGGATATGTGAATACCCAAATGTTAATTTTCTCTAGGAAATGCAAGGTAAAACTGGTAATTTAGAATCAATCTTATAATTGAGATTTGGGTAATTCGTACCCAAATTGTGTCAATTACAGGGGAATTAAATTAATGAGTCATACTATGAAACTATGAGAACGAGTAATAGAGAGAAGAGTTAGACGAGAGACTAGCATCTCAGAGAATCAATTTAGATTCATGTCAGAGAGGTCAACCATGGAAGCTATACATCTCTTGAGGAGACTCATTGACAACTATCGAGAAAGACGAAAAGATTTGCATATGTTGTTTATCTATCTGGAGAAGGCTTATGATAGGGTTCCAAGAGAGGTCTTGTGGAGAGTCTTAGAAAAGAAAGGTGTAAATGTATCATACATTGACGTAAACAAAGATATGTGTACAAATTCAGTGACCAGGGTGAGGACATCTGGAGGATTAACACAGGAATTTCCTATCGTTGTTGGCTTACATCAAGGGTCAGCTTTAAGCCCTTATCTCTTTACCCTTATCTTAGATGAGCTCATCGGACATATCCAACAAGCAATACCTTGGTGTTTATTATTTGCAGATGATATTGTTTTGGCCGATGAGACGCGTGAGGGTGTAAACGCGAAACTTGAATCTTGGCGAGACACTTTAGAAAAGAAGGGTTTTAGGTTGAGCAGGACAAAGACGGAGTATATAGAGCTTAAATTTAGTAGTGCAAGAAGGTCGGATGACTCCGTCATTAAATTGGGTGACCAAGATATTTCCCGCAGTGAGTGCTTTAAATATTTGGGATCGATAATACAAAAAGATGGAGGTGTAGATAAAGATGTGATACATAGAATCCAAGTAGGTTGGTTGAAGTGGAGAGGCGCGTATGGGATCTTATGTGATCGTAAAGTACCATTAAAACTTTAAGGCAAGTTTTATTGTACTGCAATTAGACCAGCAATGCTCTACGGTTTTGAGTGTTGGGCAGTGAATGGTGTACATGAGCAAAAAATGGGAGTTGTGGAGATGAGAATGCTTAGGTGGATGTGTGGTCACACGAGACTGGATAAAATTAGGAATGAATGTATCAGGGATAAGACAAGAGTGGCGCCAATTGTAGAGAAGATGCGAGAAGCTCGTTTAAGATGGTTCGGACATGTACATAGGAGACCATTAGAGGCACCTATTAGGCGTTGTGAGAGTTTAGTCACTAGACATGTTAAACGGGGGAGGGGTAGACCAAAAAAGACTTGGAATGAAACTATAAGGAAAGCATGATGTACTTAGGCATTAGTGAGACTATGATTAAAGATAGGGCACCATGGCGACAGAGGATCCATATAGCCGACCCCACTATGGTGGGATAAAGGCTTGAGTGTTGTTGTTGTTGGTGAGCTTGTGTCATTGATCTGCATTATAGTTGTACGGCAGTTGATTGAAATTAGAGGTTCTGTTTCTAGGTTTTTTAATTTTTTCCGTTTTTTGGGAGAACAACTTCAATTATTTAGGTAGTTTAAATATAAATTTAGTAGTAATACTAACAGAAAATACTATGGACTTATTTTTAGATCATTTGCTTCAGGCTGCCCTTAAAGCTGCTAGAGAGACAACAGATGGGAAGGATGAGGAATTAGCATTGTTACGACACGAAGTAGAGGTGATTTATGTGCTTTTATTCTTAAAATTTCATGGACATATCAAAATTTCTTAGTCCTACAATGGCAGCTGGATACAACTGGTGAACTCTGTTTTTCTGTATTTTTCTATCTGTGTGCTAGGCTGCAAGAGAGGAGGTTTCCACTGCTCTGGAGCAGTTGAGTGAAACTGAGTCTGAGGCTAAAGCTCTTCGGTCGATAACACAAAGAATGATTTTGACAGGGGAAGAGATGGTTTGTGCATTAACATTAGATAGTTTGTGGACCTTTATTTTTATTGTTATGCAATGTTAAAGGGGTGTTTTTCATAATTATCTCTTATTACCATTGACTAGAAAGATATTCATGGGATCATGTTTCAACTGATAGGAAGAGGTTGTTCTCAAGAGATGTTGGCTTGCTCGCTATTGGGGTTTGGCTGTACAACATGGTAAGATTTTCCCACTATGACTATTTGATTGTGATAAAATATGTTTAATGATAATGATGAGCGTTCTATTTTTGCCCCACGTAAACTTGTTAATGATGGAGATCAATTGCGCCTTATTTGGGCGATTTTTATTATCGACATTTTGGATTGTTGGATGGACTATCAGAGACATGATTGTGTCCGACTCGATTTTTTGTATTTTCTTATTATTTTCAGATATGTATTTTGAGATTTAGGATAAGTTATCCGATCGAGCAATTGTGGTCCTCGGATGACTTAACTTATATCTCCTCCCTCCTTTATATATATATATATATATATATATATTCTCTTGTTAGGTATTCGGGAGATATCAAGATTACAACTTCTTTTCACGATGCCGCTCAGTTGCCTCCTCCTCAGTGCAAAGCTTAGGACCCCGCCGGCGGCTATGCCCTCCGACCAGTGGTGCCGATTCCACTGTCTCTCTCTGAAGTCTTCGTCCATTCCACCTCACGTCATAGCCTTCCAACCCCCCGATGATGCTCCAGCCGCCCGAAACCAGTTGTCAGCCACTCTTATCGCTTGCCCTATATCTGGTACCCCCCCCCCCCCCCAACCTCCACAGCCAGCAACTATCTTCCTTAGCCTCGTTTCCTTCCAACCCCTTCTCCAGCATCCCCGACCTCCACAGAACCCTTTCCCACTTCCCAATCCACGGGCCAATGCCCCCGCCCGCCCCATCAACCCTCCAAATCCATTCCTCTACCGCCGCAACCACCAAACAAACTTCCCACACGTCTCTTCCCCACCGACCAGCCATCCATTTAGCCTTGCCACATCCCCAAAGCATCCCCGACCTCCACAGAACCCTTTCCCACTTCCCAATCCACGGGCCAATGCCCCCGCCCGCCCCATCAATCCTCCAAAATCCATTTCTCTGCCGCCGCAACCAGCAAACAAGCTTCCCCCACGTCTCTTCCCCACCGACAAGCCATCCATTTAGCCTTGCCACATCCCCAAAGCCCCTTCCTTAATCTACAAACCCTAGAAATTTCGCTCGCTTCATAATTCCTTGCCAACCGCACATCAGAACCAACGCATTGCACATATGACTGTTCTGAGCCCGCCTACCATACCCTCCACCATTAGTGTCAATTACTTGGTGAGTTGTACATTTCTGTTTCATTTCTCGCATTGTGCGGATGTTCACTTGTTGCTAGTAATCTTTGGCTTATATTAGTTGACTTATTTATTTCTTTGTAGACGTGAAATACTTATTCGCTTGCATTTAATTTTTGTATACTCTTAGTTAATTGTAGTTATCACTTGTTTACTTAATTTGAAATATTTGTGATCGAATGTGACTCAATCGTGTGAGTGTTATGTGCTCGCCAGAGTAGTGGTCGGAGGTGGAGAAGATATTGTGGAGCCGGAACCGTGTCTGCCTAGGCGGGGCGTGCTCGGAAGAAGAGCTACCAATATCTCACACAAAGAGAAGAAAATAGAATACTTCTAGGATGCATTCCACTAGCCCAAGGGGCACTTAAATAGGATTGCAACATTGGATTCAAGTACCAAAATACCCTTAAATGAAATAAAGTAACCTACGCTAGACTCGATGATATTTAATAAATACGCGACTCCATATTAATAAAATATATAATTTATTCACGTAATATATCTAGGCCGACTAGTTTATTGTCATAACATACCACCCCTGCTTTGAATCGAGCTTGCCCCGGTCGGTGCAAACCTCAGATTGCTTAACTGGAGCGTGGGGCTCGAAATGTCGTAGGGGTTGCAGGCTTGAAAGGGCGCAGAGGACAGACTGGGAAAAAGGGCGAGCAGGGTAGGTTCGCAGCAGACGGGTTCGAAGCAAACGGGAACGGGTCGAAGCGCTGGAGGCTGCGGTTTATGTTTGCTGCTCGAGGGGGACGGGTTGAAGCACTGGAGCAGAGCGCTGGAGCTTGAGGGGGACGGGTCGAAGCGCTGGAGCAAAGCGCAGGTACTTGAGGGGGACGGGTTGAAGTGTTGGAGGCTACGGTGTATGTGGGGATCGAAAGGAAACACGCGTGCAAGCAGCGGCGTTGTTCTGTGATGTCATGTTGTTGGCGAGACCAGCTGGATGTTTTTGGCGAGACCATCTAGATATCGCTGGGCTCGATGAAGACTGGCGTCGATTCGACTAGAAGAGATGTGCGACTTGTCTGGAGGTCGTGTCGTCTGCGTTGAGGGAGGCGTCGGTGACGTTGACTGGAGATGGCGAAGCGCTAGCAGAGGAGACTGTTTCGTGCTAGTTGGAATCGAATGGAACTGCAGATCGAGAGCAAAAAAATGGGCCTAGGTTTTGCAGGTGGAGTGTGGTGAAGATGGAGGAAGAAATAGCTCTGATACCTAGTTGTTATGTACTCGTTGGAGTAGTGGCCGGAGGTGGAGAAGATATTGTGGAGCCGGAACCGCGGCTGCCTAGGCGGGGCGTGCTCGGGAGGAGAGAGCTACCAATATCTCACACAAAAACAAGAGAAGAGAATAAAATACTTCTTGGATGCATTCCACTAGCCCAAGGGGCCCTTAAATAAGATTACAACATTGGACTTAAGTACCAAAATACCCTTACATGAAATAAAGTAACATACGCTAGACTCGATGATATTTAATAAAGACGTGACACCACATACTCATAATTTATTCATGTAATATGTCTAGGCCGACTAGCCTATGCCCATAACAATGAGCTACGTGTTTTATTATTTAATTGATGGCTCGTCGGAAATACTTGCATGGTTGAATCACTCATGAGCATCGCATTAGAGTTTAGGGTTAGCCATCAATAATGCATCGGATTGCGTGTGTGCATGCGTCCGCATCTTCATTTTAGGGTTTGTCGTGGTTCCATTACATTCGCCATGGTTGCTTGCATTGCATCTAGGTTTAGGGCATCACACGTCAGTCCCCTATAGGTCCGTCCTATGCCAGTTAGACTTGTATATATGTAAACAAGAATTATGTACCTTTTATCTGCTCGTTTGGTCATCAGAATAAAATAAGGAATCTAAAATTGATATTGTTCTTCTTGTTACAAATATAATGAAAAAGGCATCAGTTGTAGATTTTTTTTAATGTTATTGCCTTATTGGAACAATTTACTGAAAATGACGATAATTAAGAACCTGATGCCTTTAAACATTTTTATTGCAAATTAGAGGGATTGACCACTTCCAAGGTACCAATTATAGCAACACTGGATTATGCAGCGGGTAATGGGAAATGTAATTAGATGAGCCCATGGGTGTGAAATGTAGCTATTTTCTTATTCACGGAGTATTGAATTAGGGCTTGGCTTGGCCTGATACAAATTATCTTATGTACTTTCCTTCCTATAATGTCTTTCATATAGGACTCTATTTTTTGGGGTTTATATAATTGGACTTAAGTACCAAAATACCCTTACATGAAATAAAGTAACATACGCTAGACTCGATATTTAATAAAGACGTGACACCATAAAATACATAATTTATTCACGTAATATATCTAGGCCGACTAGCCTATGCCCATAACAATGAGCTACGTGTTTTATTATTTAATTGATGGCTCGTCGGAAATACTTGCATGGTTGAATCACTCATGAGCATCACATTAGAGTTTAGGGTTAGCCATCAATAATGCATCGAATTGCGTGTGTGCATGCGTCCGCATCTTCATTTTAGGGTTTGTCGTGGTTCCATTACATTCGCCATGGTTGCTTGCATTGCATCTAGGTTTAGGGCATCACACGTCAGTCCCCTATAGGTCCGTCCTATGCCAGTTAGACTTGTGTATATGTAAACAAGAATTATGTACCTTTTATCTGCTCGTTTGGTCATCAGAATAAAATAAGGAATCTAAAATTGATATTATTCTTCTTGTTACAAATATAAGGAAAAAGGCATCAGTTGTAGATTTTTTTTAATGTTATTGCCTTATTGGAACAATTTACTGAAAATGACGATAATTAAGAACCTGAAAATGCCTTTAAACATTTTTATTGCAAATTAGAGGGATTGACCACTTCCAAGGTACCAAGTATAGCAACACTGGATTATGCAGCGGGTAATGGGAAATGTAATTAGATGAGCCCATGGGTGTGAAATGTAGCTATTTTCTGATTCACGGAGTATTGAATTAGGGCATGGCTTGGCCTGATACAAATTATCTTATGTACTTTCTGATGGGGATCGACCGCATGTTCGTGATCGGAGATCGGACCACCACTCGGCGGGACTCATTTTTGCTGATTTGGCGGAGATGCATTGATCGGATCGTCGATCTGAGACCGCGAGCGCGTCCGGAGCGTCACTTTTCATTTATATGTATTTATTAATAATTTTTGGAGTTGTATTTATTGTTTTAGGACACCGGGCGTAACGGACGATCATAGTCGTTCACGCCGGGTGCCCAACCGCCCCCCTCTCGTTATAAATAGGGGCGGATGTTCTCATTTTGGGGGTCATTGCTGAGTTTTGTGAGAGATTCCAGAATTCCGGCAATCATCGTGGTGCGACGCCACGAGCCCGGGTGCGATGTTCGGTTATTTTCAGTTATTATTTTGTTTCTATTTCACTAACCACCCACTGTAACTATGTCCTGCTAATCTGTCGAGGAACCGCCTGTAGTTTCCCCTCTACCCACGATTTATGCATCCAGGAAGAAGAAAACCGCCAAAGTTCCTGTACACCTTCCTCCTCGGCAAAGTGACTGTTCATCTTCATCTTCCTCGCCATTAATCCCGCGAACCCACTGTGAGCCACCACTATTCCCCTTCGTAACCCGCGATCCCGTTACTGTGCGTCTCCTTCTTTCTCTCAACGGGAACGAAAGCCCACTGGCTTGCCGGTCAATTCCCCAGCCGACCACACCCCCTTTGCACATCAGCGACCTCCTCCCCCATCACTCGTTACTGTTTACCTCCTCCCTCATCGACGGAAGCAATTCCTGTCGCTGGTCGCTGCTCGACTCCACCCACGACTTCGATTCCTGGAGGAGAGGACCGCCCCTGTTCATCTTCATCCCTACCCGCATACAGTACATCCTCCCTCTCACTTGTCACCCTCAGCCTCCAATGTCCCAAGCCAAAACGAAGCTCTCTCGCCCATTCCTACAGTCACACATCACTCCCCTGCTTCCTGTAAACAGCAGCCTGCTCCTCTTCAAATCCAGCAACCATCAGCCATCTCCCTCCCTCTCCAGCGACCAATTGTCTGTCTCCTTCGGATCCAGTGCTCCTTCCCTTCACTCAAAGACAATCCCTCCACGACAATCCCACTACAGCAGCCCCTCTACGTCCAGTCACCGCCGTTGCTTCCTCCGTCGGGACTTCGCCAGCTACCGTCATCGAATTCCTCGTGCTTGTGAGTACTAACTTAATGTATTGTTTTACTTTTTGATGTTAAATATTGGATGATATTATATGTTTGCTTGGGTATTTGAGATCGTTAGTGTCAGTGTTTAATTTCCTTTAGTGCTATAAATCTTATTTGCGCAAGTTGTAGTGGAAAGCACCCCTTGTGAAAAAAACGTGTTTATTAGCTTGCGCGCGTGAAAATTATTGTGAACTCTGCGTTGATTTGCTAGCCACTTATAAATTATTGCGAACGTTTAATTCCGGATTAATTGAATACATGCACTCATCATTTAGGTTGGGCATGATCGCATTCATTCCGCACATCCACTTAGATTTGTATTAGCGTGTCGACACCGTCGATTATTTCATACTGCCCCTTTTTGTCCTGCGTCAGTTTGGTATCAGAGCCCAGGTTAAGGCTTACTTTAAAATACGCGGGACTTCATGTTACGCCACCCAATGTCTTATCATAGTGGTCGTCACTACACTGGTCCTCAATTTGAGGAACCACCATCCGTCTACACTCGATCCCATAGAGTGTCGTCAGAGAGGTCTTCACACTATTATGACGATTATCGTCATCCTCATCCCCGCATTCGAATGGATCATGTTGATCCTTCGACACGACCTTATGATGGTAGAGTTGAGTATCATTCAGGTCATCGTCGCTACACGTCTCCTCTATTTGAGGAACCTGAGTCTGTATACGCACGAGCCCCACCGCACGTTCGTAGGACTCCCGTCCACCCACGAGCACAACCTGATTATCCTCAAGAATCCTACAGAGGTCACCCTCAGCGAGGTAGCACCACACGTAGTGGCCTTCCTAATGTTCCGAAAGCGGACATGACGGAAGCCGAATTTTTGCACTTGGATTTTAAGAAGTTTGATCAATTGGATGCACAATATGATGATCTTTGCACTCGTGTCGCCGCCATTGAGGGTCGGCGAGAGCACTCCACTTCCCAAAGCAGGGAAACCTCACCAACTCGACCTGATATTCTCTTTGAGGATGAACGAGCTGCCCTTCCACCACGGGATGTGAGTGCTAGGAATAATTCACCACGAGAGGCCGCTCCACTTAGACAGCCCACCCTCGACACTATACCTATTAGCTCACTATTGAGTATAGGTTTTTCCCACACTTCACCCGATAGCGCACCGAGTCACATTACGATTGGGTGTCGAGAGTCTAGTAGTGATCTCGTGGTATCCACCTCACCCCTTTTGGGGAACACAACCTCTTATGATGGTTTGCTTCTGGAGAACCATTCCCCTGTTGACGGGTTCTTTGGCAACCCCCCTGTTGAACCTCCAGTAGAGCCACCTTGTCCTTGTGAGGATGAGATTCAGGTGAGTGACACACTTATGAGTATTGAGACGTTGACATCTCTCACATTATCACCCCTAATCTTGACAGTGCTCCAGAGAGATGATCTTGAGTGTATCATCCTGTATGTAGGGTTCTCCCTAAGAACACTTAAGTATAATTCAGATTTTTTGAGAGTTTGTCATCTGGTCACTCGCACTCGTGATGAGTTTTGGGTCGTACCACCTGCTGACCCGCCAGATGAGTTCTTTCTTGTGAGAGACACTCACCACACACTAAAGTCGCATCCTATTGTCGATGCCTATAATTTTCACTTAGGTGATCGCCGCATTCGCGAAGATTTTTCATACGTCCCTCCTGGTGAGCCCCCTGATGCGTCACATTCCCTTAGCAAACATATCACGTTTGCTACGCTTCACCTGCATCATCGTTTATCTGAGGACACTCCATATATTTTTGGGACCTACGTTGGTACTCGTCGCATTTGTGACGAATTTTATTACACCCCTCCCGGAGAACCCCCGGATGAGTCACATGTCGATCCACCCCTCATTTGGGATATAACCATCTTTAGTAGGACACTCGAGTTTGAGGGTGCACTCACTGACCCGCTGATCATAAGTCATACTACCCACACTTGTAGAGACAGTTCACACACTACATTGACACATCTTATTACTGATGTCTCTGATGTTCACTGGAGTGTTCGTTACCCCCGCGACGAATTCTTCTATGTCCCACCTTCTGAGCCTCCTGATCATGTACCTATTTTAGGAGTTTCTTATAATACCCAATACCCCTGGTTTAAAGAGTTGGTCATGTTAGTAGTTCATATTCTACATTTGTTGTTTGTTCATTTACATTTAATGCATGAATCATTTGTGTTGTGTGAGTCACACATGTTGTATGTTTTGCATCATTTGCATGAAATGCATGAACTAATCTGGAAGAAGACTACTAGCAATATTGAGTTATATATGGTATGGGCAGATAGGCACAGGCGTGAGCTGCATTTTCGGGTGTGCGAGCATGTCATGGTCGGACTTTGCGAGGAGGGGCTCTCAAAAGGAGCCGCTATTAAACTACAACTTAAGCGAATGAGTCCTTATAGGGTCATAAAGAAAATTGGGACAAATGCCTACGAGATCGATTTCCCTGCAGATATGGGTATTCATCCTGTTAATACGAAAGATTTGACACATTACTTTGAGTCTCTCGAGCATAGGCATCCATACCTTGAGCCTCTTCTGCCACCCTCCCAGTTAAAGCTTGCCACTTCCCATGTTCACCTTGGACGAGCACCCGCGGACTTGCCCGCACCACCCATGATTCCACCGGTTTTTCTGGATCCACCAGCACGAGAGGTGAGCGTTGAGAGTATTATTGTTATTATGGCGCACGAGTGCATCACCACTACAGTCGGTCGGTCTGGCCGTTACTTGGTGCACTGGAGTGGACGCACCACCTTTGTTGATACTTGGATACCGGCGACGGAGCTTGATAGACTTACCCCCCGATCTTCGACTACAGCTCAGTCATCTTCATTCCTCGGAGATGAATGTTTTTCAGTCGGGGGGAATTGATGGGGATCGACCGCATGTTCGTGATCGGAGATCGGGCCACCACTCGGCGGGACTCGTTTTTGCTGATTTGGCGGAGATGCATTAATCGGATCGTCGATCCGAGACCGCGAGCGCGTCCGGAGCGTCACTTTTCATTTATATGTATTTTTTAATAATTTTTGGAGTTGTATTTATTGTTTTAGGACACCGGGCGTAACGGACGATCATAGCCGTTCACGTCGGGTGCCCAACCGCCCCCTCTCGTTATAAATAGGGGCGGATGTTCTCATTTTGGGGGTCATTGCTGAGTTTTGTGAGAGATTCCAGAATTCCGGCAATCATCGTGGTGCGACGCCACGAGCCCGGGTGCGACGTCCGGTTATTTTCAGTTATTATTTTGTTTCTATTTCACTAACCACCCACTGTTACTATGTCCTGCTAATCTGTCGAGGAACCACCTGTAGTTTCCCTTCTACCCATGATTTATGCATCCAGGAAGAAGAAAACCGCCAAAGTTCCTGTACACCTTCCTCCTCGGCAAAGTGACTGTTCATCTTCATCTTCCTCGCCATTAATCCCGCGACCCGACTGTGAGCCACCACTATTCCCCTTCGTAACCCACGATCCCGTTACTGTGCATCTCCTTCTTTCTCTCGACGGGAACGAAAGCCCACTGGCTCGCCGGTCAATTCCCCAGCCGACCACACTCCCTTTGCAGATCAGCGACCTCCTCCCCCATCACTCGTTACTGTTTACCTCCTCCCTCATCGACGGAAGCAATTCCTGCCGCAGGTCGCTGCTCGACTCCACCCACGACTTCGATTCCTGGAGAGGACCGCCCCTGTTCATCTTCAACCCTACCCGCATACAGTACATCCTCCCTCTCACTTGTCACCCTCAGCCTCCAATGTCCCAAGCCAAAACGAAGCTCTCTCGCCCATTCCTACAGTCACACATCACTCCCCTGCTTCCTGTAAACAGCAGCCTGCTCCTCTTCAAATCCAGCAACCATCAGCCATCTCCCTCCCTCTCCAGCGACCAATTGTCTGTCTCCTTCGGATCCAGTGCTCCTTCCCTTCACTCAAAGACAATCCCTCCACGACAATCCCACTACAGCAGCCCCTCTACGTCCGGTCACCGCCGTTGCTTCCTCCGTTGGGACTTCGCCAACTACCGTCACCGAATTCCTCGTGCTTGTGAGTACTAACTTAATGTATTGTTTTACTTTTCGATGTTAAATATTGGATGATATTATATGTTTGCTTGGGTATTTGAGTTCGTTATTGTCATTATTTAATTTCTTTTAGTGCTATAAATCTTATTTGCGCAAGTTGTAGTGGAAAGCACCCCTTGTGAAAAGAACGTGTTTATTATCTTGCGCGCGTGAAAATTATTGTGAACTCTGCGTTGATTTGCTAGTCACTTATAAATTATTGCGAACGTTTAATACCGGATTAATTGAATACATGCACTCATCATTTAGGTTGGGCATGATCGCATTCATTCCGCACATCCACTTAGATTTGTATTAGCGTGTCGACACCGTCGATTATTTCATACTGCCCCTTTTTGTCCTGCGTCACTTTCCTTCCTATAATGTCTTTCATTTAGGACCCTATATTTTTGGGGTTTATATAATTGCAATTACAGGTCCTGACATCCCATGGCATATCTGCTCATAATCAATGACGAGTCAAGCGGCTTAAACTTCCACGAAGCTGAATCATTTTATAATTGGAAACCTTGCGATATTATACAAGGGTCGATTGGTCATTTATATTTCATGCATCCTTTTTTTATGTCAAACTACTTTGTGATGAGTTCTTGAAAAGAAGAAAAGTGAGAAATTTTATTATTCCCTTAAAATTTGAGCATGAGTGTGAAGTTGAACTATAACCTACTTTAGCATTTCATTTATAATTCCTGCAATGAATTTGCGCAACAATTCTGCCTCTTTTCTCCAAGCCTGTGTTAGATTCATTGTATTCTAAAATCACTTCCTTTTAATGGTTTTATTTCTTAAAAGGAATTTATTTAGAGATCGCTGTTT
Organism: Dactylorhiza incarnata; assembly: GCA_033032865.1. NCBI lineage: Eukaryota > Viridiplantae > Streptophyta > Magnoliopsida > Asparagales > Orchidaceae > Dactylorhiza > Dactylorhiza incarnata. Next base: position 1,357,899 of record JAWHQI010000055.1, on the reverse strand, counting down.
CAAAATATGAGCATTGGTCATCGCTAGCTCCTCTTCCTCTTGAAGTTGTCATTTCTGCGGGACAAAAGGCCAAGGAAGAAAATAGGAGTCCTGGTGAGTTTGTATTTATTTGATTCTCCCTTCACTCATCATAAAAAACTTATGATATTGGAATTTTTTCTGTTTAGCTAGTAATGAAAATGAAAGAAGTAACCTTGTACGTGAATTGAATGAAACTTCTGGAGAAGGAAACATTGAAAGCATGTTGTCTGTTGAAAAGGGATTAAGAGAATTAGCATCATTAAAGGTTCATATAATCCTTTCTATTTGAAGTTCTTTCAATATTTTTCAATTTTCTTAATTTGTCTTACTCCTATGAAGTATTTATCTTAAGCTATGATCACATTTCAATCATTTGTAATTATTATTCTAATATATTTAGCTTTCATGCTTTCAATATTTCAAGTTTAAATCTAATATTTGGCCACTTTCCATTTGAAGGTTGAGGATGCAGTAGTCTTTGCAATTAACCAACAGAGAAGACCAAGTTTACTTCGACAATCTACATCAGGTTATATAAACATACACAACTATTGAATATTAAGGCTTTCTTGTTACATACCTTATGTATTTTGTAGAGAAATACGAAACCTTCTCTCTTATATTAAAAACAGAATATGAATACATATATATAGGAGGGAGAAAGAGAAAATAAATCCTATACAAGATGTGGGACTAAACAATAAGAGACTACAAGGGCCCCAATATGGGCCTTTACATGTGCTTTTCTAGCACTCCCCCGCAAGCTGGAGCGTATAAGTCATAAGCACCCAGCTTGGACAGGAATTGATAAAATAGGGTACTTGGTAGGGCCTTGGTGAGAATATCAGCAACTTGGTCAGTACCCGGAACATGCTTTAATTCTATCTTCTTCATTTGAACTTTCTCCCGAATAAAGTGACAGTCCACTTCAATGTGTTTCGTCCTTTCGTGGAAGACTGGGTTCATAGCTATGTGTATAGCAGCTTGACTGTCACATAGTAAGATAGCAGGTGAGGAAAGTTTTACTCCTAGATCAGCAAGGAGACTCTCAAGCCAAGTGAGTTCAGAAACAACTGATGTCATCGAACGGTATTCTGCCTCAGCTGAAGATCGAGCAACCACAGCTTGTTTCTTACTACGCCAGGTAACCAGGTGACCTCCAAAGTAAGTACAAAAATCACTGGTAGACCGCCGATCATCCAGGGACCCCGCATAATCTGCATCTGAGTATGCAACCAATGTTGGAGTCGAAGACGAGGTTTTATATACCAGCCCTTGACCAAGGGCTGTTTTTAGATATCTCAGGATGCGCTCGACAGCTTGTAGATGAGATATCCGAGGAGAATGCATAAACCGGCTGACCACCCCAACTGCAAAGGATATGTCTGGTCTCGTGACTGTTAAGTAAATAAACTTTCCAACAAGCCGTCGATAGTATTCTGGATTCAGAAGAGCAAGATCATCATCTGAGGCATGTGCACATAGCTTGTGATTGACATCCATAGGAGTGTTAACTGGCTTGCATCCAGAGTAGCCAGCATCCTGAAGAAGATCGAGGCAATACTTCCGTTGAGAGAGGACAAGTCCATCAGGACGTCTCGCGATCTCAAGACCAAGGAAGTATCGAAGGTTCCCCAGATCTTTGGTTTGAAAGACGGAACTGAGATGTTGTTTGATCGCCTGTATTCCCTTTGAATCATCGTCTGTGATTAGGATGTCATCGGCATAAACTAACAGAAGAACCGTGCCTGTAGTTCGATGTCGAGTGAACAGAGAGAAATCTGTCGAGCTCCGAGTAAAGCCAACTTCCCGGACAGCCTTACTGAACTTATCAAACCATGCCCGGGGGGATTGTTTGAGACCATAGATGGATTTCTTAAGATGACATACTCGGGACTCCCCCGTGGTCTCAAATCCGGGAGGTTGCTGCATGTATACTGTTTCTTGTAGGTCGCCATTTAAAAAAGCATTTCTTATATCCAACTGATGGAGTGGCCATTGACGATGCACAGCCACGGAGAGAAGGACACGAATTGTGTTGAGCTTGGCCACCGTAGAAAACATTTCCTCATAGTCGAGACCTTGTTGTTGAGTGAAGCCACGAGCCACCAGACGGGCTTTAAGACGGTCAATTGTCCCATCCGGAGCATGCTTGATTACAAAGACCCATTTGCAACCAACAGTAGTGTGGCCCAGAGGAAGAGGAATAAGATCTCATGTCTGATTCGCCCAGAGAGCTGTCATTTCGTCGTCCATGGCTGCCCGCCATCCCGGATGTTGGAGAGCCTCCTGCACAGAGTTAGGGATAGAAATAAAGGACAGAGAAGTAGCCAAGGTGTGTAGTGGCGGGGACAGGCGATGTAAAGATACATAGTTTGCCATGGGATGAGCGGTGAAGGCCGGTGCCGGATCAGCAGGTTGCAGAGTATCAGAGGTCGAAGCCGACTGCATTGGGGCGACGGATGGAGGATGGCGACGAGTGTAGACACGGAGAAGAGGAGGCTTGTTGGCTGTGGGAGCCGGGAGAGGAGGGAGGTTTGGGGGAGAAGTGACTGGGATTACAGGTCTAGGTATTGATTGTGGTGGAATAGGGGGGTTTTGGTTGAAGAAGAAAGGTTGATCTTCCCGGAAGGTAACATCAACCGATACTGTCACCTTGTGGGTAGTAGGAGAGTAGCAGACATATCCTTTTTGAGTACGGGAGTAACCGACGAATGCGTGTTTGGCTGCTCGTGGTGCCAACTTGTCGGTGAACGGACTAAGTAAGTGAACGTAGCAGGTACATCCGAAGATTCGAGGGGTGAGAGAGAATGGTGGAGTAGATGCGAAGAGGAGACTGAACGGAGTAGCATTATGAAGGACGGAGGAAGGTAGACGGTTGATGAGGTAGCATGTTGTTGACAGCACAAAGTTCCAATAGGCCTTGGGTACCTGCATTTGAATCATGATGGAGCGAGCAACATCAAGAAGATATCTATTTTTACGTTCAGCAACACCGTTTTGTTGGGGGGTATAGGCACAAGATGTTTGATGGATAATCCCAAACTCTGAGCAGAGGTTGGTAAATCCATGGCTTGTGTATTCACGAGCGTTATCCGTTCGAAGGGTTTTGATTGGTTCGGAGAACTGAGTGCGAATCTCAAGGACGAACGTGCGGAACACACGGGGAAGCTCGAAGCGATCACGAAGTAAGTAGAGCCATGTCGTTCGAGAATAATCGTCAATAAACGTGATAAAGTAGCGATAACCAGAAACACTTGTAATTTTATACGGCCCCCAAACATCAGAATGTACTAAAACAAAAGGAGCAGAGCTCCGACTACAATGAGGAGAAAACGATGAGCGGTGTTGTTTACCCAGAATTCATGAATCACAACTAAAGAAAGGTAGATAAATCTCTGGAAGAGCCTTCCGGAGGACTGGAAGAGGAGCATGTCCGAGACGTCGGTGCCAATCAACTGAGGAGACGGAAGAGAGGATGGTAGGGGGAGCTTCAAGAAGGTAGAGCCCATTTTGCAGTCGTCCTTTACCAATGATACTCTGCGTCCGTCGATCCTGCATAAGAAAGGAAGAGGAGGTGAATGTCACGGAGCAATTCAAATCTGTAGTGAGGCGACTAACAGAAAGTAAATTAAACGGGGAGCCCGGGACATGAAGAGCCGAGCGGAGGGAGAGAGAGGAATTGAGAGGAATATCAGCGGAGCCTGAGACAGGGACGGTGTCGCCATTGGCCACGGTGATATATTGAGGATGCGGAGAGTTCAAGTATTGAGGTGGCTTCAGCGAGGTGATGTGATGAGTAGCACCTGAGTCCACTATCCAGTGTGGACTAGTGGAGAGACAAGCGATACCTTCATTGGAGATGGAGGCGGCGGAGGCAACGGAGGCGGGCGGGCGGCTGAGCATGCCATGGAGTTGCTGGAGCTGGAGGCGGACATCTTCGAGGTCAGCACGAGTGGCAGTCTGGCAGAGGGACTGTCGACAGCAATATTTGCAGCAGGACGAGGAGGAAGACCATGTTTGCGGTAGCAGTCGCCTCGAAGTGTCCATCCCTACCACAGAAGGAACACTTAGGACGTGTTCGGCCACCACGACCCCTTCCCTGAGAACCTGAACGTCCCCCACGGGCAGGAGGAGGGAGAGGGAGTAACGGTGCAGAAGCTTTCTGAAGGAGAGCTGGTGAGTGAGGTCTCGTAGTATCAGGAGGAGGTGATACCTTTAGGAGCATGGAGCACACATCAGAGAGAGACGGAGTAGCAGCGGATGAGAGGATCTGGGCTCGAATGCTCTAAAGATGAGGCGGGACACGAGCCATCATCATTGTAATACAAACTGCTTCCTTCTGAGAACGTTGAGCAGCGAGATCCGTGGTAGCGAGCTGATGTCGGATCCAGGCTTCAGCCAGTGTCTTAGCCTGAGCAACAAAGGATGTCAAGTCGGCTGCACCACCAGTGTCAAGAGTTTGAAGATCCATGATAATGTCATAGAGGTGCTGGAGACTGTCCTTCCCGGAGTAGAGAGAATGGAGCTCATCCCACATTGTCTTGGCCGTCTCGTGATACATGGCCATTCGATAGGGTTCGCCATCAAGAGAGTTGAGGAGCCAAGTCTGAACACGGCCATCGTCCCGTAGCCATTCATTCGTAGGTGCAGAAGGAGGATCCTTTTGGAGATGATGCAGAAGTCCCTTTGATTGAAAGACCCGTTTGACAGAATGCACCCATTCGACAAAGTTCTTCTTCCCGACAAGAGAGATGGTGGTGATCCGCAACTCATCGCGCACCTCCGGAGAGGGAGACACGCGACCAGCAGGAGAAGATGCAGGCAGCGTTGAGGATTCCGTCGAAGAGCCCATGGAATCACAGCAGAGAGAGGACTCGGGTCAAGACCGCGAGCAAGATCGCAACTGGGAGAAGGTCGCTGGAAAACTTGAGGGAGCAGCCTGCTGGGATGAGGTCACAGGAGCTCGGCAGACCGCTAGGTTTCAGGATGGCCGCTTGATGTTGCTGGAGCTCGGCAGGTCGCTGGGAGAGCGGCAAGTCGATGGGAGATCGCTGCAGAGGATACCTGCGATGAGGTCGCAGGTCGCTGGGAGGTTGCTGGAGATGAGATCGGCAGAGGAGATCGCTGCAGAAGATACCAAGCTCGGCAGAGGAGATTGGCAGAGGAGATCGCTGCAGTTGAGGATACCAAGCTCGGCAGAGGAGATCGCTGCAGAGGAGAGCTCACACGAGATCGCTGCTGGAGGAAGGAGATCGCAGAGGAGCTTGTAGGAGGAGCAGACCGTCGAGAGGAGCCGATGGGAGGAGGCCGCACGAGCTCGATAGACCGCTGGAAGGGAGAGATCGCAGAGCGAGATCAGCAGGGAGAAGCAGCGCAGAGAGAACAGGGAGAGGGGGGCCCACTTGACGGAGAAGGAAGCTATAAAAAGCTGATTAGCATTCGCAGGGGGGGGGGAGAATCTAGCGGCAGAGGTCGCACGGGTGGGGTGCGGTCACAGAAAAAAGGAGATCGCCAGGACAAGAAGCTCGCAGGAGTGGGGGGGGGGGGGGGGGTAACGATCACAAAAATTTGAGACCGCAGGTCCGGACCGAATGCTCTGATACCATGTAGAGAAATACGAAACCTTCTCTCTTATATTAAATACAGAGTATGAATACATATATATAGGAGGGAGAAAGAGAAAATAAATCTTATACAAGATGTGAGACTAAACAATAAGAGACTACAAGGGCCCCAATATGGGCCTTTACATGGGCTTTTCTAACATATTTCATAGTTCATAATTGATCCTTTATCATAGAATGGTCCATAGAATTTCCTCCTAACCTCTCCATAGATGTTCATTTCCCATTTATTTTTACATTAATGCATAAGCACACCAAACATGTCCATTATTTCATGTTTTCAGTATTTTTTTTGTGCAGTTATTTAGGGTCTGTTTGGGACAGCTCCAGCGGATGGAAAATCTCTTTTCCATCCGCTGGAGCTGTTTTGTAACTGTTTGGCTGCACCAGATTCGGAAAATCGTGGATCTAAAACAGCTCCTAAAGGCAGCTTTCCGGAAGCGGATATCAGTCCGCGTACAGCGCCCTAAAAATCGATTCACGCCATTTTCGCTCCACAGCTCTCGCGATTTTTTTCGTTCCGCGACACGCCATCTTCTTCTTCTTCTTCGTTCTGCGACGACGCGTGACGACGCCATCTCCGCGACGACGCCCTTCTTCGTTCCCCAGGTCTCCGGCGACGACGCCATCTCCGCGACACGCCATCTTCGTTCTGCGACGACGCACGACGACGCCATCTCCCGTGACAGCGACTGCGCTTCTCCAGGTCTCCGGCGACAGCAACCCTACGCATCTTCCCCTTCTCCGGCGACAGCAAACCTACGCGCATCTTCTTCCCCAGATCTCCGGCGACAGCGACCCTACGCACATCTTCCCCTTCTCCGACGACAGCGAGGATTTCTCCAGATCTCAGGTCCAATTTCTGGTTTCGTTTTCGAAATTCTGCTAGGTTTTCGAAATTCTGTTTTGGATGTTTCCAATTTCTGCTAGGTTTTCGAATGTGTGTTTTGTTTTGGAATTTCTGTTTTGGTGTTTCCAATTTCTGTTTTGTATGTATGGAATTTCTGTTTTGTATGTTTTGTAAATTCTGTTTTGGATGTTTTGTATGTGTGTGTGTATGTGTTTGTTGATATGTGTTGTTGATGTGTGTGTAGATGTATATGTGTGTATGTGTTGTTCATATGTGTGTTGATATGTGTGGATGTGTGTGTGTGTGGTGGATTTGTGTGTGTTGATATGTATGGATATGTTGTTCATATGTGTTGTTCATATGTGTGTTGATATGTGCTGTGTGTGTGGATGTGTGTGTGTGTGTGGTGGATTGATGTGTATGTGTTGTTCATTTGTGTGTATTGATTTCTGTGTTTGTGCTGTGTGTGTTGATATGTGTGTGTGTGTATGGATGTATGTTGATGTGTGTATATGTGTGTACGTATGTGTGTGTGTGGATGTGTGTATGTATGTGTGTGTATGTTCTTGTGTGTGTGTGTGTGTGTGTGTGTGTGTGTGTGTGTGTGTGTGTGTGTGTGTGTGTGTGTGTGTGTATGTGTGTATGGATTTGTGTGTGTATGTGTATTTGTTTTAGTAGAAATATCTTCTAAATTTTCATTACTTATTAATAGTGTAATGGGTAAACCAAAAGAAAGAGGAATCGTAGCGAGTTGGGAGTCTAGCGAGGTCATGTTATTTTGTGATCTCTGCATAAAAGAGATTGGTTTGGGGAATCGGCCTACCACCCACTTTAGCAAAGAAGGGTGGAAAAAATTGATTGCGGGGTTTAAAGAACGAACCGAGAAAAGTTACGATCGAATGCAAATGAAAAATAAATGGGATCATTTGAAGAAGGATTGGAAGTTATGGAAGGAGATGAAACATGGCGAGACTAGTTTAGGTTGGGATTCAGAGAAGAGAACTATTGCTGCATCAGAAGAATGGTGGGCAGAAAAGATTAAGGTGAAAACAAATTCATTTTTCATTTCATAGTAGTTGATCTTATTTTAACAGATTTTAATATTGATGTATTGATTATAACAGGTTGTTGCAGCAACGAAAAAATTTCAACACGGAGGTATTTCACCTGAGTTGGAGGAGAAACTGAACACCATGTTCAGTCAGGTTGTTGCAACTGGAGAAGACTCATGGGCTCCTTCAATTGGGAGTTTGCCACCGGATGTGGGGAGGATCCAGTTGGAAGATAATGATGTAGAAGATATCATGGAGAACAATCAACGTGGCCCTGAAGAGATAGGAGGTCATTCAACAAACATTGGGAATGCGTCCACCTCGGCGAGTAAAAGAAGAAGGATTGGGAAGAACAAAGGAATGACATTTTCTTTGATGTCAGACTTACATCAATCCACCCTAGCTGTGAAGCCTCCACCAGTTATCACAGTCAAAGAGGTGGTGGAGTTGATTTCCAGTAGCCCAGAGATACGGGCAAACCTGGATCTTTATTACTTTGCTCTCGACCACATCAGGGACAAGACCAGTAGGGGGATCTTCATGAGTATTCCAGAAGATATGCGGGTTTGGTGGATTACGAAGGCGTACGAGAAGAGGGCTCAGTGATCGGTTATTTTTAATTATTAGGGAGATCTCCACGTTAAACAATGTTATGTATTTTACGTTTTAAAAAAACAGATTCCAAAATGTTATGTGGTATTTTCTACCTTTCTACTTCTGATCTGTACCTCATGTTGATTATGATAAATGTTATGTGATACTTTAAATGCAGGTACTACAATGGCAGAGCATGACTCCTCCTCTGAGGATTCCGGGGATTCAACAAGTCTTTCGCCGGAGCGGATGCAATATATAGAGTACTGTCGTGTAGTTATGTCATCGATCGAGAGGATGAATTATCATGTTCGTGACACACGACCATGCATGACATCTACCCAAACAGGTGAGAAATGGATTAAAGAGTTACTAGAAGGACATCCAGATAGGATTCATGATGCATTTAGGATGTCAAAACGCATTTTCATAGATTTACTTCATAAATTAGAGGTAGATCATGAACTTCAAGTGTCACAACGGACGTCGTCAAGAGAAGTCCTAGGGCTTACATTGTATATCTTAGCACAAGGAGGTTCCGTTAGATTGGCGAAAGAGCGATTCCAGCACTCGACCGAAACAATTAGTAGATATTTTTCGAAAGGTCTTAGATCTCTTTTGTTACTCTCAATTGATGCTATAAAGCCTATAGACCGTCAGTTCAGAGATATTCCGGCTGAGATAAGGTATGATGCTCGTTACATGCCATTCTTCAAGGATTGCGTTGGTGCAATTGACGGTACACATGTAGATGCGAGGATACCCGTAGAAGATCAAGTCAGATACATAGGACGTCACGGCACTACGACGCAAAATGTAATGGCAGTCTGTGATTTTAACATGTGTTTTATATTTGCCCTGGCTGGATGGGAGGGATCTGCTCATGATAGTCGCATCTTCGCACGCGCATTGGCAGACGATAGATTGCATTTTCCGCATCCCCCACAAGGTATACTAATCAATTTTTACATTCATTCAAATCCTTCTAATATCCCTTAATGTTTGCTTGTTTAACATACCAAATAAATGCAGGTAAATATTATTTAGTGGATGCTGGATACCCGTTAAAGATGGGTTATTTGAAGCCGTATCCGGATACAAGATATCAGTTGGCAGACTTCGCCCGTGGGAGTCGGCCTGTTCAAGGAAGGCAAGAACATTTCAATAGGGCACATTCATCTCTTCGCAGTGTTATTGAGCGAACGTTTGGAGTGTAGAAGAAGAAGTGGCACATTTTGAGCAAAATGCCACAGTATAGCTTCAAGAAACAGAGGTCCATAGTGTTGGCCACAATGGCCTTACATAACTTCATTCGTAAACATCCTTCTCGCTGGGACCCTGAGTTTAATGTTTGTGATGCTGATGAGTCTTCTTTCGTTCCCTTAGAGGATGAAGACCCTGCGGCGGAGGATGATATTGGAAGCGATATGGGTGATGCTGCTGGAGCTGAACAGATGTCTACAGTACGAGATAGCATTGCCGAAGAAATATACGGGGCGCGTGGATAGCATTACCAAAGAATTATGTAAAAGACTATTGTTATCTTTTATCTTTTATTATTCTCCACGTTAAAAATTTTATGTATTTTAATAAGTTCTAAAAAACAGCTTCCAAAAGCTGTTTCTCCAAACAGCTAAATTAGAAAATCGCTCTTCAAAGCGCACTTCTGCACAGAACACCCAAACACTCTGCAGCTTTTCAAAACTGCTTCCCAGAGAACTCTTTTAAAACAGCTCTATCCGGACAGCAGCTTTTCAATCCGCCAGAGCTGTCCCAAACAGACCCTTAACCTCAGCCTGACCGTTTTAGTTTGGCTTTATGAATTCTCACTTTGCATTTGTCTATGCAGATGTTGCAGTTAATGTTAAACTTATTTTACTCAAATATGCATGCACAATTTTATGTCACTTTTGGTCTACTCCCTTTCCTAATTCTTTTGACACTAATTCATCTGTCTTATAAGTGCATTTTCTACTCTGCCCAAATTACACAAAATTATAATTTGTACTCTTATCTTCAATAAATGCTACCATTGGAAAGGCAGTGGTTTCTTATTTTATCATTACTACTACAATATTTCTCTCCTCCTGACACACGCGCAATGGATGGAAGTCAACTTGAAGTAAATTAGGGTATTTTTGGTATTTGCACTTCATCATAGTAGTATATAAAGAAGGTCGTGATAGTTGGGGCATATGATATTTTTGAACTCTAGTACTCTATCCATTATCTTCCTTATTCAATGCTCTGGGAACTCTCCAGCTGAGACTCCATTGATTTACTTTCAGGATTGCTTAATCTTTAGGTAAATCCTCTATTATTCTATTAATATTTGCATCACCTCCTCTCTTGTGATAGATGATTGTTCCTCCTTTTGTTTAGCCCATATTATTCCCTCAGTATGATATTAATAGACGGTTGTTATTCGCAAATCACGTTTGTCTATTCACAGATTTTTTTTCTATTTGCAGCTCTAAAGGAAGCCAAATTTGTTATTCGCAGACATTTTTGTTATTCACAGATTAATTCAGGAAAAAAACATAGTGGCAAAGCTTCAAAGCCACCATCTAGGGCCTCAACGTCGACCTCCCATCGTGGATCCCCGACCCTCCTCTCTGCAATGTCAATTATACGACGTGGAAAGGCATCATTTGCTTACACGGGCACATGTGGGGGGTGCAACTCGATAACTGGGGCCTCGTCGGAACCCTAGACATCGAACCCCTTGTCTCCCTAATCGGTCTCCGCACCATCAGCTTCATGCATAACAATCTTGTTGGCCCTCTGCCTGACGTAAACCATCTCGGCGCTCTCAAGCCCGATCCATAACCCATTCTTTTTGCTCTATCGATTTGGGCAAAGAAGAGCATGATTTTAGAAGGAAGGATAAAGTATAGCTGTTGGGGTGGAACTCTGGGCTTCCCGGTGGAGGAGGCGTTCACCGTAGGTCTTAAAAATTATAGCTTGTTCAACAGACAAAATTCTGGAGAAGAGAGGAGCAGAGCAAACTCCTAGTCCGGGTGGGGGCGGAGGACGGCCATTCGATCATCTTGGAAGCTGGAGCGCTAGACGCTCACAGACACCGGCGACATGGAGGGTGAACTGACGTCGTCGGGCTCGTCGACGAAGGAGATATGGTGTCGGGCTAATCACCAATGCCCGGACGGCGGATTGCTCGTTGACGAAGGAGATAAGGTGTCGGCGGCGAGCGGGAGGTTTTCGAGCGGGAGAGAGTCGGGTAGGTGGCTAAAAGGGAAGAATGAAAATTAGGGCGTTGAACTTTTGGTTTGTAAATAGACGTTTAAAAAAACGCAAAGGAATTATAAACACCAAAAAAATGTGAAATTTTTGCTCTGCGGATAGACAAACATGGTCTGAAGATAACAACCGCTTATTAATATAGTTAAAAAATTTCTCCCTTTTTTTATTTTTGTTCTTGTACTGTGGGATTTAATTGTACATTCTTCTTATGTTTAGGTAAATCCTCTATCTATTCTATTAATGTTTGCATCAGTTCCTCTCTTAAGATAGATACTTGTTCCTCTTTTTTTTAGTCCATATTATTCCCTCAATATGATATTTATATAGTTTCTTTAAGATTGTTCTCTTTTTTGTGTGTTCTTGTGCTGTAGGATTTAATTGTACATTATTTTTATATTTAGTAGTTGGGTGCCCTTCATTGAAATAAGAAAAATTTATTCATTTTATTGGAATATAATATATAAACATCTCAGCACTAGAGAAGCCCTAAGCTGTTTTATGAAGAAACAAGTAGAGAACACTCCTACCCACACATAAACTAGTGCACAAGTAACATTCGAACATGCTATCAGAGAGCCCGTTAGGGCGCCGTCTCTGTGGCTGCTAATAAAGCATGTTCTTGTAGGTACGTCGATTTAGAGCTTCCATCATTCATCATCGTCAATCAACTGGATCAATTGCTCCTTTCATCATTTCGCTCAGAGCTTTTGTCAATCGACTGCGTCTTTCTTTGTTTCATCCAGAGCATCGTTTTTTGCATTGTTTTCTTCCATAGATCAACTGGTTCAACCGCATCTACTTGCGACGTTATTTTCTACACTTTTTTTTTCTCTTGCATTTTTCTACAACTGTTTCCAGAGCTATCTTGATACTGGGATTGCAGTCACTATTATAGCTTTAGAAGTTATCTCCTGCCTTAGGAATGAGATATCTAATAAAATCGATGATGGGGAGATTACCTCTTTGAACCGATCGTTGGAAAGGATGGAACCCTTAGTCACATTATCTAAAAGAAGTTAAGAGGCATTGAAAATTATATGCAATGGAAAAATCATGCCATTATGTACTTAATTGGAAGGGGTAAGAAAGCTCATCTAATTGAAGTACCTCCTGCTCGTGGAACAGCAGGCTCAAATGTATGGGAACAAGAAGATGCTCAATTTGTGAGTCTGATGTAAGATTGCATGAAACCCTTGGTTTGTGATATGGTCACCCATTACATGATGGTGAAGGTTGTATAGGACCATTTATCATTATTATATTCAAGAAGCAGTAATTTGAGCAGAGTCTATGACTTATCATAGACACTAAACAAGCTTGAAAAGGGTTCCAAGTCTGTGCCGGAATATTTTCATGAATTTAATAAACTTCTTGAAAATTTGAAATCTCTTCTATCTTTATTGATGTACAAGTTATGCAGTAACAGCGAGATCAACTACAATTTATGAGATTTTTAGGAAGTCTTAGACTAGAGTTTGAAACTGAAACGGCCCGCTAGACCCCACAATTTAATTGATTTACTTAACATTATCAAAGGCAGCACTTTCTTGAATTTTTTAAATCGCAGCGGAGACCTACAGAACAAATTTATACAGACTCAGTGAATTCTTATCTCTTTAACCCCTTACATACAATTTAAGGGGATTACTGCTTACATACAATTTAAGGGGATTAGTATCAAAAGTGCATATATAGCGTAATTAAAGTGCATTTGACATTAATAAAGAACTGTTGACTAAAATGAATGCAGAGTACTAAGCATGAGAGAAAAAACTGAATTGCTTAAAAAAGAAAATACCGAAATACTAAAAGAAATAGTACTTAGTTCTTTCATTTTTAACTTTCTTCATATTTTCGCTATGTAATTCTTTCAGCCACGGTTACATTATCACTGAGTTCTAACTTTGTTTGTTATGCTAATTTGATTCTCTTCATTTTCTTTCTTTTCATTTCTTTTATGTTCTTTTTGGTTTTTTCTGTTAGACGATAAGGTTAAATAAAGGTAGATTGCTTTTCTTTATTTTATTTTCATCTTGAGCCTGGCTCATGCGAAATATCTTGCTAGGGCTACTAGCCATTGCCAACTTACGAGCCTTTGTTGCATGACCATAATCATCTAGGAGTCATCAAGGAACTCATATCTTATAACTGTTGGTAGGTGATTCAAATTCATGGGTACCTTCATTCCAACGTCACCTGCCTTTAAACAGACTTGCATGACTCTTAATGAAAACCAATAACTCATAACTACTACAACTCATAATAATGACTCCATAATTAATAAATGACAACTTGACTTAAATTAAAGACTATAACAATAACTAGGCATGAAACTTCTAACAATAACTGGAAGCAGAGGCAAAGTTGGTGTAGATAAACAGAACCTTGTCGTGGCTACCGGAGATGGGGTCTTGAGGGGGAGCTCCAAACCATTAACCCAGCTTGATGCAAAAAGACCCTTTAACATATGAGCAATTAAAACGTATAATAGTGTCTAAATAAAAGTACTCCTAAAGACTCGAAACATAACTCGACACAACATATGCTCATAATTAAAAGAGATGACAAACACGACCCATAATTAAGACACCTAATAACGGACTTGTAATAAAGATGATAGCAGGACAACTAATACAGTTGCCCTAATTTCTATTGGAATCTCCTCCCCACCCCCACCCACCCACTAGATGAAGTCACTATTCTGCTTTTGTTCATAGCTATGTTATCATCAAAGTAATGATGCCACTTAAAGGAAGTGCATCAAGAAAGAACTCGCTTAAAAATTAAAATTGATGAGCTTGGAAAGTTCAAATATTTCTTTGACATTGAAGTAGCATAATTCTCATAGTTTTTCTTTGCCAAAGAAAAGTATTTTTTAGATCTTCTCAAAGAAACCCGCAATATATCCAGCAGGTCAACACGTACTCTTATTGATTCAAACCACGGAATTGTGTAGACAGGCAGAAGTAGTGTGGTGGGTGAAGGGAGGTCTTAAAGATTAGTTGGCATAGGAATCTATCTCCACCATCTTGAAGGCCCCACTAGGTAAATGAATCTTATTCCGAAAATCAAAAGAGCTTAACTCTCAAAATCCTACACAACTATTGATTATGTGGGATCACAGGTTGACAGAAGATCAACCTCAAGGCAATGTACTTCCGTTGGAAGCAGTGTTGCGTCTCCTCTTGTAATGTAGATAGTTATTCATTATTTTATATTCCCTTATTATTGAATGAATACTGTTACTTCCTTTAATTCCCTTATTTTTTGGGATTTGATTGCACATTCTTGGGTATAAAGAACTGATTGCCCATGAATGAGATAAAGAAAGCTCTTACTATTTTCTTCCGCTAATTCCACCAAGCCTCTAATAAAATGATTCCTTATCCTATCTATCCTAATTTTGCCACACATTCGTATTAACATTCTGATTTGTCGCATTTAAGAGTTGAGGAGTCGAATCAATACACATAGATGGTCAAATGTATTGTAATGGCGTTTAAGTCTAAATCTACATGATAATAGCATCATGTCTATTAGATTTTTTTCTTGTGATTATCAAAATTATATCACTTTTATTGTTATTTTAAAGGGAAAGTGCTTGTGCAAGTAGGTAAATGGGCAGCCCGGTGCACAAAGCATCCCCGTGCAGCGAGGGTTCGGGGAAGGGTCCCACCACAAGGGTGAAATGTATGCAAACCTTACCCTACATTTTTGCAAGAGGCTGCTTCCAGGACTCGAGGTCACACCGCAACACTTCAACCGATGCGTCAAGGCTCCCCTTCTACCGGAGCAAGTAGTTAAATTCTAAACATTAATTTTGTGAAGCTTTTTGGTTATTTTCTTTTTTCCTGTTTTTGACTTTAGAGGATGTTCAGTCTTTGCATCGAAATTAAGAAAAGTCCAAGAAACATGAATTCTCGGGCAGAGTAGTTTGAGAAAGGGTGTTTATATTGGCAGCCCATGAATGACTATTGGCAGCCTAATGATAATAGCAGTCCAACAAAACGATATTTGTAGCCTGATGAATATTTGCAGCCCGATGAATATTTTTCAGCCCAAAATGAAAATAAAATTTAAGTCAAACAAACCATATTTAGTGAAAAAAATCCATCTATTTTCACACTAAATGGTAAAGTAAATACAAATATTATTTAGGAGGTACAAAAAATCACAAGTAGGAGAAAATATACCAGATTTTGGAAGGGTTCGTCGGTGTCGCCAAAAATATCCAAAAGAATTCGACGGTGTTGAAGGGTTTTTCTCCGGCGGTTGTGGGCGACCGGCGGCGAGAAATCAGAAGTTTTTGGGGGATTTCGACGAGAACGGGGAAAACGGACGGAAATGAAGAGTCTTTAAGTGGGGTTGCTATTAGAGAAGAGTCAAATTAGATTGTGTTTTTTTAGTTTATTGGGGCTGCCAATAGTCATTTGCGGGCTGCCAATATAAACACCCTTTGAGAAAAAGCTTGATACCATTTTCAAGAAATGAATACATGTGGAAATCTTAAACAAAGGTATTCTAGAATAGGGATTCAAATTTGTGTGAATTTAAGATTTTCTTTTGGGGGGTTTCCTTGTTTAGAAGTTCGTGTGAAGTAACTAAAAACAAAAGAGAAAAAAACACTTAGTCTTTGATTTAACCAAAATATAGCAAAATCTGTTGATAGCTTAATCCAACAATAATTTTAAATTTGAAACTTAGCTGTCTATGGAGATGCAGAATAAAGTAAATAACTTTGTTATAATTATTGATGTAACATTTTGTATATTAAATAAATTAAAATATTAAAACTGCACAAATGATGCATTATTATGAGACAGTTTTTTATTATCATTTTTTATTATTAACAATGTTTTAGTTTTCTAATCATCAAGCTGTTTCTAAATTTTAGATTCGGTAAATGAACAAGAAATTTGATTGTGCTTGAAATGAAAATAAAGAACAACTCACAAGGAATACTCGTGTCCAACTTCCGGAGATTGGTTCCTCCTTGAAGTCCCTCTCTAAAGGAGAGCCCAAAACTAAGAGATGCAAAAGATAACTGTAAGGCTTTGTTTGGTTGGGTTGTTGCTGATGGAAAGCTGCTTATGGAAAGTTGATGATAAGAAAAGTGTTGTTTCTGGAAAATAGAGTTTTGTTAAAAAACTGTTTGGGTGAAATGGAGTTTCTAAAACGGAGTTTTGGAAAAGTTGTTTGAAAACAAATCGAAGTTTTAGTGAAATTTTTTTCCAATAAATTAATTACCAACCACAAAATATATAAATAAAACACGGGATAATATTGATGAGAGCAGTCACAAATGAAATCACTCAATCTAAATTATGTTGTAAATTATGGAGTAGCTGAGATCATTATGAATCACTGACATGTATGTTTATCATCAGCTAATTTCTTGAGTAGCTAAGATCATTAGCTAATTTTAGGCGTGGAAAGCTAATAAAATTAGCATTACATATTCAAAGTTACTTTTAGGCAATACATATGTTTATGAAAAGCTTGTTTTCTTGCCACTCATTTCAAGTTCACCCATCAACAAAAAATGTTAAATTACACGCAAAGAGAAGCCATGATTTCAAGGTTGCTAAGAAGCTATCTAAACAGGCAAGTTAAGAAATCATATTATTTGGTTCTCTAGAATGAGATCAACAATGAAGAAGGAGAAGGAGGATATAAGAGAGGACCCGGGCTTTTGGAGTTAAATGAGGGAATCAGCGAGCAGATCGACAATCAAATATGTGAACGGAGATGAAGGAGTTACGAACAAGGAGGAAGAGAAATAAGGACCGGATGCCTTGGATCGAGGGGGTCGGAAACCTTAGATCTGGGACCAGAAGCGTCGGGATCGAGCCAGGAGAGGTCGATGAGGGCCGGTTGTGGTCGTCGGAGGTTTGTGCGGTTGAGGATGCTCTCTTTGAGCCCGCCGGCAAGAAGATCTGCGATTGGGAGAGGGATTCCAGACGGGATCGGGAAGTTACTGCAGGGCTTTTGCGGCTGGACGCGGAAAAATGTCGCGGATGAGGTTATACACTAAACAACGGAAATAAATAACCGCCGTTTTCGAAATAAGCCGCGCCAAACACGACTTCTTCTCAAAATTCTTGTGCGTTTCAGCCGCACTGCACCCTAAAAGCCTAACCAAACGCCACCTAAGACTCACTGGTCTCTTTCTTATATAGGAGAGTGAGGCTCAATAACGAATTACCAAAATGCCCTTCATAAAAAAATATACGTAAATGACCAAAAATAAAACACTCAAGCTTGTCGTCGCCACTAGTGCGTATCATTATGATTATCCAAATTTGCTTAACAGATGCATACATAACTCTGCTCATAAATCCGACCAAACCGTTCAGATAAGTCTAATAATGATATTGGCGAAGACCAAAATTCTGATTCCTGATTATGTCTAACATATTGCAACTTACTTGCCTGTCATTATTATACCTTAATTTTTTGGTGTAACAATTAATAATATTTTTAACTGTTGCATATCTTTAATAATTTCCCCTGCTCACACCAACTAATCTCCATTCTTTTTCTGGCTTTCTTATGTGCATTCAGATTATAAATCTCCTGCAGATCCCAAGTTCTTAGAAGCAATTGGTAAGAAACATCTTCGTTGACTTACCGTAGGATTTATATGAGTTTATTCTATTTAAAGTAGATGTCTTTTTATATTTTTAATAGTGTTATGTTGATAGTATTGAGAATATGTTCTCACATTTGGAAATGTGTGCACCCTTGTGTGTTTAGCATAGATCCTAGACTCCTCCACCTACAACCAATTGGTTTTTAGGATATTTAGGTTATAATATATTATCAAAACAGGCTATGCCCAATGATCTATTCTCACGTCATCCGGTTAAAAAAGAAAGCTCATTTTAGAGGCCAGTGACGCTACACGTATGGGGATCATTGATCCTAAATTCCTCCGCTTACAGCCAATTGATTTTAGGTGTGATGCTTAGATTATAATAGATAACATCATCATGAGCTGATGTTAGATAACTAATGTAATGATATTGTGTCATTTTACTTAGTGTAGTAAATGATTTGTTTTAGCTAATATATTCCTTTCTTGGTTCAAAACACTACTAAGATTCTAATCGCCTTCTTTTATTCTTTGCAGAGCTGAATTCAGAAGAGTCAGAAGATGTTCTTTTCAAGCAGGTTTGTCATTTTCTTTGTATCCACAAGGGTCAGTAAGCATTTTCATCCTGCGTTTTGAAAGAGTTGTAGCGATAGTTCGTAGGAACTCACTATTTCTGTACTTGGTTCTTGTGTTTGTTTTAGCTTACAATTTCTATAATTTTTGCCGAGCCTCCTTTTGATTTTTTTTTCATTACTTCATTACTTTTTTATTATAAGTTGAAAGTAATATTCTGACTGATCATGTCATTAATTTATTGTCGTTCTATTGTTATTGAGCGGAAAAAAAACTGAAGTAAATCCTCCATATGGTTTCACCTGTTATCTTCACTGAGCTCTGACTTTTACATAATAAATTATTACATGCTCTCGATTGGGAGTGGGTGCATGGTTGTGAGAAGGAGAAGGCCCCAAAAGGATTCTCGCAACTAAGTTTTGAGTTTAATACTGATATTTTAGCAACAAATCCAGATCGTAGTTCTCGAACGAGCAATCGAAAAGATTCCGGAGCACTCTCTGGGTTAGGTACTTTTCCTTGACCTAGCCTTCCCAATGGTGGGGATACTGTGGGAGCCAAGCTCGACCGAGGGAGAAGAGAGGAAGAGAGTAGCCTTGCTCAACACTAACCCTAATCTAAGAAGGGGAGGAGCTAAGAGAGGCTAAAGAGATTTAATTCATTCTTTCCTTCCATGATGGCCCTTCCTCACTTAATTAGTTAGTGGGAAATATTCAAAATATTACAATCGTGCTTCTCACACACGCTCTAGACGTGAGTAAAATAGAGTGCGCAAAAAGAAAGATATTGTGTGAAAAATAAAGATACAAGCGACTATGTCCTACGTCATCACCTTCGTCGTGGACCTATAACATAACAACAACAACACTCAAGCCTTTATCCCACCATAGTGGGGTCGGCTATATGGATCCTGTGTCGCCACTGCGCCCTATTTTAATCATAGCCTCACTAATCCCTAAGTACATCATATCTTTCCTTATAGATTCACTCCAAGTCTTTTTTGGTCTACCCCTCCCCAACATGTCCAGTGACTAAACTCTCACAACGCCTGACGGGTAATGGTCTCCTATGTACATGCCCGAACCATCTTAAACGAGCTTCTCGCATCTTCTCTACAATTGGCGTCACTCTTGTCTTATCACTGATACATTCATTCCTAATTTTGTCCAGTCTCGTATGACCACACATCCACCTAAGCATTCTCATCTCCCAACTCCCATTTTTTGCTCATGTACACCATTCACTGCCCAACACTCAGAATCGTAGAGCATTGCTGGCCTAATTGTTGTACGGTAAAACTTACCTTTAAGTTTTAATGGTGTACTTTACGATCACATAAGATCCCAGACGTGCCTCTCCACTTCAACCAATCTGCTTGGATTCTATATATCACATCTTTATCTACACCTCCATCTTTTTGAATTATCGATCCCAAATATTTAAAGCACTCACTGCGGTAAATATCTTGATCACCCAATTTAATGAAGGAATAATCCGACCTTCTTGCACTACTAAATTTAAGCTCTATATACTCCGTCTTTGTCCTGCTCAACCTAAAACCCTTCTTTTCTAAAGTGTCTCGCTAAGATTCAAGTTTCGTGTTTACACCATCGCGCATCTCATCGACCAAAACAATATCATCTGCAAATAACAAACACCAAGGTATTGCTTGTTGGATATGTTCGGCGAGCTCATCTAAGATAAGGGTAAAGAGATATGAGCTTAAAGCTGACCCTTGATGTAAGCCAACAGCGATAGGGAATTCATGTGTTAATCCTCCGGATGTCCTCACCCTGGTCACTGAATTTGTATGCATATCTTTGATTACGTTAATGTATGGTATATTTACACCTTTCTTTTCTACGACTCTCCACAAGACCTCTCTTGGAACCCTATCATAAGCCTTCTCCAGATCGATAAACAGTATATGCAAATCTTTTTGTCTTTCCTGATAGTTGTTAATGAGTCTCCTCAAGAGATGTATAGCTTCCATGGTTGACCTCCCTGGCATGAATTCAAATTGATTCTTTGAGATGCTAGTCTCTCGTCTAACTCTTCTCTCTATTACTCGTTCTCATAGTTTTATAGTATGACTCATTAATTTAATTCCTTTGTAATTGATACAATTTTGTATATCTCATTTGTTCTTATACAAAGGTACCAAAATATTTTCTCTTCATTGGTCTGACATCCTCTTTGTCTTCGGTATTTAATTGAAGAAACTTGTAAGCCATAAAATTTCTTCCCTCTCTAAGCATTTCCATACTTCAATGGGTATATCGTCTGGCCCAACCGTCTTTCCATTTTTTATCTTCTTCAGAGCGTCATCTATCTCTGATGCTTGAATTTTACGATAAAAAGTTATGTTTTATACTCCTCCGATTTACTTAACTCTTCCAAGTTCAGTTCATTGTCTTTTACTTCATTGTATAGTTGATAAAAGTATCTTTTTCATCGCTCCTTAATAGCCACATCATTCGTCAAAATCGTATCTAATTCATCTTTTATGCATTTAACTTGGCTTAAATCTCTTGTCTTTCTCTCTCTAGCTCGAGCAATTTTATATATATCACGCTCTCTATCTTTGGTATCTAGTCGTTTGTAAAATTATGCATAAACTTGACTTCTTGCTTTATTTACTGCATTTTTAGCTTCTTTTTTGGCGACTTTATACTTTGTCAAATTTTTATCATTCCTACAAGCATATAATATTTTCTAGTTGACCCTCTTTGTCCTCACCTTGTCTTGCACTTTCTTTTTTCCACCACCAAGATTCTTTTTGTGGGGGCGCACGACCTTTTGACTCTCCAAGTACGTTATTTCTACTTATCCTTAAATGAAAAGACATAACTTCTCATGTGACACTAGGATCAACATAATGATTATCAACTAGTTGTTCTATAACCGCTACCTTGAAAGCAACCTGTTTTTCCTTTTTCAAGTTCCACCACCGAATCTTTGGCAACACTTTTGTCTTTCTCTTAAAGTTACTATATTTAATTTGCACATCCAACACAACTAGCATATGTTGCGTCATCAAACTTTCTCCTTGTATGACTTTGCAATTCTTACAAATCTTTTTATCCATTTTGCTAGTCATAAAATAGTCAATTTGTGACTTATTTTGTCCACTCTTGAACGTAATTAAGTGTTTTTCTCTCTTCATGTAGAACGTATTTGTCACAATTAGCTAATATGCTATGACAAAGTCTAGAATGGTTTCTCCTTCTTCATTTCTTTCTCCATACCCAGATCCTCCATGAACATCTGTATAATCCGTATTTTTCTTCTCTACATGTCCATTTAAGTCTCCTTCAATGAAAATTTTCTTGTTTTGTGGGATTTCTCTTACCAAATCATCTAAGTCTTCATAAAATTGTACTTTAATAGCTTCACTTAATCCTACTTGTGGCGTATAAGCACTAATTACATTAATAGTTTCCTTTTCTATGATTAATTTAAGAGTTAAGATTATATCATCTTTTCTGCTTACCCCAACAACTCCATCCCTCCAAATAGTATCTACAATAATACCTACTTCATTGCTTGTTTTATTTTTTTCATGTGCCACAATTTAAAACCTGAATTATCTAAAAATTTAGTTTTCTCACCCACCCATTTAGTATTATGGACCCGTAACATAAATGTACTAAATTTCAGTTTATAATTTCCATTAATTAGATTAAGCCCTAATATAACAACTGTTGTTTAGTATTATGGTACACATAAATATCTAAGTTAACTTAGTTGATTTACTGATGCTTTTAACCAACTAATCAAATGTGTGATTGTAAACCTAGATTGAGGTAGTTTTTTTTCCTAAAGTAATATCTGGAAAAACAAATTTTTTTTTTGCATAAGGGATATTTACCGGGACCTCCCCTCTAAGTTTGAAAAATTACATATTGCACCCCTCTTATTATTGAAATTACAAAAACCTCCTGAATTTCACAAAACTTAACATTTAACTCTCCTGAAGTTCACATTTCATAACATCCATGCACAAAAATACCACCCTCAGAGTACATTTTCAGGGGGGTATTTTGTGCATGGATGTTATGAAATGTGAACTTCAGGGGAGGTAAATGTTATGTTTTGTAACATTTAGGGGAGGTTTTTGTAATTTCAATAATAAGAGGGGTGCAATCTGTAATTATGCTAAATTCCAGGGGAAGTTTTGATAATTATTCGTTTGTGTAATGCCAATAATTGTTAGGAAGATGAAGTTTGAGTTGTGCAACTATAACTTAGAAATGATCTCTTTTTTGTAGGCATGGCTAGCGTATTTTTGGAGACGTGCTAAGAATCATAGCGTTGAAGAGGACATTGCTGAGGAACGCCTGCAATTTTGGATGAGTCACATGGGAAAGTCGCCGACGTCTCATGACGCTGTCGACGGTAAGCTTAAGCTTCTTCAAATTTACCTTTTTTTTTTCTTTTGTTTATTGCTTTTTCTTCAAGTTTGGAAATTAGTTTTGTTGTTTGAAGAAGCACAAAATAGCTTCACTTTTCTTCAATATTTGATATAAAAGACAAAATAATAGGACATAGAAGGTACTTTAAATAGTAGGACACGTAAGACATTATTGTTTAAAAATTCAAGACATATATAACTAGCTTGTATCTTTGTACAAAACACTATCTATACTATTAAATAAATAAGTTGTTGGGTTACTGTTCGCACACGCCCGTGCAACCTGATATTACCTTTTTTTTCCTTCCCGTCCCTCCTACCGATCAGCAATCGGCGATCGACGACTGCCAAACACCAGGTTCCCGCACACTAGTCCCAGTTGGCGATTGACGATCGGCGATCGCTACTCCCGGTCACAGCTACTCCTTTATATTAAGTTTTATTTCCCGCCCGGGCGACTGTTTACCAAAAACACAGGTCTCCGCAAAGTCGTGAAACCATGTATGGAGGGTGATGCCTGCCCAGTGCCGGAAGGTCAAGGAAGTTGGTGGCCTCATGACAGAGGAGCCAGCGACGTTGTCTACTGGGAACGCAAGCGATCAAGGGTATTATCGCAAGAGCACCATCACACTTGAATTTAAATTCAAGATTGTTGATTTTGAATATTAAGAAAGCTTTGTTCTCAACGGCAGTTCTTCAAGTCTCGACGCGATTTGATGAACATAATCGTTTAAAGCAGCGAATTTAGCAAATAATTAGTGTTGTAAATCGAGTAAGAATATTGATAGAATATAAATTACGATCATATTTTTTTGGGCACTCCTGTATTTATAATTTAGAAGGGGAGCCTTTGCGCACGCTCGAGTCCTGGAAGCAGCCTCTTGCAAAAAAGCAGGGTAAGGTTTGCGTACATTTCACCCTTGTGGTGGGACCCTCGTGCACCGGGCTGCCCTATACTGTATTCATATAATTTAGATTCTCCTTCCTTATCTTCAGTCGAGCGGGGACTAGAAGAGCTGAGAAAGCTAGGCATCGAACAACAACTGTGGGAAGCTTCGCGTCGAGAAAGTGAGCCCCCCTCTTCCGCAGCCGACGCTCATGCAGAAAGTTTTTAGATTGATTTTTCTGTATTTTTTTTCTTAGTTTTTTTTGTGCCAATTAATTTCATTTGTCCTTAAACAGCAGCTCTATGTGGGTGATCGGATGGTGCAAAATAATCCATTTTAATATTTGCTTTTTATATATATCGCACATATTTGATCGGGAGTACATAATATTGTTTTTTCCTGAAATTTGTAAATGATAATAATTAGCGAAAGCTTTGTGTTAGCTTCTAAAGAATACGGATTGGTAACTTGTGTTATTTCTCTTTTGTATTGTTATTAATTAAGGGCGATGTTATTAGCAGTCCTATGATGGTTATTTGCAGTCCTAAAAATACCTAAAATGATCACTCGCAGTCTTAAAAATACTTAAATTCATTGGACTGCATTTAGCCATTATAGAGCTGCTTATAACATTGCCCTTGATTAATCTAACTAGAGCTAGCAAACCTGATGGGGGGAGAGTTATTACAGTATCTTTTGGAATGTGCGGCGAAAGCTCACCAAAAAGGCTCCTCTTTTTTCAGCAAGATGGAGTTTTATGTTGAACTCTAAAGCGTATACGAGCAAAACAAAGGATCTGTTTGGCACGGCGTTTGCGGTCATGAATGAACTGTCGTTCGTGAACACCTGACCTCATGTCCTCATCTAAGGATCTTAATCCACTTATTTTCAAAACTAGGTTTTTTTTGGCAATTGTTAACCGCACCCCAGTTTTGGCTATCTGCAGTCCTTTTATATGAAGTATTACGTGTTTTTTTGGAAATACGCCTTCTACAAGCATTTTTAGGAAAAGTGTTCAACACGAAAGTTGTAGATATCGTCGAGATCTACAACTTTCGTGTTGAACACTTTTGCTAAAAATGCATGCACAAGACGTATTGCCGCTCGAATTGAAATATGGGTGTAACTATAACGAATTTTTGGAAATACGCATTGTGCATGCATTTTTAGGAAAAATGTTCAGCACGAAAGTTGTAGATCTCGACGATATCTACAACTTTCGTGTTGAACACTTTTCCTAAAAATGCTTGTAGAAGGCGTATTTCCAAAAAACGCGTAATACTTCATATAAAAGGGTTGCGGATAGCCAAAACTGGGGTGCGGTTAACAATTGCCTTTTTTCTTAGCAGCTGCTATAACCATTGTCTATGATGGTGACATTTTTGTTCAAATTCATCACATCAGTGGCTTTTGCACATAAGATATGGTTGCATCAGGGAAAATATATGCAGATTTGATCAAAATGAGGCTCTGCTAACTCTCTTTAGGTGTACTGTGTTCTCACACAGATTGCTTTTTTTCTTTTGACCGACGGTTATTTGCAAATCATAAATGTCTATCCGCTCACGGCTCATTAATATTTTTTCATTTTATTTGAGTTTATAAATGTCTATTCGGAGACCATTTCGCAGACCATAAATGTATTGTTTATATTAAAATTAAGAATGAATGTTGTATTTTGTAAGGTATCGGTGACTAATAAAGTTATGATGTCATACACATTTTATTTAGACGATTTTTTCGTTGTTTATGCGATTACCATTTCAGAAAATGTTTGGGAAGATTTAGAAAAACGATTTCTTCGTTGTTCATGCGATTTAGATACTCTCCTTGTGGTGAGGAAGGCAAAGTGGACGACCAAATGTTTTTTTTTTATTTTCTATACTAATCTATGAATAACAAAATATCTGCGAATAACGAATTTGACTTCCTTAAGAGCTACGAATAGATAAACGTGATTTGCGAATAACAACTGCCTTTCTTTTCTTCAGTTGTAAATTCTATCTCAAAAGAAAAAGAAAAAAAAAATAGTGGAGAAGGATGTTTGTGAGCTTATGAAGATGAATGCATTTAAAGATGATTCTTGCATTTGTGAGTTCCATGAGATATTGCTCTTACATTTGTGAGAATCATGCAATGAAGTTCTTTAAAATGTTTCATGCCACTGTTGAGAGCTAAACTATCAAGCATAATAACAAACGAAAAAAACTGAGAACCATGACCAAATAGCCTGGGTCAATTTCAAATACGTTCGGTTCGAGTCTGGTTCGCATAATATCAGAATCAACAATTTGGTTCGATTCTCAGTTCCATAGGCCGAACATCCAGCACTAACCCAAGAACCGAAAATCAATGCTAAAGAAAAAATTTTGAGACAATGATTGAAAATATAACTATATGGCTAAGAATAATAATTTTTAAACTTATATAATTGTATGACTTCAATACTATAAAGTCGTGAATCAATTACTTTTGAGTGATTGATAGTATGACAGAACCATGAATTGGAAGTCATTTTTTTATTTATTGAGACATGAGTAGCACCGAGAACCAAAACAAAGTAAACGATTCAGATCCGGTTTTGTACTTTGGGACCGTGGGTCAATTCCAATTCCAAATGTTTGAAACCGAACCTATACGAGTCTGTTCTTGATTTTGGATGGAACCAACCCGATCTTAATTGCACCCCTAGTCTTTTCGGTTGAATTTAACTTCTAATTCTGAAGCCACATGTCCGCCCAGCCGAACCTCAGAAATCAATGGCCATGTAGAAGCTCAGCCCCTACAATGTTGGAATTGTGGGCACAAAAAAGAGACAACTTCATGATTAGTTAGCAAAGACATTGTGGCAACACTCTGACTAGCACTCAAGCATGCAATGAAAAATCATGGAAGCATCAACACAAAAAAAAAAATGAAAAATCAAGTGCCTCTGAATGCTTTAAACTAAAAATAAATATCTTATCCCTAGGAAAATAACATCGGTGGGACAATCTAAGCCAAACAGCTGATTAAAACACATTTTCATGGTCATCGATAAGCCATATTCAACCAAACACGCATTAAACTTAAGATGGTTCTGCCAAAGCACAAGTCAATTTCAACCAAAACACAAATGAACTGAAGATGGTTCTAGCAAAAGAGAAGCCAGTTTCCATCAAACAAACACAACACGCATAAACTCGAGGTGATGATGGGGCGGTCGTTAAAGTTTGTCTAATAAAAACAAGAAGGCATAATATAAAATAAAGCAGGCGGTGGCGGCAGCTTCCAAGAAGAACTCTAGCAATAAAACATGACCCTTTTAACGTTGTCCTTGAGCGCAGGGAGAGGCCTGACGGCCCCGACTCCAGGTGCTCGTGTGGACCGAGCACCGCCAGCACCACCACCGCCACCAGCAGCTCGGCCGGCCGGCGCACTTGCCACGGACCCACTATCTGATGTCTCTGGTTCCATGTAAAACCTCGCCCGAAAGGCGGCCAGATGGGCATAATATGCGGGCGGCACTGTCATACATGAGTATTAAAAAACATCAGAAACCACTATCGTGTCAGCAAGTTTCTAAAGTCGAAAAAGGAACGAGGAAGTACCGATGGAAACCGATCGTGTGCACCTTGCATATCTGCAGGAAACAAGGTATATGGAGCCATAATAAAGATGGATGTTAAATAACAGAGAAATGGAGGAATAAATGAATAAAAAATGATGATCGGCGGAGGAGGCGATTGCATTACGTGTAGCATAAGTTATTCGTGAGTGTCTGCAGTCCATCGGCGGTGAACTTGTTCTCATCCCACAACACATGGTAATGTGCAGGCCTGCTAGTTCCCTGCAAAACAGCACTGCATTGTGAGATTCTATAACAATAGAAATGCCGAACGGCGTAATTTGTTTCTTTCTCGTCGCCGGCCCCACCCCAACCCCACAGAATATTGTGGTTTAGGGAGCGGGCCAGTCGCCCGGGCGGAAAAAACACCACAAAAGCATTGCGGGTTTCAATAGGGAGAGGAAAGGAAGACAGCTGCAGGAATTTACTTGGATTCCGGCGTGACTGCACAGGTAGAAGTCGAACTCGGTGGGATGGCAAATTTTTGTATCGACGACAGTGCCTGTTTTATATTTATTAGAAGTAGAAAAATATATAAATGTGAATACAAGAGGAGAGCTGTGAATCTACAGAGAATTGAAATTATTATAGAAAAGAGGCGGCGGGCAAACCTGGGAGGATGTTTCCGCTGCGATCAACTGACTGCTGGTCCCTGTGATTGTTCGCGAACAACCTGGTGTGATGGCGCTTTTGAACGACCACGAAAGTAACAGGAGGCTGGTAATCAGGCTCCAAAGAAGCGCATGCCTGTAGTAGACATTTCAGCAGCAAGTTTATGAACAGTAACAGGGGCTCCCGGGTCCTTTCCAAAAAGGCCGGTTTTTAATCATATCTACTCCCAGAGTTACATTGTTAGATTCCACCTTCAGAGCCTACTTTGCGTCAATATCTCTCTCAAGAAACTTCCGAAGCTTCGCAATTTTTCCCAAAAAATATTCAAAAATACAAGGGGAATCTCCTAGATTTTACTTAGGTTGTATTATTCCGTCATTAAATTGGGTGATCAAGATATTTACCGCAGTGAGTGCTTTAAATATTTGGGATCGATAATTCAAAAAGATTGAGGTGTAGATAAAGATGTGATGCATAGAATCCAAGCAGGTTGGTTGAAGTGGAGAGGCGCGTCTGGAATCTTATGTGATCGTAAAGTACCATTAAAACTTAAAGGCAAGTTTTACCGTATTGCAATTAGGCCAGCAATGCTTTACGATTCTGAGTGTTGGGCAGTGAATGGTGTACATGAGCAAAAAATGGGAATTGCGGAGATGAGAATGCTTAGGTGGATGTGTGGTCACACGAGACGGGATAAAATTAGGAATGAATGTATCAGGGATAAGACAGGAATGGCGCCAATTGTAGAGAAGATGTTAGAAGCTCGTTTAAGATGGTTCAGACATGTACATAGGAGACCATTAGAGGCACCCATTAGGCGTTGTGAGAGTTTAGTCACTAGACATGTTAAACGGGGGAGGGGTAGACCAAAAAAGACTTGGAATGAAACTATAAGGAAAGATATGATGTACTTAGGCATTAGTGAGGCTATGATTAAAGATAGGGCGCAATGGCGACAAAGGATCCATATAGCCGACCCCACTATGGTGGGATAAAGGCTTGAGTGTTGTTGATGTTGTTGTTGTATTCCATTCTCTTGCATTGTGCAAATGTATCTTTTTATTTCAGATAATATTTTGCTCGGATTAATTGGGCTTATTTAATTTCAATAGATGTGTGAAATTTATCCGCCCAGCATTCAACTTCTAGCACTTTCAATCAATTACAATTACTACTTGGATAGCCCGATTATAATTAGTTGTATTCAACTGTGACTATCTGTAACTTTTAATTTCTGTTATTTAATTAATTGTCAGAATTACTTGCATGGTTGTCATAAGAATCACATTAGGGTTCGCGAGCATTTTATTCAATGGACAGGACAGTGCCTGCATTCGTTCACTTTCATATTAGTCAACCTGGAACTCCATTTGCAATCGTCGTGTGCTGCAGGCATTCATTTAAAATTAGGGTATCATGTTGATCTCCTACAGATCCGTCACACGTCATCAATGGTACACCAAAAAGGGTTCTTCACTTACTATTATGTAGTGTAGATAGAATAAATTGATGCATATGACATCACTACCACTATACATGAGACATTTTCTCATTTGATTTTCGACGATTATCATAAGAAGTGATTAAAGCTAAAGAAACGAAATGATTAAAGCTAAAGAAACGAAATGATTAAAGCTAAATAAAATGATTCCATCATTTTTTTTCTTAAATACAAGTGGAAGTAGAAACATATACCTTCCGTATTGCATCAAGTTCATAAAAAAGAACTTGATAGAACTGTCCCTCGCTCACACCATCCCTACAGCGAACAGCGAACAAGAACAAGAAACATTAATACAAAATTCGCCGAAGTACAAGAAACATTAATACAAAATTTGCCAAAGTACGTAAAACATTCAAGAAGGCAGACCTATAAAATATTATCCTCTGTGGCTTGTCTCCTGTTGCCTTTTTAAACGAAATAAGTAGTTCCCTGAAAATATGTTCATAACATATATGTATGTATTCAGTGCAAATTATTTCAAATGTGACAGCAAACAGAATAGAAGAAAAAAAACCTGATCATGCCACCCGGAGAATTTCCACGCTTCGGATCAGGGTCAATTTTGAACAAGTCCTGAATTAGCTCCTGTCGATGAGCCTGGGCACAAACCAGCCCAGCGTACTTAGTTACCTCCGGCCAGTCTTGAGACGCAACCACCTGCCATTTGAGAAGGAATACTTAGCAGAAGAAAGCTAAAATTGAAGGTGCTCAAACTAAACTTACAGCAGCAATCGAGGGGCAAGAGTCTTCCCCAGGGTGAGGATGAGTCACATCGGCCCCAAATATGATAGTTGGGCGGTCGCTGACTAATGGTATGCGCCGGGATATAGCATCTACGAGCACGGTATTTCGGCCTCCGACCTTCGAAAGGAAGATCATTTAGGACATGTTACAGGTAAAAGATGGCATCAGAATATTAAGGTACTAACCTTTACATTTATCTTCAAGGAAACATTGGCAAGATACTGTTTGCTACCCTTATAAACATGTTTAGCCAGGCAGCATTGTGAGACTAACCCAAGTTCAGTTTCGCAGATGCGCTTGAGATCCCCTGTTATTAGGATAGCAGATAAAGAAAAAACTATCAAGAGGGGCAAGTTATATTAGTGGTCAAACTCGTACTCAAATCAAAAACTTAAGCTCCCGAGTGAAAGGCAACTATATGGTGCACCAACATCTACTTGGCCTAGCACATGCGAGGCTGAATCATGTTCAATCTCCCACTAGCTTGAGAACCCTTCACATCAGTCATCAGTATCCCTCAAACAGAAGCCATTCAATATCATCAACCATGAGCGCACTCGACCCCGTGGAGCAAACATGGAAATTAACTTGCTCGTGAACCTTGCTCAACCACGGTGGAAGCAGCCAAGACTCATGTGAGCTACAAACCACAAAAACATTCTTGATCCCAAATTCAGACAACCTCAGTTCATGGGCGGGGGAGAGGATGGAGGCCAACCCTAATGTATTTCTATATTAACACTTTGTCTATCTAATGTGAGACTAAATCATGATCTCATGTGCACTAATGTGTTTCTATACCAACACTTTGCATATCATGTGAATCAACACTGCAAAAGCATGAAGCACAATCCAAAATAAAAAGGTTAGCAAAAATCAAGAAAAAGAGTGAGTTGCTCACCATAAAGAGAACCATTGCTGTCAGGCAATATTACAATAAGTAAATCAAGCTCCTTTTGATGCTGTCGCAGTATGCTCATCGCATCGTGATAATGTGCTTTCAGTGCTCTTTCAACTTGCTCCGGCCTTGCAAACATAGGAGGAATTACAGGATCTGGGGCAAATTCCTGCAGCAGTTTAAGCATACAATTCATTTACAGAAATCATAATGACAAGATGGAAATGAGTACTATAAATCCTGCAAAAACTACTAATGAATAATACCATTCCAGAAGTCCGACACATTTGAGCTAGCTCCTGACAGAAATTCAGGGTAACACTGTCTTGTATATGTCGTACAAAATTGATACAAGACCAGTTGTTCACCCTCGCACCATTTACCATTTTCTACGCCAAAAACAAAAATTGAGTGTGAATAACAAAGGAGAAAAAATGGGAGGCCTGTCAAGTGCGACGGGTCAGTTCAAAAGCCCTTATAGGGCAACCCTAAAATACACAAAATGGGTATAGGATTACAAGAACTATTCCCAACCAGCTCCTAACATTAGATCAACTACTATTTTTCTTTTATGTATCATTTATTAAACATAATGAAACTGTTATCGTTAGACAAATTGATATAATATACTCATATTGGCTAGCAATCCACCCTTAGAGTGCATATAATTAAAAAAAAAAGATGCATATCAGTAATTCTGCTAGTGGTACAACAAAAGAATTACTTTATTCATCATATTCCACTGGCCCACTCTTGGTAAACAATCTTTCTCCCGCCCAGTTTCATGGTACTTAAGCTGAAAAAGTGAACTGAAAATATTAAGAGACCAACGCCAAGAAATCAACATAGTATATATAAAGAGAAAATCATGCAATTTCACATACCCACGGAGGAGGTAGAATGCGTGCTTCAACCGTAGCAAGTTTATCACTGATTTTAATTCCAAATTCCTTGGCATATGGATCGTTGTGGTATGCATTGTGACGAACCGTCTGCGAAATGAGAGATGCTTGTAAGAAATAGAAGGGAAAAAAGATGTTTTGGGAAAAAGCAAAAAATAAAAATAAAACAAAAAATATTTTACCCGCTCAATATCAAGCTCACGGTCACTTGGTCGCTGGCAGGTCACCCTTAGAAGAGCAGTTAATTGCCTTTCATTCAACCTCTTCAAATATCTCTGTCCCTCTACAATTTTGCAGACCTGAAAATAATATGATAAAGCATCAATATCCAAAACCATCATTTACACACAAGTTCAAAATAGAGACATTATGAAACCTTGGCACACAATCAAATAAAATTTTGTTAACACGCAATAAATAGAAGATAAAAGAACACCTCCATAGGCAGATAGTTTGGCCTCTGTTGATTGCCAACTTGCAGACAAGGCCAATTGGTATGCTGAATAGTGAAACCATAAGTCTCTTGAAAATATTGCACGACTGTCTTCAGTGTACCTCTCTCATCGACAGGAAAACTATCACCCACAAAACAAAATAATAAAAATGACAATTAATAAGAGGGTAGGTTAAAAAAATAGGAAACTACTAAGCAGATGGGAAAATACTCAAAATAGTAGAAACATACGTTAGCTCTCGTGTTGCCTGTGATGTTAAACCAGATATACGATATTTTCTGCGCATATTACCCCTATGTGTGACCTCAACCTTAACGCCTCTTAAAGCCTTCTTGATCTGTATATGAAACAAAACACGCAGATAATAGTGTCATAAGTTTTTATATGAAAATCAATCATTAATTTTCTCATAGGGCTTCACAAGATTTGACCAAATAAAGCAGAAAAAAGAGAGAAGATTTATACCGCAGCTAAGTTAATCATTAATTTATTCCTAAAGAACTAAATATCACCAATTTTCATTGGAACATAGCTTGCATGTATAATAAACTTCATGAGTTCCAAAAGACCAAATACCGGTTATGACTGTGCTATCATGTTAATTTCTTTGTTTTGGGGATGGAGCAGGATTAATGCATAAATAAATACAAGTCCAAAAAAAAGAAGAAAAATAATTGTGTAAAATACCAACAATGAGGACTTCAAAGACAGATATATGAAAAACAGTATGAAACTCAAATAGATCTCTATCCTTCTCTTTTATGAATATATGTCAAATTGAAATGAATTTTTTCTAGATGCTGGAAGAAAGAACTCGTGAATTTTACTCGGGGAACTCACCTTGACGCGATCAGAATCCGATAATGGTCTGGATAGAACATCCCTAACTTCCCGGTTCAAAAGCTGAATTACAAAATCAAGGACAGGCAATGGCTCAATGAATGCGGTGGACGACATATCTGCATGAGAGGGAATATGGTTAAAAAAATACTATTTAGTTGAGGAAATTAATGTAGAATGAGTTAAATAAATATAGCAAAAGTCCATGTAAAATGTACTCAGTATTTGATAAAGCTTTTTCTGAAAGCACCAATGATACTACTGAATAACATAAAATTTTGCATTGTCGAAAACTGTGAAAATTATCTCTAAAGAAAAGTTACCTTAACGTAAGAAAAAAAAATGTATTTTTTAAGCACTTTTATATTAAGCTGTGATAGAATGAGTAGGAAAACTTCTGTGTGGCTTAAAGGATGGTAGATAACCAATTAAAACAATAATCAGATATGCATCTTCATATAGCCTCTTTCATAAAGCATCAGATTAATCACAAGAAACTTGATATGAGGATCACCCTCCCAGAATTCTTATGCAGTAAATAGAATAATTGCTCCCATCCATGTCATGTTGGCAATCAAATTATAATAAAGTGAATGTTTAGAAATAATATCATAATCCTAAGTACAAAGAGACAAATATTTCCCCCTTGGTATTCAATATTTAGGTTGAGATAATTAATATCAAGAATGTGAAGCAGGACGAATCTATAGGTGGCGGATAAACCGTGACCTAACCTTACATGTTATGCAAAGCCCGACGGTGTGAATCCAAATTAGGTAATAAATAAATAATGATATCCCACGCAGTTAATTCACAGCAAGATACAATAATTAAATTAGGGCGAAACAGGCTAAGGCTTTCCTCCGCGTGGAGGGCCAAAACACGAGCGCGCGGCGAATAAACCCTGCAAATCACAATAATAATCTAACAAACAACTGCTATGCAAGATATTCAAAACAGGTACAAGATCCAATCCAATATAAATATGTTGAAAATAATAATCTAATACAAATAAGACTCACAAAGTAGTGGGCTGACCAAGGCACTGAAGAATCCGGAGCCGGAGATGCGTGGATGACGATCCGAGGTGGAACCGAAGACGGGAGAGCGACGTAGGTGGCTGTCCTTGGCGGTGGAAGGTGAAGACAAACCGAAAATGGATGGATCCGGCCACGTGGGTAGAGATCCGGGCGGGGGTGGATAGATCCGATGATTTGAGAGTGGATCCGGGCTGGATTTATCCAAATCTGGACTGATGTGGACAAGGAGGGGATGAGGGTGGTTCCACGTAGAGGGGAGGGGTGGTGGTGATCGGTTAGGGTTGGGGAATGAGCGTGGGGCTGCTGAAATGGGGATGGGAGGCTGGCTGGTTGGAGAAGGGGGCTGTGGGGGGCGGCAGGTGGCTGGGAGGAGGGGCGGCAGCGGGTTGAAGGGCTGGGAGGAGGGGTGGCAGCGGGATGAAGGCTGGGAGGAGGGCGGCTGGATGGCTACAGGAAGGGGGAAAGGGGTTCAGCAGGGGCGGCGGCTTGCTGGAGGAAACGGAGAGGCTGGCGGTGGAACAGGGGAGGGGAAACCTTATAAATGAACAGTACATTTCATTTTTGAATAGTGACACCTTCAAGGTTCCGGGCTGGAATTCTGGACAGCAAAATGGTGACTGATTTTGGGGCTGGGGAGGCTGAGAGAGAGGGCGTGGGAGGGGGGAGAAGGAGCCTAGGGTTAGGGCAAACATTGGGGGGAAGATACAAGCCTAGGAGTCGTCACCTAGGGTTCCACAAAGTCGGCACCATGGTGGGATCGCGGGAATCCGGGAATACAATTCTCCAAACTCTGCAATCTTCAATCAGCCCACAAACCATCTATTTATAATAAAAGGAGGATTAGGGCATCCCACCATCGACGGCTATGATTGGCCGGAGGTGGGGCCACCCAAATACATCAAAACAAATGCAAAAACAATAAACTAATATATCAAATTGATTCGGAACACATCTGCGGAGTCTGATCGTCGATCCGGGCACGCCATATATGGAAAGTCACAAAATCAGCCCCGAATGATCCCAAAACTCGTCCTCGTCTCTGCTCCGCATCAGAATGTCTAGCAAAACAATATATATACTATGATAACATAAAGTCATGGGTGTTTCACAAAACAGTGGAGTGCGCATTTTTCCCCTTTTGCATGGTTTAAGAGAGAAACATACAAAGCGGGTGAGAGAGAGAGAGAGCTGTGGGGAGAGCATGTCTAGAGTAAGGGAGAGGATGGCAATAATATGGGCATGGGGAAACAGGGAAGCTAGGAAGCCAAAACAGAGCTCCGTAGAGTGGCAACATGTTGTAGTAGGGTCGAGACAAACAATAGAATGTTAGGGTGCCATCAAACATGGAGAGATTGCTAGGGCTTGCGTTGATTCACTGTTTGCTTTAATCGGGAGGGAAACTCTAGAGTCGGATCCTTTCAATGACGACAATGAATGAGATTTTGCTAAATAGTCAGCTAAAAGTGAGTCCATTATTCACAGCATATCTGTGAAACTCGGACAGTCGTTTGGTTGCTTGCATGAAGGGTCCCCAAAACTGGAAGGGCGGTATGTTCTATTTTAGGTTTTCTGATTTTTATCAAATGCTTGGGATAATTTTGACTGCTTAGATAAATAATAGAGAAAATTTTATACACGAGGATGTCATGCAACAGACCATGGTCACTAGTCTATATACATTATGCATTACAAGATTTTTAAACACATTACAAGGTTTCAGGAGAATACAGTTCCTAAAGAGAAGTTAACTTTGCATCAACATAAAAGGATAAGTTATAGTGAGAATGCAGATTGGAAAATAATCACTTTAAAAACTAATCAGAAATGGTGCACTCTCATGCAAGACACAATAAAAATGCAAATATAAGAACATAAGCATCCAAGCTAAAAATAATTGGTTGTATGTAAAGAGGCCAGAAATCAATATTAAGTGTACAAGGCAAGATGAACTTCCCGATGTGAAACTATATGTCAACATGCCCTCTTGCGTATAATGTATTTTGTCTCTAACACATGGACTTCCTGTTAAGCCTAGACTGCTCTAATACCATGTCCAACCCAAAACAAATTGGATTTAGATTCATAGGTTAGAACCTATGCATCCAACCAAAAGAGAGCAGTAAAAAACCAAGGGAAAACAAAACAAGCATATGTAAAATACCAATATTCAGTGATAGGCCCATCTGCGTTGGCCTGATGCTCTGATAAAATCCTCGCCAACTTTCTAAGCCTTCACCAAGTGTCTGTCTCCGACCAAGGTCTGGGGAGTAGAAGGATCGCCCAACAGGAAAATACCTTTTGCATGACAGTACAAATATTTTGTTAAATTTCCAATACAATATAGAGAAAAATGACACCTGAAACAAAATATATCACCTAGAGGTGGGCATTTCACGCAGCACAATGTCAAGAACTTGAAGAGCTTCCTGAGGAGCATCCGCCTGCTGACCAGCCAAAAACATTCCCAAATGATGAAGATCGGCACGAGCAGCTAGCTTTATCACAATTCTAAAATTTCTTTGTCGCCTGAAGGGAAGATTTATAAAAAAATCAGCCCGAGTTACAAAATGCAAAATCATACTATACTATAATGCAAAAAAAGAAGTACCTTTCCGCCGCAGTTCCATCACCTTCATCAACTAATGTAACGTGAAATTCATTAGAAGTAAATGGAAGTGGCCCTGCTGTATAAAGACTTTTTCTGCCATCATACGCCGGAAGACGTCCCCCCAAATGGGACTCTTTGAACACATTTACCAGCTCTTTCATCACAGCTCTATTCACCCCACGGGAAGCAACTTCTGGAGTAATGGAAACCTGGTAAGTAAAACACAGCCAATAATCAATGAAAATTGGATATTGCAGTAAGATGAGATTCATCAGAGTGAGAAATTAAGATCTAAACGTGAAATGGGAAGAGAAATAACACACATCATATTGATGTAGATCCTTCTTAGGAAGCTCGGCGAAAAAATGGTTGGCTTTAACCACACACTTAGTACCATTCTTTCCTTTTCCCGGGCGCAAAGGGAACCTTATAGATTTGCTTGAAGCTGGAACTATAGCCTGACTGGCTTCTGGTTCAGCCTGAAGAGAAAGGTTTTGAACCTGCTCTGTTAGGGCCAATTCAGATGTCCCTGACGAGCTTGCCTCTGCCATAGAAGCAGGTTGACCTTTGTAAGGAGTCTGTGTTGCTTGGTGCAGCTCGGGAAGCGGCGGCCTAGACGGTCCAGCTGCATATGGATCAACTCCACGGCCACCTGGCGCGTTACCACCGACTGGGTGGCCTCCATGAAACTGCTGACCTTCACCACCACGATATTGCTGACCTTCACCACCACGATACTGCTGACCATCGCCACCACGATACTGCTGACCTTCGCCACCACGATACTGCTGACCTTCGCCACCACGATACTGCTGACCTTCGCCACCACGATACTGCTGACCTTCGCCACCACGATACTGCTGACCTTCGCCCCCACGATACTGCTGACCTTCGCCCCCACGATACTGCTGACCTTCGCCCCCACGATACTGCTGACCTTCCCCCCCACGATACTGCTGGCCTTCCCCCCCACGATATTGCTGACCTTCACCACCACGATACTGCTGACCTTCACCACCACGATACTGTTGACCTTCGTTACCACGTCCCGAACGGCCGCCACGCCCCTGGTTATAGCCCCCACCACGGCCGCCTCCTTGTCCATGTTGAGGATTGCCTATAGGGCCCCCACGTCCCAAACCCCATCCCCTTCCACCCTGCTGTTGTACAGCTTGGGGAGGTTGAGATCCAAGAGGCCCTCCACTTCCTCTGCTACTACCAGGTTCTTGAGATACGGGGGCATCATGAGAACCCTCACTAGAACCAGTCGGATCAGTTCTTCTCTTCCTAACCATGGTTGCACCCTGAAAATAAGAAGCCAAATGTATTAATTCATGTTAAATAAATTCAGTAAGACCATGCAAAATCAAAAGAATCTAACACAAAAACTTGAGATCTGGACAATGTGAGCATGCAAGATCCTCTACCATGCCCATAAACCGGAATAAAGAGCAGAAGTAGAGAACAAAAAATTTTGCTCCAAAATAGAAATTATAACACAGATGATGATAATCTAGCAATGAGCATGCATGGATTATTTGGTTTAATAGAAGAATAACTTAAAAAAAAACTTCTATAAATGTTTAAATCAACAAGCACAAAATTGCCAAAAACAGCTATCACTAAGAACCAATGATTAAGATGGATAATGCAAGTTCTCTCCAAAATAGAAATTATAACACAGATGATGATAATCTAGCAATGAGCAAGCATGGATTATTTGGTTTAATAGAAGAATAACTTAAAAAAGCTTCTATAAATGTTTATATCAACAACCACAAAATTGCCAAAAACAGCTATCACTAAGAACCAATGATTAAGATGGATAATGCAAGTTCTCTCCAAAATAGAAATTATAACACAGATGATGATAATCTAGCAATGAGCATGCATGGATTATTTGGTTTAATAGAAGAATAACTTAAAAAGCTTCTATAAATGTTTAAATCAACAAGCACAAAATTGCCAAAAACAGCTATCACTAAGAAACCAATGATTAAGATGGATAATGCAAGTTCTCTCCAAAATAGAAATTATAACACATGATGATAATCTAGCAATGAGCAAGCATGGATTATTTGGTTTAATAGAAGAATAACTTAAAAAAAGCTTCTATAAATGTTTATATCAACAACCACAAAATTGTCAAAAACAGCTATCACTAAGAACCAGTGATTAAGATGGATTATGCAAGTTCTTAAGAATGCCATAAATAATCATTGAAGGTTAAATGCAGTCGGAAATAGCAGGATATCATACAAACATCCATGTAATCCAAAGATAAAGATCGGTGTCAACAAGAAAAATGCTAACTATATTATCTCCTCACGAAATGTTCCCCTTCTCGGGTATTTTTGTGGAAATGTTAAACTATCATCGCATAAACAGTGTAAAAACAGAGAAACCTCAAAAAACGCGGATGAAGATATTCTCTAAATGATAAAACCCAATTAAATTAGCTAATTCAAAATGTGAATCGTCCACTGGATCCGTATACACAATCTCTAAATGCATTGACTAACGAAACAGTAGGAGAAAACTGCGTCAGACACCGGATCCGTGAACACCAACTACAGGAAACAAAAATCCACTCAACCTAAAGTGATACAAGCGAAGGATTGGTAGAAAGAAAAACTAGGGCATACGAACGCTCAGCAAAGGAGGAAACACTCACATATAGCAGGAAAACTTCATGTTATCGGCTCTTACAAATTTTCTTAGCTAATTTTAGATTATTATATGAAATCACAAAGAAGATTTTAGTATTACATGAACATATAAAAAACAAAAGTATGGCAAAGTGAAAATACATAATTAAAATCGAACTGTAGATGGCAACTCCAGCTAAAAAAAGCATTTCTAGGCAAAAACAACTAAATCAGATAACTATCGATAGCAGATCGTTCAGGAAATAACATTATAAACAGTTAAACCTCAAAGGATAACCACTAATTGGGATAGTAAGTACCAGGTGTGCGGATCAATAAATCTGACTAACGAAACAGAAGAAGAGAAGTGCACGAAACCAAAAAGTACTTTCAAGTTAACGAAATAAAATAAGCCAGTTAATGAAATCAATCCGATCTGCGGGAAACAAACGGAAAAGCCGTAAAAGCACCCCGAGATCAGGATCGGTGACTCGGTGAGCGACGAATCCGGTGATGAAGGAAAAAATCCGCTGAATCAGCGCTGATAGAAGAGAATGGTCGGCAGAAAAATCACGTCAACGATCGGTAAAACAATTTATAACGAGAACATAAAATCGCTCAAGAGAACCGTCCATCTAGTTAGAAAACCACCTGTTCGTCGCCTGAAAACCGCCTAGTAATCCCCTTCTCCCCTTCCTTTTCCCCTTCGTCCCACTTTATCCCCTACAGTAGTGGAGAAAATCAAAAAATCACTGATCCTCTTCGCTCTGTCTCTCTCTGCCTCGCTCTTCTCACCAACGGCAAGACGACAAGACCGTAGGCGAATGGAAAGTGTATATATTACTGATAAAAGAAAAAAATTCAGGACGGCGTCAAGATCCTCGGTTAACGCCGTGTGCAAGTCGTTAGCAAAGTGTGCGCTTTATGGAAACAAATTTGAGGGTTTATATTAGGCGAATGTTACGTGCAAATTCTTTTTGAATTTGTGCAATTCAAAATTTTAAATAAAAAATATTAAATAATTTCAATTCCAGTTCCCTCAAATGAGATAGGTGCAAACCGAAATCCCCCGGGCCTTTTCGTAGACCAGAAGTAGCTCGCGGCTTCTCGGGGATATGGCTAGGGTTTTCATGGTGGAGGCGTGAAAGGATGACTACCTCTCCTGTAGATTTTTTTGCTGTAAATAAAAATTGATTTGTACGTAGTCAAAATCGATTTGCACATAACATTCGCCTTATATTATCAGCCCCACTATCAAAATTTGGACGCATTGTTAAATGCAGCCTATCAAATTGATATTGGCAGTTCACGTGATATTCACAGGTAAAATTAAATTTTTTTTTTTTAACATATAATCATGTGTAACTTCAAAAAGGCCAAAAATTATTAACAAAAGATTTCATTGTTTTTTGCCAAAAAATTGAACCATAGCAGTGTTTGGCAGGATATTATCAAGGAATTGTTAAAGGCAAACCCAAATTAGTTTTGTTGAAACCAGAGAACTGATCTCGACGTTCGAAAGGGAGATGCAGCTAACTCTTACTTGACCCGAGCTAGAACCCTTGACCAGTCACTAAGAACCGTAAAACCTTGCTCTTGAAGAACATTTAAGTCCGCAAAATGGACCCCTTAAGCTGCAGCGTGGAGGTCCCACCGCATACCCGGAAGCTCACAAGGAACTTCCCCTCCCAAGTCAATGCTGAGCCTGGGCACCTTGGAGGGCACTAGAGGTCACCTCACCGTCCACCTTCAATGACAGGAGGAGGGAGGGGTAGTGTTTGCTCACAACACTCACGCGAGGGAGGGGGTACCAACATCCCTTCCCAAGGTGCTCATGTGGGTCTATTTATATACTTCCCAAAATTGGGCTGCGGATAGCCAAAATTCTGCTATCCGCAGCTCAACCACGAACCTGGATGATCGAAGGGAGAGGGGGGCGAGTGGAGGAAGAAACATCCACTCCCCCCCTTGCCAAGGGTTGGATGGGTGGACCAAGGTCCACCACCTGAACTGGGCGAGTGGACCTTATGGTCCACTCAACCTACCGGGCGAGTGGACCATAGGGCCACTCGCCCAACTGCCGGGGCGAGTGGACCTATGGTCCACCCGCCCCGGGCAAGTGGAGCACAGGTCCACTCGCTTGTAGGCTTGGGGGCGAGTGGACCTTGAGTCCACTCGCTCCCCACCTTGGGCGAGTGGACCCAAGGTCCACTCGCCCCCCCCCCCCCCTCCTCGGGCGAGTGGACCGATGGTCCATCGCCCGGGGCCTTGGGCGAGTGGACCCAAGGTCCGCTCGCCCAAGAAAGCTTGCCCCCCCCCCGGCCTTCTCTTTTCGGTCCTTGATGACCTCCGATGGTTCGGTCCGTTGCGCCCCCTATCTGCGCTAGGCCACGTCGGTTCGGAAAATATGAGGGTTGTACACAATCTCCACTCTTTTCGAGCTTATTTTAAGCTCGGAAAGAAAGTCCAACCCACCTATTTGGCGTGTCAAGTGGGGTCTTGGGGAAATCTACTGAGGTCCCCGCAGGGCGGCTATAAAAAAGCCTCCAAAGGGGGAGGTGAGGAGCCGCACCATCCCTGAGAGCTCTCCCTTCCCCCCTTCCTTCGAGTCGGATGGACCCTCCTCGAGACTTCAGAGCCCGTTTCAAAGCTCTTGCTGGGAGGGACCGTAATGACTTGGCAGAGCTCAGGGCCATGGTCAGCGGTCTTCCGCCCTCCCCTACTCGGTCGTCGGTGCGATCACCGCGGAAGAAACTCCGCCCTGGCCGAGTGAAAGAGGTGGCGTCGTCATCCTCCCACGGGGTGACC
The DNA here is from genome assembly GCA_033032865.1 of Dactylorhiza incarnata. Classification (NCBI taxonomy): domain Eukaryota; kingdom Viridiplantae; phylum Streptophyta; class Magnoliopsida; order Asparagales; family Orchidaceae; genus Dactylorhiza; species Dactylorhiza incarnata. Next base: position 1,315,359 of record JAWHQI010000055.1, on the reverse strand, counting down.
GACTTTGTCCGGGATCTGGAGCTAGACGTGGTATCGACTCATTCCTCATCTTTGCTTCCTTTTCGTGATTGTATCGTGCTAACTGAGACATGCTTCTTGAATGCTAACAGCTTATTTCGAACCACCCCGAGGGGACCTGGAGCGTGATGGAAACGTCGGGAGCGGGCGTTTGAACAAGTCATGCCATCCTTGTTCAGGATCCTGCTGCCCTTTCAACTGCCCACGACAACCCTTCCTCGAAAAGCCAAGGGATTGAGGATTCGCAAGGTAATGTTGTTGCGAGAGCCTCTATCGGGTTGAGTGCTTCGGTGTCTAAAGCTATACTTTTGCAGGAGGGGACAAGAACTCGACGGGTCAGTCGAGCCGGAGGGAGGTCTCCCCACCACTCCTCTCCCCCACTATGGTTGAGGAACCAGCCGAAGACCAGCCCAACGTCCTCAAGCGCTTGAATCATCTGGATGATACAGTGCGTAGGAAGGAAGCCTTTCTTCTCGAGCTGCGAGAGGGAAGATGGTCTGCCGGACCTGACCCTCTCGCCCGCGTCTGCGCGCTGGAGCGGCGGATGGAGAGGTTGGAAAACGAGCTCAATCTGCTAAGGGGGGAGGTCCGGCTTGTGTCCGGAGGCATAGCTGCGCCACTCGCAGACCACATACGCCGGGTGGAGGCTACCGTTTGCACCATGAGCGAGGAGGTTGTTGTGACGAAGGAATGCATCGGGTCTATGCATGGGGTGACGTCGTGCACCCAAGATCAAGGTTTCTGGAAGTGGACGCCGCGCTGAACGGCTTTTAATTGCGATCTTCTATTTACTATGTAATAATAGGGATTAGCCCTGTATGGTGGTTCAGTCCACCTTGCGACCGGGTGCTTTGACCTTGCTCTGCTTCTGCTATGATGCTTCGTCGCTTTCGTTCATTCATGTTTCGCAGGTTGTCGTGTGTTTGATAATTAAATGCCAGGGTAAGCGACACGATGTCGGGGTAGTACATCAGAGGACGAGGGGCAGAGGCCTTAGATGGGTGTCCTCTGGATGAGGTAGAGGAGAGGGGTTAGGGGGAAGCATGGGCGAATGGACCTTGAGGTCCTCACCTTTGAACTAAGCGAGCGGATCATAGGGTCCGCACACCTCTGTCGGGAGAGTGGTCCACGAGGACCACTCCCATGCCCCGGGCGAGTGGACCTCATGGTTCACTCGCCCCGTGCCCCAGGCGAGTGGACCTCATGGTCCACTCACCCACTTTTGATCCCCTCTATAAATACCCCCCCCCCCCCCCCCCTTCTTCCACTTCACCATCACATTCGCCCCCCTTCCCTTGTTTTGCATTCCCCTTGAGGTCGGCTCTCTTCTTTCTTCCTTTTCCTGCGAGATGGCTCCCAACCGCCCTCCTGTCGCTAGAAATGGTCGGGAGCAAAGCGCGGTCAATTTTTTCGAACACTCCTTCCCTGAAGGGAAGATATCTAAAGAGGAGTTCTCTGCATTCAAGAGCTCCTACCTTCCCGAGGGGTGGACGCCTCCACGTCCATCGCCAGGCGAGGCAATTAACTCTTTCTATGAGGACCGGCTTACCTTCCCGCTTGCCCACTTCGAAGATGGTCTACGGCTTCCCTTATGGCCTGAGGTGAAAGAGTTCCTGAACTACTTTGGCGTAGTCCCTGCTCAGGTCAACACGAACGCGATCTCGATGCTAACGGCCTATGCCTGCTACCTGCGAGAGGAACGGGTTGAGTTCGACCTAACCGTGTTTCGCAAAGTGTTCGTCTTTCGAGTGACCACTGATGGGGTATGTTTCCTGACCGGCACGCACGTGAAGGTGTGCGAGACCTCCAAAAAGGTCCATCACTGGAGCGATACCTTCGTATTCATCCAAGGTGACCTTGGTGACATCCCCCTCTCACCTATCCAGAGGTCTGAGAAGGCCTGCAAGGCCCCTCGCTTAGGTGGGGAAGCAGTCGTGTTTCATAGCTACCTTGAGGGTGCGAGCTTCGAGGTTGAGCACCTCCGGAGGAACATCGACCGGCTTACCTACGTTGAGCCTAGGACAGATATCCCCTCCCTTCTGATGTCTCTTACTCTCCCCCTTTGTTTTCTTTTCACTCGCACCCATGGACACTTACCCTTACCTTGATTTTCGCAGGTGAGAGGGATCTTCCGCGACACCCTCCCTTCGCAGGGGGGGGCTCTTCATCCGCCCGCTGGTTCGTCAAGGAGGCTGCCGCTACATGCGCCTCCGCCCTGAAGGTCCCCGTGCCGAGGCAACAGAGAGAGAACGAGCAGGTGGTGGAGGAGGCTATGTTGGGTATTGTAACCACAATAACCTTGATTTGAAGAAGTATCCCTTAATCTAAGATGAATTGATTTTGTATTTGATGGTATTTTCAGTTATGTGTTTGCAGGTTCTAAATGGTTAAGTACAAACCAATGTCAGGTTTCAATGAGTCACTAAACACAGGCCTATGCAATGTAATTCCTCATTGTATGGACCAAAGTGTTAACTCATGTGGAATCTCTCTATTGGGATGTACTTCATATTCAAACACAAAGGAAGAGCTAAGAGGGAGTTGCTGCTGATATTGAAAATTGGAAGAAAGGAAAGAAATTGGAAAAATTTCTTAAGAAATTTTCGTTCGACGAATTATGGAAATTTCGTCGAACTCAGTTCGACGAAATGAAATTTTCGTCGGACGCAGATTGGACGAACGAAATTCGTCGATCGCTGTTCGACGAAATATAGATTTCTTAGTTCACTGGCTTGCTGTTAGCTGAAGACATTTCATCGAACGCAACTTATTAGTATTTCGTCGAACGCAGTTTAACAGCATTTCGTCGAGCGTTGTTTGGTTATAATTCGTCGATCGCTGTTATTATTCGATCTCAGGTGTGCTGAAACAGATTTCGTTGACCACTGTTCGACTAATTTATTTAAATTTCGTCGAACACTGTTCCGTTCGACGAAATCTTCCCAGATCGACATTTTGCATGGCGCTGTTTCAAATATTCAATATAATTCAAACCCGATCGAATTTAAGGAATGTTTTCCTTAATTTCTGCATGCAGCCGTTAAAGATTAATTTTCATTAATTCCTGCTGATAGCCATGGAAAGAGATCTTCCTTAATTCTTGCTTCCAGCTGTTGGAGAATTAATCCTCCTTGATTTCTGCTTATAGCCGTTGACAGAATATTTTATTCCTTTATTCAAGATTATAGCCGTTCGAGATGAAGGTTTCCAAAAAGAACTTGCGTACAGCCGTTGGAGAAAGTTTTGATATATATATTCTCTTCTATTTTTTCGTCCAGATTTGATCGCAAAAATATTTCTCTCCTCCAGTTGACAGTCGGCTATTCCTTCAAGACTCAAGCTTCTCTCTCCGACAGAAAGAACTTCTGCTGCTCTTCCTTGCTAAGAGCATTTGACAGATCAAGCCTCAGTCGACTTCAAGCTTTCTTCTTCCTCCATTCTACAAGGACTGATATTATTTATTTTGGAAGAAGAGATCTATTTCTCTCTGAACTGAAAGCAGCACATCCTCAAGAAATTCATTTCTTGTTGATTTGAAAGAAGAATCTCTTCAAGAGATTTATTTCTCTTTGATCTGAAAGCAACACATCTTCAAGAAATTCATTTCTTGTTGATTTGAAAGAAGAACCTCTTCAAGAGATTTATTTCTCTTTGATCTGAAAGAAGAAAACTTCATCTGAAGTTTTATTATATTTTGTAAAACCCTTCATTATTTTTGTAGGAGGTTTGCCTCCGAGTTGTAGGAATTTTATTCCGAGTTGTAGGAGTGGTTTGCTCCGAGTTGTAGGAGAGTTTGTTCTCCGAGTTTGTAGGAGATTTTGTTCTCCGAGATTGTAGGAGTTTGACTCCGAGTTGTAGGATTATTCATAATCCGAGAATAGTGAAGTAGCCTAGTCTAGCCGGTCGTGCTAGATAGGTGAGGTGCAAAGTGGACTACCCAAGAATGGGGAACCACTATAAATCCTTGTGTGTACTGTGCTCTTTGGTTTTCTGTGTGCTTTACTTCTTATATTTTTAATTCCGCAAAAAGCTATAGAAACCACCTATTCACCCCCATCTAGGTGATTTAGGTTGCAACTAGATACTTTCAATTGGTATCAAAGCGAGGTTGTTCATTAAAAGGCTAACACCTTGAACAAGATCTCTAAATCTATATTGCAAGAGACAGTATGTCCGGAATGGATAAATCCAAGGATTCCGTCAAGTTGCCCGTCTGCACTAAAGAGAATTTTCCGATGTGAAAAAAAAGAGTAAAATTCTTCATGGAAGCTGCAGATTCAAGAATCTTTCAGATTTTGGAAGAAGGCCCTCATGTCCCCATGAAACCTTCTTCAATAAACTCTAATATTCAAATAGCCAAGAAAATGCTGGAATTGACCAAGGACGAGATTGCTCTCGTCGCTTTGGATAAAAAGGCCAAGAACATCATTGTCGGTGCAGTGGATGATTCTATGTTGCAAAATCTGATACATTGCAAATCTGCAAAAGAAATGTGGGATTCCCTAGTGGTTCTTATGGAAGGTACAAAAGAAGTGCGAGATGATCGACGATCTTTGCTGAATCAAGAGTATGAAGCATTTAAGCAAGATCCGAGAGACTCTATCTCAGACACTTATGAAAAGTTCTTCAAGATCGTAAACGGTCTTAGAAATTATGATCGGGAATTCACCGTCGGAGAATTGAATGACAAGTTCTTGAGATCCCTGACGAAAGAATGGGATACCAAGGTAATTGCTATCCGGGAATTCGGAAAGTTGGATACTATGGAGCCACAGATATTATTTGGAAAGCTCTTATCACATGAGCTTAAGCTCAGCATTAGGAAAGCTGAGGAAGAGGGCAACAGGACATCCGGGAAGGAAAGATCCGTGGCTCTGAAGGCTGAAGGATCTAAGAAAAGCTAGGTCATAACACCAGTAAGAACTCCATCATCAGAAGAGGATAATGAATCTGTAACTAGCTCGTCAAACTCAGAAATATCCGATGGAGAGCTCTCTCTCTTCTCTCAAAGCAATTCAAGAGGATTCTAAATAAGAGAAGGCAGAAGAGAGGCCAATCCTCCACTTCTGATCACAGAAGATCAAGACGTGATGGTGAACATCACAAGAAAGATTACAATAATGACAGGTATAAATCTAAACCGAACAAACAGGTTTCTACTGACATTATTTGTTATTGTTGCAATAAGCCAGAACACGTAATAGCCGAGTGTCCATACAAAAAGAAGGAAGGATCAAAGAAGGAAGAAAAGAGATATTTCAAAGGAAAGAAGAAAGAAAAGAGCTTCCTCGCTAAGAAGTCTAAAACTCTGAGCGACAGCGACTCAGATCAGTCAAGCTCAGATGAAGAAGCCTATTTTGGGCTAATGGCACAGTCAGATGAGGAAGGAAGTGTCTCCTCATACAAGGGGAAGGTAAACTCTCACACTCCTCTTTCCGCTTCTGATAATGAGACTACATCCATAACAAATGAAGGCTATTCATCAGAGGACGAATCAGAATTAATGACTCAGTACAAAGCCCTTTTGAAGGAATTCGACAAGTGCCGCAAGGTCGTCAGATCCCAGTCAAAAGAGATTGCATCTCTTAAGACTTTGGAACCGGAACTGGAGGAAATCGAAAGATTGACTCCCTTCAGTGAAGAAGTTCAAAACTTGAAAGATGAACTAAATGACTCCACTGAATTATTAACACTGAAGGAGAAAATGATAAATGAACTGGAAGATAAGTTAATGGTGGAAAGGAAGCTCGTAGAAAGCTTCTCGAAGCCAAAGACTATTCTTCCACTCATTGACAGATTTTCTGCTCCTGCGAAGGGTAGTGGCCTTGGTCATGAGGCTGAAAGTAGTAAGGCTGCTGAGAAAAGAGCCGTGAAAGGAAAGGGAAAGACTGATCAAAGTCAACCTTCATTCAGGAAGGTAGTTTTTTCGACAAACCCATTTGACTTTGAAGCATCCTATGGTCACTTTGCTAGACCAACAAATGTTGAATCTAGCAACAGATATCAAGAATGGACCAGACCCCGGAACTTTGACGTGTCTCCATTCAAAGCTCCTCATGAAGAAGTAATCCTCAAGGATCATGGTCCATTTGTTCATGGATCAGTTGCTAAGAAAGCACCAAAAATCAAATCGACTGCACCCAAATTTGTTGAGAAGAAGTTGGACCCATGTGTGTGTTGTAACCATGAGGCCCCTACTTCTAAGAAAGTTACTTACAAGAAAGCTGCTCCTGTTGTACCTCCCATCCAAAAAGTAAAACAGGAGACAAGAAAAAGGTACAATCGATTCGATTATTGGTGTTGTGGCAAGGTTGGTCACTTTGCCATAGATTGCTGGTTTAATCCAAGGAATGTCAAGACTCCACGAGTTAACAATGCAAGAATGACCCCTCGCAATGTTAACATTCCTAGTGGCGGTCATCTAACTAGAAGCCAAGGACCCAAATCCGTTTGGGTTCCTAAGGGCAATTGATTGTTGATTGCAGGTATGTCCAAAGGCCAATTCAAATCCTATATGGTACTTGGATAGTGGATGTTCACGGCACATGACCGGAACAAGAAGCTTATTACAAGATTATACTGTAACACCCCCATCCGTTCGGGAGCATATAACAGAAGGTCCGGCCGGGGCCCCACGCCATATACTACAAAACAAACGGGAACGTCACTTAATTGAAATATCGAACGACGCTATACAACGAAGCCTAACTCAGAGCATTCTATGCGGAAGCTGAAAAGAGACAAGATAAACCCCAAAATCCGAACTCGGGTATGTCCACTTCTATTAATAGGAATAAAATGTTTTACACAACAAAAGAGGCACCACGGCCTTACAAATTACCGACATCGGCGCGTAAGCCGGCCATACATGAAAACAAGAGAACATCAAAAAGGCCTTCAAGGGCCGCAGCAGCGCAGGGGCTTCAGCCCGCTATGAGCCCGCTATGTTCCCGCTCGGTCCAGCACCTGTACAACAAGCCCACCAAAAACGGTGGCAAAACAGGCAACGGTCAGTAACGGCTGACCAAATTATAACGGGGTGGCAGTTTCCGTCCCTGCAAGAGCATCACAGCATATATATATAACAGAATGAAGCGGCTGACACGACCCACAACAATTCATACATATGCATCAATCACAAACGTGGGAATGGCCTCCACGTCTCGTGCTCTCAGGCACTCTTTGGTGTACTCCGCCTTCCACCACCATCCACTCTTGATGGCTTTGCCCTCCGAGGCTAAAGTCGGTATCCCGAATACCAGGGCTCTACCGTGCTTTAATTGTGAACATCCCATAGTCCGAAGACTCTTTCCCATTGCTTCCCGACATGTTGTACGAGCCTTACTAATCAGGTGTTGCAATGGTGCGGTTTCAGGTTCGCCAAATGCCCGTTGTTCACAGCTCTCATTGTACAACACGAAAAGCGGGTATGGCGTCCCCTCAACCCAGGTATTCTCAATTAGTCGGCTCTACGGGCCGCTAAGTCATCCACCAGGACACCCTCACAGATCGGGCACACAGGCTTCAGGTCCTCTCAACAGGTGGGCACAACAACATCACCAGAACTCAGTCTGGGAGCTGTCGCCAGCGTTAACGCTAACGCCTGGCGACAGTGCACAGAAACCCCATTTTGGCTTCTAGCTGTGGGTGCTTCCCGGGGCACACCCCCAGGCATTGCTGCACATGCAGTAGCACTCCCACTGCCTCAGAACACACAAAATCACCAGAACCAAGTCTGGGAGCTACCGCCCGGCGATAACGCTAACGCCAGGCGATAGTGAACAGAAACTCCATTTCTGCTTCTAACTTCGGGTGCTTCCCAGGGCACACCCCCAGGCGTTGTTGCGCATGCAGTAGCACCCTCTAGTCCTACGAAGCAGGATATCAACACGGAGTTTTCCCCAGCACGCATAATATCAAAAGCATCACCAATCTGGACGAACCGTCTCGGATGGGCTTCACACAACGCGCCTACGTCCATTTCACGCATGGACTCTACATGTACACAAGATCTGACGGGGATAACACGAATCCACCCGTCGGAGGTCACGACCTCACCCTTTTGGGTAGGGACCTCAAAGATGCACGGAAATGGACTAACACAAGTCCAAAAGAGGGTAGAAAGGATCGTTACCCTTAGACGTCGCTTCGAGGCCATAGCTTGATTTTTGGCACGGTTGGAAAGGAGCGTCTTGCCCTCCTCTATGCGTAGCCACCAACGGATCGGGATTCAGTGTAGGAAACCTCCACCAAAGATGAGCTCTAGGGTTGGAAAACCCTATTCATCACCACTACCAAGCTCCTCCTTCTCACCAAAACAAAACCCTTAGTGAATAAGGAAGAGGAGAGGGGTTTCGGCCTTTTCACGCCACCTCCCGAGCCAATCAACCCAAAACCAACCCCAAAATTCCAAGTGCCATCAATGCCCACGATTTTGGCCGTAAAGTACAACTTGGCGCTGTCGCCGGGCGGTAGCGCTATCGCCTGGCGATAGCTCTAAAGAACCGACTCCGACCAGTCAACGCCACTGCTTTGAACAGTGCATGACACGTGTCACGGTGTCGCCAGCGTTAGACTTACCGCCGCGCGACAGCCTCTCGACAGAAACCTTCTCAACAGAACGCTATCGTCGGGCGATAGCCGCTATCGCCAGCGATAGCGCTGGATTCCAGAAATCCAACTTTCTGATTTGAGGTCTTACAACCCTCCCCTCCTTATAAAAATTTTGTCCCGAAATTTGTAAAAACAGGCATATATATATATATATATATCCAAAAAGGTCTTTACATAAAGGGGAAAAAGAGAGATGAACGTCACCAAAACAGCTCGGGGAACTTCTCCATCATGGTCTGCTCATGCTCCCATGAGAGTTCCTCGCTACCGTAGTTGTCCCAACGGACCTTTACCATACGGATCGCCCTGTTCCGCAACTGACGCACCTCGGCATCCTCGATACTAACGGGCCTGACCGCCGTCTTAAGCCCACTATCCACGGGCACCTGATCCGCCGCGACCACAAGTGTAGGCTCTTGCACTGCCTTCCGCAACACGGAGATGTGGAATACATCGTGTAGCCCGCTCAGTTCCGCCAATAGTGCAAGCCTATAAGCCGCCTCGCCGGCGCGCTCGATGATCTCAAACGGTCCAAGGTATCTCGGACTCAGCTTTTTCAAGCGTCGAATCCTGGATACACCCTTGAACGGCCTGATCTTCAAGTAAACCCAATCGCCAACGGCGAACTGGATGTCGCGGTGCTTTGCATTATAGTACTTCGCCTGCCTATCCTGCGCAACTAAAAGCCTCTCCCGGATCATACGTACCACCGAAGTCGCCTCTTCGACGTCTTTCCTCTTGAAGAGCTTCGTCTCGCCCGTTTCCACCCAAGCTAAGGGAGTGCGGCACTTCCTGCCATAGAGGGCCTCGAAAGGCACCATCTGAATACTCGCCTGGTAGCTGTTGTTGTACGCGAACTCAACAAGAAAGAGGTGATCTTCCCACCCCTTGCCGAAATCCAGGACGCACATCCGGAGCATGTCCTCCATCGTCCTATTGGTACGCTCAGTTTGGCCATCCGTCTGAGGATGAAAGGTCGTGCTAAACTGCAGCTTCGTACCCAATAGACAGTTGACTAGCCTCCAGTCGCTCGAAGTAAAGCGTCCATCTCGATCACTGACGATGCTACGGGGCACACCGTGCAGTCGTACTACTGTATCAACATACAGCTTCGCCAACTTCTCCACCGAGTCATCCCTCCGGTTGGGGATAAAGTGCGCCACCTTTGTCAGCCGGTCTACGACTACCCAGATGGCATCGTTCCCGCGTTGCGATCTCGGCAGCCCATGCACGAAATCCATGGAAACATCATCGAATTTCCACTCCGGAACCGGTAGTGACTTCAAAAAGCCACCGGGCTTCTGACATTCCGCCTTCACTAGCGCACAAGTGTGGCACTTGGCCACGTAGTGAGCGATGTCCCTCTTCATACCCGGCCACCAGAAAAGGACCTTCATGTCCTTGTACATCTTCGTGCTCCCCGGATGAACTGAATACCTGGTACGATGCGCCTCGTACATCAACTCATCGCGCAGCTCACCCACCTTGGGGATGCACAAACGGTCGCCTCTCCACAGCAACCCGTCACGCACCTGAAACTGGGCATCCGGCCCACCACCAGCCTCCTCCGCGTAGCGCTTTAAACTCGGATCGAGTTCTAAAGCCTGGCGGACTCTATCTGCGAGGTCGTACTGCACCTCAGTCCAACTCAAACAGGCACCGACACTGCTCCTCTTCTCCACACAAGAAATATTCAAGGCCTCCAGATCATGTATCAGGTGCTCATCATGCATCTGAATCCAGTTGGCCTGCGCTGGAGCCCTGCGACTGAGTGCATCTACGACAACATTCCCCTTCCCGGGAGTGTAGTGGATCTCGAAGGTGTAGTCCCCAAGGAACTTCATCCACCTTTGCTGTCGCATATTCAGCCCCTTCTGCGTCAGAAGGTACTTCAGGCTCTTATGGTCCGTGAAGATGTCGATCTTCACGCCATACACATAATGCCGCCAAAGCTTCAGGGCAAATATCACGGCCGCCAACTCTAAGTCGTGGACCGGATAGTTCCGCTTGTGCACCTTCAGCTGGCGAGAGCCGTACGCTACTACCTTGCCATGCTGCTGCAGAACACAGCCAAGGCCGCTCCCAGAAGCGTCGGTGTAGATCTCATAGCCCTCCGTGCCGCAAGGCAAACATAAGATCGGAGCCGTGGTAAGCTGCCACTTCAACTCCTCGAAAGCTTGCGCACACGCGGGCGTCCAAATAAACTCCTGCATCTTCCGTGTCAGCGTCGTAAGAGGCAGCGCGATCCGTGAGAAGTTCTCCACGAAGCGCCTGTAATAGCCGGCCAGCCCGAGAAAGCTACGGACCTCCGCTACAGTAGAAAGAACAGGCCACTCCCTGATGGCCGCAACCTTCACCGGATCTACCGCCACACCCGCTCCACTAACCATATGGCCTAAGAACGCCACGGAAGGTAGCCAGAACTCGCACTTCGAGAACTTGGCATACAGCTGGTTCCTCCTCAGAACCTCCAAGACTACTCGCAGGTGATCACCGTGCTCCTCCTCTGACTGAGAGTAGACCAGTACGTCGTCAAGGAAGACGATCACAAACCGGTCGAGGTACTCTCGGAAAGTCCGGTGCATCAAGTCCATGAACACCGAAGGCGCATTAGACAGCCCAAACGGCATCACGGTGAACTCATACTGCCCGTACCTTGTACTGAAGGCAGTCTTCGGGATGTCGCACTCCCTGATCCGCACCTGATAATAGCCGGACTTCAAGTCCAGCTTTGAGTATACTGTCGAACCAACGAGCTGGTCGAACAAGTCGTCTATCCTCGGAAGAGGATACTTGTTCTTCTCGGTCATCTTGTTCAGCTCCCGATAATCGATGCAAAGCCGCAGGCTACCGTCCTTCTTTTTGACAAAGAGAACCGGTGCACTCCAAGGTAAGGAACTCGGACGCACGTAGCCCTGCTCAAGCAGCTCCTGCAACTGCAGCTTCAACTCCGCCAACTCCTTCGGAGCCATACGATACGGCGAGCGGGCCACAGGCTTAGCGTCTGGCACCAACTCAATCGTGAAATCTATCTCCCGCTGCGGTGGAGCACCGGGGAGATCGCTCGGGAATACATCGGGAAACTCTGAAACTACCGGAACATCCACTAGGCTGGGCCTCGGCGTTGAAGCCTCCACTAGAGCAAAGAATAACTCTGCTCCCTGTCGCACTGCCTTGGACACCTGGAGAGCAAACATCAGCATCTTGCTCGATCCACGCATGCCCACAAAGACTGTCTCACGATCGACACACTGCCCAAACCTCACCTCCTTGGTGGTGCAATCGATGCATGCACGCTGTTCCGACAGCCAGTCCATGTCGAAGATTACATCGAACTCAACCATGGGGAGTAACGATGCTTTCAGGTCATACTCCTGGCTCCCAACTAGAACCTTCACACAACAACTCCTCTCCACAAGCATCGAATATCCATTCGGCAGTATGACCTCCAGTCCATCTGCCGAAGCAATCGACGACGCACCAATACGTTGGACGAAGTCCGACGATAAGAAGGAGTGTGAAGCTCTAGTATCGAAAAGCGCTCTCGCAGGAACGCCTAAAACATTTACAAAGCATACGCCGCAAAACAAGGTTAGCATGAACACTAAAACAGGTATATAAAACAGTAAGGACTGTAACCTAAATTATACCTGTCACGACGTCCTTGGCTTTGATAGCCTCCTGCTGACCAAACTGAAGACTCTGGGCTGCGGGGGAGCCATACGGGAGGCAGTGGACTCAGCCGCCTTCCCCTTCTCAGAATAAGATGGCCCAGTCTTCTTCTCTGACCTTGGAAGCCCACAGCGGCAATCCCGAGAGAAATGGCTAGGCTTGCCACAAGTAAAACAGATAAGAGGGTCACATCCAGACGATGCGCCCGAAGTAGAGGGAGCTGGCCCAGATAATCGAGCCTTCTTCCAGCGATTCAACCTCCGCAACTTCGCCGCACTCGGCGCCTTGCCCTCCGGCACTGCCTCGACCACAGCCACCTTGCCCTTCTCCCTGAGCATGTCCTGCTCAAGTGCTCGGGTTGAACTAACGAGGGTCGTGAAACCCTGCGTCAATGGCCCTGTCAGAAGGTACCGCAACTCACTACGCAAGCCACCGTAGAACTTGTTCACCCTTCTCCCCTCGTCATCGAAAGAAGTTCCAGCGTAACGCCCGAGGTGGGTGAACTCATACAGGTAGTCATCAACCAGTCTATCACCCTGCGTCAGAGCCAGGAACTGGTTCTCCATCGCGATCTGCTGCGACGGAGGCACATACCTTGCCAGGAAGATTCTCGAGAACTCTTCCAACGGCACATCAACCAGTCGCCTTCCCGCAAACTGGCGCTTCTCTACCTCATCCCACCACCACCTAGCTTCCATTTCCAACAAGAAAGTAGCGAAGGTCACTTTCTGCGCTTCATCCGACTGTGTCGCTGTCAGAATTCGCTCCATATGCGACAGCCAGTCCTCGGCCGCAGCTGGGGATTCAACCCCGGTAAACGGAGGAGGTCGAAATCCCAGGAAGTGCTTCAGCTGTTGCTCAGCAGCATGCCTCACGGGGACTTGCTCCAGTCTTAGTGGCTCTGGGGCCACTTCATGCACCGGCGGTTGACCTTGCCCTCCAGGCTGGCCATTCAACGCAGCTAGAACGGCTTCTGTAAATCGCCGAACCATCTCAGCAGACGGAGGTGTAGGAGGCTCAGCAGACCCGCTACTCTCCACCACGTCACAGGGACGCGATGGTCCCGCTGCACTTCGAGTGCCCTACACGAGTGCATCACACAATTAAGCGACAGCACAGTCGCAACTAACAACAAAAGGAACACTCAGGTTCCAAAATCACTTAGGAACACTCAGGTTCCTAAGTGTACATTTTTTGGGTTTATTTTACGTCTCGATGGTAGCGCACACACGTGCTCACCATCCCTTAAAAGAATTCGTCCATGAAATCCTTAGAAGGACACGGAACCCTAGAATCTGATACCAATTTGTAACACCCCCATCCGTTCGGGAGCATATAACAGAGGGTCCGGCCGGGGCCCCACGCCATATACTACAAAACAAACGGGAACGTCACTTAATTGAAATATCGAACGACGCTATACAACGAAGCCTAACTCAGAGCATTCTATGCGGAAGCTGAAAAGAGACAAGATAAACCCCAAAACCCGAACCCGGGTATGTCCACTTCTATTAATAGGAATAAAATGTTTACACAACAAAAGAGGCACCACGGCCTTACAAATTACCGACATCGGCGCGCAGGCCAGCCATACATGAAAACAAGAGAACATCAAAAGGGCCTTCAAGGGCCGCAGCAGCGCAGGGGCTTCAGCCCGCTATGAGCCCGCTATGTTCCCGCTCGGTCCAGCACCTGTACAACAAGCCCACCAAAAACGGTGGCAAAACAGGCAACGGTCAGCAACAGCTGACCAAATTATAACGACCCCACCCCTTCGAGGAGGTGGCAGTTTCCGTCCCTGTAAGAGCATCACAGCATATATATATAAGAGAATGAAGTGGCTGACATGGCCCACAATAATTCATACATATGCATTAATCACAAACGTGGGAATGGCCTCCACGTCTCGTGCTCTCAGGCACTCTTTGGTGTACTCCGCCTTCCACCACCATCCACTCTTGATGGCTTTGCCCTCCGAGGCTAAAGTCGGTGGCCCGAATACCAGGGCTCTCCCGTGCTTTAATTGTGAACATCCCGTAGTCCGAAGACTCTTTCTCATTGCTTCCCGACATGTTGTACGAGCCTTACTAATCAGGTGCTACAATGGTGCGGTTTCAGGTTCGCCAAATGCCCGTTGTTCACAGCTCTCGTTGTACAACACGAAAAGCGGGTATGACGTCCCCTCAGCCCAGGTATTCTCAATTAGCCGGCTCTACGGGCCGCTAAGTCATCCACCAGGACACCCTCACAGGTCGGGCACACAGGCCTCAGGTCCTCTCAATAGGTGGGCACAACAACATCACCAGAACTCAGTCTGGGAGCTGTCGCCAGCGTTAACGCTAACGCCTGGCGACAGTGCACAGAAACCCCATTTTGGCTTCTAGCCGTGGGTGCTTCCCGGGGCACACCCCCAGGCATTGCTGCACATGCAGTAGCACTCCCACTGCCTCAGAACGCACAAAATCACCAGAACCAAGTCTGGGAGCTACCGCCCGGCGATAACGCTAATGCCAGACGATAGTGAACAGAAACTCCATTTCTGCTTCTAACTTCGGGTGCTTCCCGGGGCACACCCCCATGCATTGTTGCGCATGCAATAGCACCCTCTAGTCCTACGAAGCAGGATATCAACACGGAGTTTTCCCCGGCACGCATAATATCAAAAGCATCACCAATCCGGACGAACCGTCTCGGATGGGCTTCACACAGCGCGCCTACATCCATTTCACGCATGGACTCTACATGTACGCAAGATCTGACGGGGATAACACGAATCCACCCGTCGGAGGTCACGACCTCACCCTTTTGGGTAGGGACCTCAAAGATGCACGGAAATGGACTAACACGAGTCCAAAAGAGGGTAGAAAGGATCGTTACCCTTAGACGTCGCTTCGAGGCCATAGCTTGATTTTTGGCACGGTTGGAAAGGAGCGTCTTGCCCTCCTCTACGCGTAGCCACCAACGGATCGGGATTCAGTGTAGGAAACCTCCACCAAAGATGAGCTCTAGGGTTGGAAAACCCTATTCATCACCACTACCAAGCTCCTCCTTCTCACCAAAACAAAACCCTTAGTGAATAAGGAAGAGGAGAGGGGTTTCAGCCTTTTCACGCCACCTCCCGAGCCAATCAACCCAAAACCAGCCCCAAAAGTCCAAGTGCCATCAATGCTCATGATTTCGGCCGCAAAGTACAACTTGGCGCTGTCGCCGGGCGGTAGCGCTATCGCCTGGCGATAGCTCTAAAGAACCGACTCCGACCAGTCAACGCCACTGCTTTGAACAGTGCATGACACGTGTCACGGTGTCGCCAGCGTTAGACTTACCTTCGCGCGACAACCTCTCGACAGAAACCTTCTCAACAGAACGCTATCGCCGGGTGATAGCCGCTATCACCAGCGATAGCGCTGGATTCCAGAAATCCAACTTTCTGATTTGAGGTCTTACATATACTCCAGTAAAAGATGGTCCAAAGGTTATCTTTGGCGAATCTGATCGGGGAGTTTCTAAAGGCTACGGTATGATTTCTAACGGTATAGTCTCTTTCACAGACGTGGCTTATGTTAAAGGATTACAACATAATCTCATTAGCATAAGTCAACTATGCGACAAAGGCTATATGGTAGAATTCTACAAGGACAAGTGTTTGATAAAGTCGTCTGATTCGTCAGAAACTATTTTAACAGACACTCGTAGTAGAAATATTTTCTGCTTGAATTTTCTATGTTTAGACTCTTCTACACCAGTGTGTTTTTTAGCAAAAGATAGTGCATCTCTTTGTGACCAATGACATAAGAGACTAGCACATATTAATTTCAAAACTATTAGTATGCTATTTTCTCACAATTTAGTTCATGATGCTCCTGATGTTAAGTGCATTAAAGAGAGACCTTGTCATGCATGCCAAATGGGTAAACAGATTCGGGCTACCTTTAAGAGCATCGTTGGCAAAGATTCTACCAGATGTTTATATCTGCTCCATATGGACTTGTTTGGTCTCATGCCAGTCAGAAACTTAGGAGGCAAAGCCTATACTTTGGTTATAGTTGATGACTACTCACGTTTTGCTTGGGTATTCTTTCTGAAACACAAGTCAGACACCTTCGATTCTTTCAGAGCATTCGTCAGGCAAATTCAGAATGAACTGGAATGTTCTGTGGTCAAAATCAGAAGTGACCATGACACATAATTCAAGTCTGGGGCCATGACCGAATTTTGTTAAAGCCTAGGTATCTTTCATGAGTTTTCCTCTCCTCGTACTCCATAACAAAACGGAGTTGCCGAGAGAAAGAGTAGAACACTCATAGAGGCCTGCAGGACAATGTTGAGTGAACAGGAAAGAAATTTTCGTTCGATGAATTATGGAAATTTAGTCGAACTAAGTTCGACGAAATGAAATTTTCGTCGGACGCAGATTGGACGAACGAAATTCGTCGATCGCTGTTCAACGAAATATAGATTTCTTAGTTCACTGGCTTGCTGTTAGCTGAAGACATTTCATCGAACGCAACTTATTAGTATTTCGTCGAACGCAGTTTAACAGCATTTCGTCGAGCGTTGTTTGGTTATAATTCGTCGATCGCTGTTATTATTCGATCTCAGGTGTGCTGATAGCTGAACAGATTTCGTTGACCACCGTTCGACTAATTTATTTAAATTTCGTCGAACACTGTTCCGTTCGACGAAATCTTCCCAGATCGACATTTTGCATGGCGCTGTTTCAAATATTCAATATAATTCAAACCCGATCGAATTTAAGGAATGTTTTCCTTAATTGCTGCATGCAGCCGTTAAAGATTAATTTTCATTAATTCCTGCTGATAGCCATGGAAAGAGATCTTCCTTAATTCTTGCTTCCAGCTGTTGGAGAATTAATCCTCCTTGATTTCTGCTTATAGCCGTTGACAGAATATTTTATTCCTTTATTCAAGATTATAGCCGTTCGAGATGAAGGTTTCCAAAAAGAACTTGCGTACAGCCGTTGGAGAAAGTTTTGATATATATATTCTCTTCTATTTTTTCGTCCAGATTTGATCGCAAAAATATTTCTCTCCTCTAGTTGACAGTCGGCTATTCCTTCAAGACTCAAGCTTCTCTCTCCGACAGAAAGAACTTCTGCTGCTCTTCCTTGCTAAGAGCATTTGACAGATCAAGCCTCAGTCGACTTCAAGCTTTCTTCTTCCTCCATTCTACAAGGACTGATATTATTTATTTTGGAAGAAGAGATCTATTTCCCTCTGATCTGAAAGCAGCACATCCTCAAGAAATTCATTTCTTGTTGATTTGAAAGAAGAATCTCTTCAAGAGATTTATTTCTCTTTGATCTGAAAGCAGCACATCTTCAAGAAATTCATTTCTTGTTGATTTGAAAGAAGAACCTCTTCAAGAGATTTATTTCTCTTTGATCTGAAAGAAGAAAACTTCATCTGAAGTTTTATTATATTTTGTAAAACCCTTCATTATTTTTGTAGGAGGTTTGCCTCCGAGTTGTAGGAATTTTATTCCGAGTTGTAGGAGTGGTTTGCTCCGAGTTGTAGGAGAGTTTGTTCTCCGAGTTTGTAGGAGATTTTGTTCTCCGAGATTGTAGGAGTTTGACTCCGAGTTGTAGGATTATTCATAATCCGAGAATAATGAAGTAGCCTAGTCTAGCCGGTCGTGCTAGATAGGTGAGGTGCAAAGTGGACTACCCAAGAATGGGGAACCACTATAAATCCTTGTGTGTACTGTGCTCTTTGGTTTTCTGTGTGCTTTACTTCTTATATTTTTAATTCCGCAAAAAGCTATAGAAACCACCTATTCACCCCCATCTAGGTGATTTAGGTTGCAACTAGATACTTTCAATTGGTATCAAAGCGAGGTTGTTCATTAAAAGGCTAACACCTTGAACAAGATCTCTAAATCTAGATTGCAAGAGACAGTATGTCCGGAATGGATAAATCCAAGGATTCCGTCAAGTTGCCCGTCTTCACTAAAGAGAATTTTCCGATGTGAAAAGAAAGAGTAAAATTCTTCATGGAAGCTGCAGATTCAAGAATCTTTCAGATTTTGGAAGAAGGCCCTCATGTCCCCATGAAACCTTCTTCAATAAACTCTAATATTCAAATAGCCAAGAAAATGCTGGAATTGACCAAGGACGAGATTGCTCTCGTCGCTTTGGATAAAAAGGCCAAGAACATCATTGCCGATGCAGTGGATGATTCTATGTTGCAAAATCTGATACATTGTAAATCTGCAAAAGAAATGTGGGATTCCCTAGTGGTTCTTATGGAAGGTACAAAAGAAGTGCGAGATGATCGACGATCTTTGCTGAATCAAGAGTATGAAGCATTTAAGCAAGATCCGAGAGACTCCATCTCAGACACTTATGAAAAGTTCTTCAAGATCGTAAATGGTCTTAGAAATTATGATCGGGAATTCACCGTCGGAGAATTGAATGACAAGTTCTTGAGATCCCTGACGAAAGAATGGGATACCAAGGTAATTGCTATCCGGGAATTCGGAAAGTTGGATACTATGGAGCCACAGATATTATTTGGAAAGCTCTTATCACATGAGCTTAAGCTCAGCATTAGGAAAGCTGAGGAAGAGGGCAACAGGACATCCGGGAAGGAAAGATCCGTGGCTCTGAAGGCTGAAGGATCTAAGAAAAGCTAGGTCATAATACCAGTAAGAACTCCATCATCAGAAGAGGATAATGAATCTGTAACTAGCTCGTCAAACTCAGAAATATCCGATGGAGAGCTCTCTCTTCTCTCAAAGCAATTCAAGAGGATTCTAAATAAGAGAAGGCAGAAGAGAGGCCAATCCTCCACTTCTGATCACAGAAGATCAAGACGTGATGGTGAACATCACAAGAAAGATTACAATAATGACATGTATAAATCTAAACCGAACAAACAGGTTTCTACTGACATTATTTGTTATTGTTGCAATAAGCCAGAACACGTAATAGCCGAGTGTCCATACAAAAAGAAGGAAGGATCAAAGAAGGAAGAAAAGAGAGATTTCAAAGGAAAGAAGAAAGAAAAGAGCTTCCTCGCTAAGAAGTCTAAAACTCTGAGCGACAGCGACTCAGATCAGTCAAATTCAGATGAAGAAGCCTATTTTGGGCTAATGGCACAGTCAGATGAGGAAGGAAGTGTCTCCTCATACAAGGGGAAGGTAAACTCTCACACTCCTCTTTCCGCTTCTGATAATGAGACTGCATCCATAACAAATGAAGGCTATTCATCAGAGGACGAATCAGAATTAATGACTCAGTACAAAGCCCTTTTGAAGGAATTCGACAAGTGCCGCAAGGTCGTCAGATCCCAGTCAAAAGAGATTGCATCTCTTAAGACTTTGGAATCGGAACTAACAACAAAAGGAACACTCAGGTTCCAAAATCACTTAGGAACACTCAGGTTCCTAAGTGGACATTTTTTGGGTTTATTTTACGTCTCGACGGTAGCGCACACACGTGCTCACCATCCCTTAAAAGAATTCGTCCACGAATTCCTTAGAAGGACACGGAACCCTAGAATCTGATACCAATTTGTAACACCCCCATCCATTCGGGAGCATATAACAGAGGGTCCGGCCGGGGCCCACGCCATATACTACAAAACAAACGGGAACGTCACTTAATTGAAATATCGAACGACGCTATACAACGAAGCCTAACTCAGAGCATTTTATGCGGAAGCTGAAAAGAGACAAGATAAACCCCAAAACCCGAACCCGGGTATGTCCACTTCTATTAATAGGAATAAAATGTTTACACAACAAAAGAGGCACCACGGCCTTACAAATTACCGACATCGGCGCGCAGGCCGGCCATACATGAAAACAAGAGAACATCAAAAGGGCCTTCAAGGGCCGCAGCAGCGCAGGGGCTTCAGCGCAGGGGCTTCAGCCCGCTATGAGCCCGCTATGTTCCCGCTCGGTCCAGCACCTGTACAACAAGCCCACCAAAAACGGTGGCAAAACAGGCAACGGTCTGCAACGGCTGACCAAATTATAACGACCCCACCCCTTCGAGGAGGTGGCAGTTTCTGTCCCTGCAAGAGCATCACAGCATATATATATAACAGAATGAAGCGGCTGACACGGCCCACAACAATTCATACATATGCATTAATCACAAACGTGGGAATGGCCTCCACGTCTCGTGCTCTCAGGCACTCTTTGGTGTACTCCGCCTTCCACCACCATCCACTCTTGATGGCTTTGCCCTCCGAGGCTAAAGTCGGTGGCCCGAATACCAGGGCTCTCCCGTGCTTTAATTGTGAACATCCCGTAGTCCGAAGACTCTTTCCCATTGCTTCCCGACATGCTGTACGAGCCTTACTAATCAGGTGCTGCAATGGTGCGGTTTCAGGTTCGCCAAATGCCCGTTGTTCACAGCTCTCGTTGTACAACACGAAAAGCGGGTATGACGTCCCCTCAGCCCAGGTATTCTCAAATAGCCGGCTCTACGGGCCGCTAAGTCATCCACCAGGACACCCTCATAGGTCGGGCACACAGGCCTCAGGTCCTCTCAACAGGTGGGCACAACAACATCACCAGAACTCAGTCTGGGAGCTGTCGCCAGCGTTAACGCTTACGCCTGGCGACAGTGCACAGAAACCCCATTTTGGCTTCTAGCCGTGGGTGCTTCCCGGGGCACACCCCCAGGCATTGCTGCACATGCAGTAGCACTCCCACTGCCTCAGAACACACAAAATCATCAGAACCAAGTCTGGGAGCTACCGCCCGGCGATAACGCTAACGCCAGGCGATAGTGAACAGAAACTCCATTTTTGCTTCTAACTTCGGGTGCTTCCCGGGGCACACCCCCAGGCATTGCTGCGCATGCAGTAGCACCCTCTAGTCCTACGAAGCAGGATATCAACACGGAGTTTTCCCCGGCACACATAATATCAAAAGCATCACCAATCCGGACGAACCGTCTCGGATGGGCTTCACACAGCGCGCCTACATCCATTTCACGCATGGACTCTACATGTACGCAAGATCTGACGGGGATAACACGAATCCACCCGTCGGAGGTCACGACCTCACCCTTTTGGGTAGGGACCTCAAAGATGCACGGAAATGGACTAACACAAGTCCAAAAGAGGGTAGAAAGGATCGTTACCCTTAGACGTCGCTTCGAGGCCATAGCTTGATTTTGGCACGGTTGGAAAGGAGCGTCTTGCCCTCCTCTACGCGTAGCCACCAACGGATCGGGATTCGTTGTAGGAAACCTCCACCAAAGATGAGCTCTAGGGTTGGAAAACCCTATTCATCACCACTACCAAGCTCCTCCTTCTCACCAAAACAAAACCCTTAGTGAATAAGGAAGAGGAGAGGGGTTTCGGCCTTTTCACGCCACCTCCCGAGCCAATCAACCCAAAACCAGCCCCAAAAGTCCAAGTGCCATCAATGCCCATGATTTCGGCCGCAAAGTACAACTTGGCGTTGTCGCCGGGCGGTAGCGCTATCGCCTGGCGTTAGCTCTAAAGAACCGACTCCGACCAGTCAACGCCACTGCTTTAAACAGTGCATGACACGTGTCACGGTGTCGCCAGCGTTAGACTTACCGCCGCGCGACAGCCTCTCGACAGAAACCTTCTCAACAGAACGCTATCGCCGGGCGATAGCCGCTATCGCCAGCGATAGCGCTGGATTCCAGAAATCCAACTTTCTGATTTGAGGTCTTACATATACTCCAGTAAAAGATGGTCCAAAGGTTATCTTTGGCGAATCTGATCGGGGAGTTTCTAAAGGCTATGGTATGATTTCTAACGGTATAGTCTCTTTCACAGACGTGGCTTATGTTAAAGGATTACAACATAATCTCATTAGCATAAGTCAACTATGCGACAAAGGCTATATGGTAGAATTCTACAAGGACAAGTGTTTGATAAAGTCGTCTGATTCGTCAGAAACTATTTTATCAGGCACTCGGAGTAGAAATATTTTCTGCTTGAATTTTCTATGTTTAGACTCTTCTACACCAGTGTGCTTTTTAGCAAAAGATAGTGCATCTCTTTGTGACCAGTGGCACAAGAGACTAGCACATATTAATTTCAAAACTATTAGTATGCTATTTTCTCACAATTTAGTTCATGATGCTCCTGATGTTAAGTGCATTAAAGAGAGACCTTGTCATGCATGCCAAATGGGTAAACAGATTCGGGCTACCTTTAAGAGCATCATTGGCAAAGATTCTACCAGATGTTTATATCTGCTCCATATGGACTTGTTTGGTCTCATGCCAGTCAGAAGCTTAGGAGGCAAAGCTTATACTTTGGTTATAGTTGATGACTACTCACGTTTTGCTTCGGTATTCTTTCTGAAACACAAGTCAGACACCTTCGATTCTTTCACAGCATTCGTCAGGCAAATTCAGAATGAACTGGAATGTTCTGTGGTCAAAATCAGAAGAGACCATGACACATAATTCAAGTCTGGGGCCATGACCGAATTTTGTTAAAGCCTAGGTATCTTTCATGAGTTTTCCTCTCCTCGTACTCCATAACAAAACGGAGTTGCCGAGAGAAAGAGTAGAACACTCATAGAGGCCTGCAGGACAATGTTGAGTGATTCTTCATTACCGGAATACTTCTGGGATGAAGGTATCAACACTGCTTGCCATGTGCAAAACAGAGCACTAATCAACAAGAACCATCATAAGACACCTTATGAACTTCTGAAGGGCAAGAAACCAACCTTGTCTTATTTTAGAATTTTTGGCAGTAAGTGCTTCGTACTTAACAATGGGAAACATTACAAAACTAAATTTAGTGAAAAATGTTTTGAAGGTATTTTTGTAGGCTATAGTAGCCATAGTAAGGCATATAGGATTTTCAACAAGAAAACCCTGGTTGTAGAAGAAACTTGTAATGTTATTTTTGATGAGACGAGTATGTTTCACAGCAGCTCCTCTAGTGTATTTGTTGAACATGCAGGTTCAAAATTCAAAGAACTCAATTTGGAAGAAGCACCCAATGAAGATACTTCAAGGTCTACAAAAGTAAAAATTCAAATTCCACATGAGGAAGAATCTCAAGAGGAAGAGCTCCAAGAAGTGGAAGAAGTGCCTCAAGTAGATGTACTAGTTGACAATGTACCTGGAAGAAACTGGGTGATCAGACATCAAAGGGATCATCCTATTGATCAAATCATTGGAGAACCTAATGCTGGGGTTAGAACCAGAGGAGGTACTGCTAATCAAGTCTTGCACTTGAGCTTTCTTTCTCAGATTGAGCCAAAGAAGTTCGATGAAGCAAAAAACGATGCCTCATGGATCGTTGCTATGCAAGAGGAACTCAAACAGTTCAAAAGATGCAAAGTATGGAAGCAGATACCCAGACCCAAAGGACAAAACGTCATTGGAATAAAATGAGTCTTCAGAAACAAGCTGGATGAAGAAGGAGTAATCATCAAGAATAATGCCAGACTTGTTGCTCAAGGCTACAGACAAGAAGAAGGGATTGACTTCAATCAAACTTTTGCTCCCGTGGCAAGACTCAAAGCAATCAGGTTATTTCTAGCGTATGATGCTCACAAAGGTTTCAAGGTATATCAAATGGACGTGAAGTCGGCCTTCCTTAATGGTGATCTAAAGGAAGAAGTATACGTAGAACAACCCTCAGGTTTTGTTGGCTCCTCTCTACCTGATTATGTATATTACTTACATAAAGCTTTATATGGTCTCAAACAAGCTCCCCGAGCTTGGTATGAGACGCTCTCTAGCTTTCTTCTTGAGAACAAGTTCACAAGAGGAAAGATAGATAATACATTATTTCTTAGGGAAGTAAAATGCAAGATTTTGCTAGTACAAATCTATGTCGACGACATTATCTTCGGATCTACTGATAATAACCTCTGCAAAACGTTTTCTAACTTGATGCAAGGGAAATTTGAAATGAGTTGTATGGGAGAGCTGAAGTATTTCTTAGGACTTCAGGTAAAGCAATCTGAAGATGGAATTTTCATCTCTCAGACGAAGTTTACCAAAGAGTTAATTAAGAAATTCCGAATGGAGAATGCAACCTCTATGAGGACTCCAATGGGATCAGCTATGCCTCTAGACAAGGATGAGAAAGAGAAACCTTTTGATGAAACCAAGTATAGAAGCATAATTGGATCCTTGCTCTACCTCATTGCTAGTAGACCGGACATAATGTTTTCAACATGTGTATGTGCTAGATTTCAGGTGAACACTAAGGAATCTCACTATGCCGCTGCAAAGAGGATTTTGAGTTATCTTAAAGGCACACCGAATCTTGGCTTATGGTACCCAAGAAGTAATGACTTCGAGCTAACGGGCTTTTCAGATGCAGATTTTGCAGGTAGCAAGGACGATAGGAAAAGCACTTCCGGGACTTGTCAATTCCTAGGAAGAAGGCTAATTTCCTGGAGTAGCAAGAAACATAATTGTGTAGCAATATCAACCGCTGAGTCGGAATACATCTCCATAGACAGTTGCTGTGCACAATTACTGTGGATAAAAAATCAATTGGAAGACTACAATCTGAAGTTAAAAGAAATTCCGATGTATTGTGATTCGTCAAGTGCCATTGCAATTGCTCACAATCCAGTATCTCACAGCAGGACAAAGCACATTGAAATTTGTTATCACTTCATCCGAGAACATGTGGAGAACAAGAACATCAACCTCAGTTATGTTCCGACAGATAAGCAAGTTGCAGATATCTTCACGAAGCCACTTGATGAGACAAAGTTTAATTACTTCAAAATGGAACTTGGAATGCTCAACTTTGAGTAATCTTCAAGTTAGGAAGAAAATAAAAAAAATGCTTAGGCAATCAGTTCAGAAACTGAAAATTTTAGACAAAGAAAAGATTGAGGGGGAGGACTGCTTGCTGGACAAAGGATCTTAAACTGAAGGCAAAGATATCATGCAATCAGAATTAGTGAAGGCAATGACAATATTCTCGGGTTTTCATGTCAATTTACATCAATTTCGTCGACCTCAACTTAGTCGATCTCAGTCAGACTAATCGGAAATCAGCTGATTCACTTTCGTCGACCTCAAGATTCGTCGACCCTCCTGCTCTTAAATTTCGTCGACCAGAATCTTATTCAAATCAAATTTAGTCGACCGCTCCTGAAATTATTTTTCGTCGATCTCAAAGATCTTTCATAACAAATTTCGTCGGTCTCTTCTATCTTCCCGTCGACGAGCTTTCATTTTTTTTAATATCAGATATTTCAAAATCTTCTCGAACAGAAATTTCTATTTCTTTCACCAATATTGGATCCAAAGATTTATTTCCTAAATCAGGTACGCGCCTATCTCTCTCAATTTTTAAATATTTATAAAAAGGTTTAAGGGTTAACGCATCACAACACCTGCTCCGTCGCCGAACCCTAGAAAGCTTTGTATTCTAGCCACAAACTCTTGCTGCTCTCCTTCATCTCTCTCGACATGACAAAGCAGAACAGTCATGGGTTATTCGATGTAGGGGGAGAGATTAAGAGTGCAGGTTTCGGCTCTGCTCCAGATAATGGTGGTAATGGTGAACTTCATGCTTCTGAATCCTTTTCTACTGAAGAAATCGCAAGGTTTGAGGGGGAGCAAAGCAGAACAGTGGATTTAGATCAAGCAGAGAGTAAGTCCATAGCAGTTTCTCCATATGTCTCTCTTAAGAATAAGCTTTCTGTGCATCATCCTATTTCTCCAAAACATGAATCCCTCAAGGATATCAATTCTTTAAGACCTATTCCTGCAGCACTTTCTCCAAGTGATTTGATGCACTCTATTGAGGATCTGCTCAGGACTCAAGCAGATCACATAAAGTTTTCTCTCAAGCTTGTTTACAACAAAATTTCAAAAGTTGAAAAGGATGTCAATAATGGTCTGACAACTGTAAATCATAATATGGGTGTTCTAAGAAGAGAACTTGATGAAAAATTTGACAAAGCTGCTGAGGCTATGAATCTCTCTGCACAAGGATTGTTCTCTCTGTATGAACAAGCTAATAAGGTAGACAGAGGTCAAGATATGTTGCTGAGATCACAAAAGACAGATAATCAAATACTCCACTCTACTATTAAAAGTTTCTCTGAAAAAGTTATCCAAACCCTTCATGAAGAAGTCAGAAAGGGGGAGGAATTTATGGCAGCCAAGCTGGTTGAATTAAACAGTACAGTAGAGACCAGACTTCAGGAAAGCAACATGTATCAATCTCAAAATGCTGGATGGCTTCATGATGTCTTCACAGGAAAGCAATATGCTCAAACTCAAGAAGATTATCCTGAGCAAGTCTTTGAAAATCAGCCACCTTTTGTTCCTCCTATAAAGTCTGATCAGGTGGAGATTGAAAAATCCTCAAAGCATCCAGATGTGAAGCCTGTCCAGGAGGAGAGTGCAAAATCTTCAAAGATTCCAGATTTAAAACCAAAGGCTGGAAGGAAAAGAAAGGGAGCTGGCATAGCTATTAGAGAGCCAAGGGAGGAAAGAAGAAATATTAATGGAAACTGGAGTCCAATTTCCAAAAATATTATCCTAGACACATATAATCTGATAGAGATTTCAAATGAAATTCCTCAGAAGCATTATGATCAAGAAGAAATCAACAAGCTGAAAGCATCAAAGCTGTAAAGAAAAATTCATTTTAATGAGCATGGCTACAACAACCCAGATGCTCCTCCTCCTCCAAAGTATTACCCAAAGCCCAAGGCTTATTCTGTCAGGCAATTGAAGAAGAGCAAGTTAGAGAAGGCCAAGTTAGAGACGGACAAGATGCCTTGAGAAATGTGTCGTGACTGCTTGTTAACTTTTAAAATCTTTTTATATTATTTCTGAATAAAATTTTGCTATTCCTTTCTCTTTGATAATTATCTTTGCTTGTGTTTATTAGTTTTATGTGTGAAATTCATCTTAGTAGATAGGGTTCTGACTTCTTCAAATAGGGGGAGATTGTTGGGTATTGTAACCACAATAACCTTGATTTGAAGAAGTATCCCTTAAACTAAGATGAATTGATTTTGTATTTGATGGTATTTTCAGTTATGTGTTTGCAGGTTCTAAATGGTTAAGTACAAACCAATGTCAGGTTTCAACGAGTCACTAAACACAGGCCTATGCAATGTAATTCCTCATTGTATGGACCAAAGTGTTGACTCATGTGGAATCTCTCTATTGGGATGTACTTCATATTCAAACACAAAGGAAGAGCTAAGAGGGAGTTGTTGCTGATATTGAAAATTGGAAGAAAGGAAAGAAATTGGCAAATTTTCTTTAGAAATTTTCGTTCCACGAATTATGGAAATTTCGTCGAACTCAGTTCGACGAACTGAAATTTTCGTCGGACGCAGATTGGACGAACAAAATTCGTCGATCGCTGTTCGACGAAATATAGATTTCTTAGTTCACTGGCTTGCTGTTAGCTGAAGACATTTCGTCGAACGCAGCTTATTAGTATTTCGTCGAACGCAGTTTATCAGCATTTCGTCGAGCGCTGTTTGGTTATAATTCGTCGATCGCTGTTATTATTCGATCTCAGGTGTGCTGATAGCTGAACAGATTTCGTCGACCACCGTTCGACTAATTTATTTAAATTTCGTCGAACACTGTTCCGTTCGACGAAATCTTCCCAGATCGACATTTTGCATGACGCTGTTTCAAATATTCAATATAATTCAAACCCGATCGGATTTAAGGAATGTTTTCCTTAATTCCTGCATGCAGCCGTTAGAGATTAATTTTCATTAATTCCTGCTGATAGCCATGGAAAGAGATCTTCCTTAATTCTTGCTTCCAGCTGTTGGAGAATTAATCCTCCTTGATTTCTGCTTATAGCCGTTGACAGAATATTTTTTTCCTTTATTCAAGATTATAGCCGTTCGAGATGAAGGTTTCCAAAAAGAACTTGCGTACAGCCGTTGGAGAAAGTTTTGATATATATATTCTCTTCTATTTTTTCGTCCAGATTTGATCGCAAAAATATTTCTCTCCTTCCAGTTGACAGTCGGGTATTCCTTCAAGACTTAAGCTTCTCTCTCCGACAGAAAGAAATTCTGCTGCTCTTCCTTGCTAAGAGCATTTAATAATCAAGCCTTAGTCGACTTCAAGCTTTCTTCTTCCTCCATTCTACAAGGACTGGTATTATTTATTTTGGAAGAAGAGATCTATTTCTCTCTGATCTGAAAGCAGCACATCCTCAAGAAATTCATTTTTTGTTGATTTGAAAGAAGAACCTCTTCAAGAGATTTATTTCTCTTTGATCTGAAAGCAGCACATCTTCAAGAAATTCATTTCTTGTTGATTTGAAAGAAGAACCTCTTCAAGAGATTTATTTCTCTTTGATCTGAAAGAAGAAAACTTCATCTGAAGTTTTATTATATTTTGTAAAACCCTTCATTATTTTTGTAGGAGGTTTGCCTCCGAGTTGTAGGAGTGGTTTGCTCCGAGTTGTAGGAGAGTTTGTTCTCCGAGTTTGTAGGAGATTTTGTTCTCCGAGATTGTAGGAGTTTGACTCCGAGTTGTAGGATTATTCATAATGCGAGAATAGTGAAGTGGCCTAGTCTAGCCGGTCGTGCTAGATAGGTGAGGTGCATAGTGGACTACCCAAGAACGGGGAACCACTATAAATCCTTGTGTGTACTGTGCTCTTTGGTTTTCTGTGTGCTTTACTTCTTATATTTTTAATTCCGCAAAAAGCTATAGAAACCACCTATTCACCCCCCTCTAGGTGATTTAGGTTGCAACTAGATACTTTCAGGCTACGCCTTCTTCCCCGCCAAGAGGACCTACAATGCGGTGGGGGAAGGCTGTCCGCATGGAGGACTCAGGGGTAGCGCCGAGGGAGAAGGGGGAACTGAGTGATCCTGACGCGTTGGCCAACCATCCCAACTTCGAGATGGGGGGAACGCCACCGACTCTTTCGATGACCCTATCCTTCACTGGGATGAGGGCACGAATCGGGTCTCGATCACCTCCCAGCAACCCTCCTGGATAGAGGGTGAACCTCTAGGGGATGCCGCGTATAACCTCTCATTTGGCCTCTATGGCCGGCAGGATGCGGACGCCTACAAGAAAAAGTCCATGCATGACATTGTCTGCATGAGCTCGCAAGCCCTGCTTCGCGCAGCCGAACTCTCGCATATGACTGCCCGCCGAGGTCTTAATCTCTCGAAGAAGCTGAGGCAAGCCGATGCGTCGAGTCAGGCTGCCAAAGAGAGGGCTGCTGACCTCACCACACGCCTAGTCACCGCTGAGAGGCTCCTGGAGCAGTCATCCCGGGGCCTGGTTCGTGCTTGCTTTGGTGGCCCTTCCCTTCTTCTTCACCTCTCCTTTCTTCAGTGGTTGTAACCTCTTTACCTTTTTCACCTGCAGGGACCAGAGGCTGCTAACTCGCTCAGGAGGCGATGCGAGGAGTCAGATCGAGAGATGCAAGACCTGAGGGCTCAGCTTGCTGAAGCCCAGAGGTAGTTGCGGGAGGGGGAGAGAGGTGGATCTTCGCGGACGGCGGCGCTCATCCCACCTTCCTCTGCTAGGGCTGAGAGCTCCCGGAGGAAGATTGCGATGAAGACGGTCGAGGCCTTGGTGGTTTCCCTTCATAGGGCGGACGCCCTTCGGTACGATTGGAGGGGTGTCTCTGCTAGCGATATCCTTTTCGATCTCTACCCCTCCCCCGCGCGTCCCAGGTCTTCCCCTTCCAGCGGCGTCTATTCCCCCTGAATGTCGGAGTTGCTAGGAACCTCCTCTCTTTTTTATTTTTCATAAGCAACGACTACTTTGTATTTTCATCTGTGTGCTAACTATTAAGGACAAAGCGCTTGCCTATGTAATCTATGTTATCCCCGAACATGCAGCTATTCAGTGAACCTTCTAGCTTCTTCAACTCTTCGCTGTTCAAATATAACAATTGTCTGGTTTGAGATCTCTTCCTATGATGAAGAGAGTTTATTATCTTGTCACAACTTAGACCAACTTGTCAGACCAACCAGAAGAGGAGAGTCGGTCCACGTCCTAGGTCCTTAGCTTACCTGGAGGCAGAGGAATTCAACACATTTTCAAACCAATTGGGGGCGGAGTACCCGTGCACGTCCTATGGGCTTAGCTTGCCTGGAGGCGGAGGAACCCAACACCTTCCCAAACCAATTGGGGGCGGAGTACTCGTCCACGTCCTAGGAGCCTGGCTTACCTGGAGGCGGAGGAACTCAACACTTTTTCAAACCAACTGGGGGTGGAATACCGATCCACGTCCTAGGGGTCTAGCCTACCTAGAGGCGGAGGAGCTCATCATATCTCCAAGTCACTTAGTCAAGTAGCGAGTCGACCCGATGAGTCTCCTATCTGCCGGCATGACTGAGCCTAGAGAATGGTCTTTAGTCGGGGATCTTACCAACTGGGGGCGGAGTACCCATCCACGTCCTAGGTGCTTACCTTCACCTGGAGGCAGAGGAACTCAACATCTTCCCAAGCCACTTAGTCAAGTAGCGAGTCGACCCGATGAGTCTCCCATCTGCCGGCATGACTGAGCCCGGAGAATGGTCTCTAGTCGGGGATCTTACCAACTGGGGCGGAGTACTCATCCACATCCTAGGTGCTTACCTTCACATGGAGGCAGAGGAACTCAACATCATCCCAAGCCACTTAGCATAGGCGTTACCTGAAACCTTTTTCATTCGTCATCGAGGAGTTACATGTTTATTACAATGTGCCTCTCTGGGCCTACTTGGTCACATGCACCCTGACCATCTACTCCATTACTTCCTCAATCTTCCTTGTCTTCTTATTCCTTTTCTTTCTCCTGGTCCCTCCAGCTTCCCTTTTCAACCTGGAGGTGGAGGAACTCAACACTTTTTCAAACCAAATGGGGGTGGAATACCCATCCACATCCTAGGGGCCTAGCCTACCTGGAGGCGGAGGAGCTCATCATCTCTCCAAGTCACTTAGTCAAGTAGCGAGTTGACCCGATGAGTCTCCCATCTGCCGGCATGACTGAGCCCGGAGAATGGTCTCTAGTCGGGGATCTTACCAACTAGGGGCGGAGTACTCATCCACGTCCTAGGTGCTTACCTTCACCTGGAGGCAAAGGAACTCAACACCTTCCCAAGCTACTTAGTCAAGTAGCGAGTCGACCCGATGAGTGGAGAATGGTCTCTAGTCGGGAATCTTACCAACTGGGGGCGGAGTACCCATCCCCGTCCTAGGTGCTTACCTTCACCTAGAGGCAGAGGAACTCAACACCTTCCCAAGCCACTTAGTTAAGTAGCGAGTTGACCCGATGAGTCTCCCATCTGCCGGCATGACTGAGCCCGGAGAACGGTCTCTAGTCGGGGATCTTACCAACTGGTGGCGGAGTACCCATCCACGTCCTATATGCTTACCTTCACCTGGAGGCAAAAGAACTCAACACCTTCCCAAGCCACTTAGTCAAGTAGCGAGTCGACCCGATGAGTCTCCCATCTGCCGGCATGACTGAGCCCGGAGAATGGTCTCTAGTTGGGGATCTTACCAACTGGGGGCGGAGTACCCATCCACGTCCTAGGTGCTTACCTTCACCTGGAGGCAGAGGAACTCAACACCTTCTCAAGCCACTTACCATAGGTGTTACCTGAAACCTTTTTCATTCATCATCGAGGAGTTACATGTTTATCACAACACGCCTCTCTGGGCCTACTTGGTCACATGCACCCTGACCATCTCCTCCATTACTTCCTCCATCTTCCTTGTCTTCTTATTCCTTTTCTTTCTCCTGGTCCCTCCAGCTTCCCTTGTCAACCTGGAGGCGGAGGACTTGTTCCTGAAACCGATCCGCGTAGCTTTCCAGCGTCTCCCCTGCTTCTGTCGAATCAAGAACAGGGCCTCCGCTCCCTCCCACCTCTTCTTCGAGGTGGAGAATCTCATCAAGAAGCTTCGGCGCAGGTCCTTGAAGTTGTAGATGATACCTGATGGGAGCTGGTGGAACCAGTCTTTTGCCTCTCCCAAGAAAGTGGCGGTGAAGAGCTTGCACTTGGAGGCGTCCGGCATCCGCCTGATCGAGGCCATGTCTTCGAACCACTGGAGATGTTGGATAGGGTCGTCCTTCCCTGCGTAGTAGGACATGGCAGACTCGCCGAACCCGTCTGGAATGGGAGCTGAGATAATCAGCTCGCAGAAGGGATTTCCCCACTCTCCCTGGTGAGATGGGGGTACTCTCCCAACCCCCTCACCGGGGCAGCTGGTCCTGGGCGAGCTGTTGAAGAGCACTCGCGCTTGGAGGCTCAAACCTTCCTCCGAAGCCGGCTCCTTCCCTTCCCGACGTGCTTGACCTGTCTTCTCTGCTTTCTCTTCTCCCGTCAATAGTCGCGACCTGTTGGGAGGAAGCGAGTTCCTTGGCCCTTTGCTTCCAGCCATGGGACTTGCCCAGAGCTTTCCGAACTAGCTGCGTCCACGCTCACCGCACCAGAATATTGAAACCAGAAAACTGGTCTCGACGTTCGAAAGGGAGATGCAGCTAACCCTTACTTGACCCGAGCTAGAACCCTTGACCAGTCACTAACAACCGTAAAACCTTGCACTTGAAGAACATCTAAGTCTGCAAATGGACCCCTTAAGCTGCAGCGTGGAGGTCCCACCGCATACCCGGAAGCTCACAAGGAACTTCCCCTCCCAAGCCAATGCTGAGCCTGAGCACCTTGGAGGGCACTAGAGGTCACCTCACCGTCCACCTTCAATGACAGGGGGAGGGAGGGGTAGTGCTTGCTCACAATACTCACGCGAGGGAGGGGGGGGGGGTACTAACATCCCTTCCCAAGGTGCCCATGGGGGTCTATTTATAGACTTCCCAAAAATTGGGCCGCGGATAGCCAAAATTCTGCTATCCGCAGCTCAACCACAAACCTGGATGATCGAAGCGAGAGAGGGGGCGAGTGGAGGATGAAACGTCCACTCCCCCCTTGTAGGGGGTCGGATGGGTGGACCAAGGTCCACCACCTGAACTGGGCGAGTGGACCTTATGGTCCACTCAACCTACCGGGCAAGTGGACCATAGGGCCACTCGCCCAGCTGCCGGGGCGAGTGGACCTATGGTCCACCCGCCCCGGGCGAGTGGACCACATGTCCACTCGCCTGTAGGCTTGGGGGCAAGTGGACCTTGAGTCCACTCGCTCCCCACCTTGGGCGAGTGGACCCAAGGCACACTCGCCCCCCCCCCCCCCCCCCCCACTCGGGCGAGTGGACCAATGGTCCACTCGCCCGGGGCCTTGGGCGAGTGGACCCAAGGTCTGCTTTCCCAAGAAAGCTTGCCCCCCCGAGCCTTCTCTTTTCGGTCCTTGATGACCTCCGATGGTTCAGTCCGCTGCGCCCCCTATCTGCGCTAGGCCACGTCGACTTGACAAATATGTGGGTTGTACAAGTTTGTTGAATTGTTGTGTTGAAAATGTCATGAATTTAATTTTTTTATCTACAAAATTTGTACTGGTTTGTGGTTAACATTTTGGTATGCACCTTGTATTTTTCAAAATATATGATTTGTTGCTAAGAGCAACTCCAACCGATCGGCCGATCAATTTTACCCCAACCGTTCGCCAAATGCATCGGCAAAAATGCCGATGTTCTCTCTTCTCCTCTAAATTTAGAGGAGGGGGAGAGAAAATGCCGCCCCTCTATTTATTTTCTTTTAATTTATTTTTTTGTTTTAATTATTAAATTGCTTTTTATCAAACTTTGATATTAATTTATAAGTTCTATAATTTCTAGTATACTTTTCTAATTACAACAAATAATATATCATTAAAATTGTCTTCTTGAACTAATATTCAATATATTATAATTATTATTTATCATATTATTATTAAACTATTATTTTATTGGGAATATAAATTTTTTTTACTAATGGAGACTTAACATTTTTTATCATATGGGGACTAATAGTTTTTACTAATAGTCATTTATTATTTAACATATAATATATTCTTTTAACATATAATATATATACATAAACATAAAATTATATATATAATAATCATGTTCTCTAAATATAGATAGAACATGGTTGGAGTTGATCTACCATGTTCTCTATATTTAGAGAACATAGTACAATGGAGATCTCTATATTTAGAGATTCCTCATTGAAGTTGCTCTTCAATAATTGCGAATAGCCAAATTTGATTTGCCTTTAATTACAATTCCCAATTATTAAAGTCTTTTTGATTGGTTGTTAGCATCTAATAATGAAATTGCATTCGCTAAGCACTTATCATACTGATAGGTACAAGAAAATGAGTTTTCTGATGGACTCGATTTGGCGGTCAGAAAGTTATTTTCCTCTTGGTCAATCTACGCAAAGCTTTCTAGTAGTGAATATCAGTATTGAGCGTATGATTTTTTTTTTAGGCAATTGTTAACCGCACCCCAGTTTAGGCTATACGCAACCCTTTTATATGAAGTATTACATATTTTTTGGAAATACGCCTTGTACAAGCATTTTTAGGAAAAGTGTTCAACACAAAAGTTGTAGATATCGTCGAGATCTACAACTTTCGTGTTGAACACTTTTGCTAAAATGCACGAACAAGACGTATTGCCACCCGAATTGAAACATAGGCGTAACTATAATGAATTTTTGGAAATACGCACTGTGCATGCAGTTTTAGGAAAAATGTTCAACACGAAAGTTGTAGAGCTCGATGATATCTACAACTTTCGTGTTGAACGTTTTTCCTAAAAATGCTTGTAGAAGGCGTATTTCCAAAAAAAACGCATAATACTTCATATAAAAGGGTTGCGGATAGCCAAAACTTGGGTGCGGTTAACAATTGCCTTTTTTTTATACATAATACTTTTGTATGAATTATGCTTTCATTTAATGAATCATATTTGAAATAATGCACTTACCCTTGATGGGATTCCCCTAAAAAGGATTGAGTTGATTCAGACCGAGTATTCCTCATCGCGGCCTCGCATGGACCCGTCGGGTGGCACCAACATTTATGGTCGACCTTAGTATCATTGATAAGCAAACTCGCTCTGACTGCTTTCCCCTGTTTCGCGTGACGCGTTGCCGCTCCCGCCTGTTTCGCGGGTAGCGCTACCGCTCTCGCCTGTTCTACGGGGCGCACTCCCACTCTCATCAGTTCCGCGAGGAGCTCTACCGCTCTCTCCTGTTTCACGGGAAGCGCTCCCGCTCACGCCTGTTCCGCAGGAAGCGCCACCTCTCTCACCTGTTTTGCGGGGCGCGCTCCTGCTCTCGCCTGTTCCACTGGGAGCGCTCCCGCTCGCGCCTATTTCGCAGGAAGTGCCACCGCTCTCGCCTATTCCACGGGAAGCGCCACCGCTCTCGCCTGTTCCACGCGAAGCGCTCATGCTCTCGCTCGTTCTGCAGGAAGCACTACCGCTCTCGCCTGTTCTACGAGAAGCGCTCCCTCTCGCTCATGTTCCATAGAAAGCGATACCACTCTCGCCTGATTCGCGGGAAGCGCTCCCGCTCGCGCCTATTCTGCGGGAAGCACTCCCGCTCCCTTTGCTCTGCGAGTCGCCCCGCCACCATCCATTGCCGGCCACCACCACCACCAAGGAGGTTGCCCAAGGTGACCAGGGGGCAAACTCGTCATAACCTCGAAAATGGCAATTCGTGTGCCCTGAATCAAGCATTCTAGTTCGCTCGTCCAGGAATCAGCATGACGCAGTTACCAGAACGCTCTCCTTAAAAACTATAAGGGTCCGTTCGGCGCGCAGGTATTGGCTTTCTGGAATTGGCTTTGGTCAGAAAACCAATATCTACAGGAATTGGTCTTGTGCAGAAAACCAATTCTGCTGTTCGGCTGCAGGATGGTATTCAGTGAACAGAATTGGAATTGATACATAAAAGCTGTTCGGCTGCGCAAAGGTATTGGCTTTGTGGAATTGAAATTTTTAGAAAATATAATTTTTAAATTTTAACCATGAAATCAAAGTACTAATAATAATTGAAGTACATAAACATTGCAAGCGATCAAATTGATATGCATTGTCCACAATTAAAAGTACAGAAATAGCAAATGTTCTAAATAAAAAGTTCATCGCCCATAAGTAAAAACATCAAACTAGTGATCAAATTGCATTTGGAGCCATGTGCCTTTCAACTTGTCCGGTAGTCTCTTGAATATGTCACGCTTGACACTGTCATGACACAATATATCCATGGCCTTGAGTAAATCATGATCTTCTAAATCGGTCATCTGAGTAAGTGTCACATAAATGTCATCAACATCGTTAGTAGACATAGTCCCCACTGCACCTTGCACGGAGTCAGCCAATTTTTCTATAGCCACTGCAACTGCGTCATTTCCTACTGCTCGCTTTCTCCTCCTTCTACTGCTTCCTTCTCCCTCCACTCTAGTTTGCTCGTGTGTAGTAGTAGTTTTTTCTGCCATAGACTCCGCATCTATCTCATTTGTCGCCTCTGTTGCGGTCGCAGCATGACTACCAGTTGCTCTATCAGTCCCGCATAACACAGCCAAATCTGACCAATTCACAATAACTTTATCTTTATAATGTTTCACAGAAGGATGAGCCTGCAATAATATCAATCAATAATATCACTTACAATGAGTTTGTAAAAATACCAATCAATATAAAATAATTTACCTTCACATAATTTGCCCATACTTCTTCACTGTCCACCTTCACCATGTTCCTTTCCCAATCCCATCCAAAACCTGACGTGTCCAGCATTGCACTGACCTCGACGTAGTACTTGTTCCAAGTTTTGAGACGAGCTGTTAACTTCTCCTTGCTTGTTTCAACGCCGCAAATATCTTTTAGCGCAGTAATAGCAGCAGTCAACGCCACGCTCTTCCACCCGTTCGGAGTTTTATGGCCCAAACTGTGTTGTTCCAACAATGCATTCGAAAGAGTAATGTCCATTTCAGATGTCCAATGCATGTATGAACGCTCGGTCCTACCGCCAACCTTTGTTGAGCTTTTCTCCATAATATATGAACTAATGAAAAATTATAATGAACAATATTAAGATGAAATAGACGAGAATATTAACATAAAGCGGGTATGAGCATGAAAAAGAGGTGAATAGTATCATTAAGAGCAACAGAATCTAAAAAACTAAACTACTGTATGTTTGAAAAGATCACCACAAAGTTACATTAAAAGTCAACATAAACTAGAGTCTAATGACGACTTTGATATTCGTTGAACATATTTATAGCTAGAGTGTCCCTAAAGTTTGTCCATTCTTGCGTCGCTTGGATTGGACTAATCACGTCTACGTAATCATAGAACTCTTCTCCTGGGTTTTGCTCTAGTATTTCTGAGTCCACTTCGTCCAGCATTTGTGCATCACATTCTAATCTCTTCTCCACTAAGAAATTGTGTAAGATGCAACATGCATTTATAATCTGGACCTGCATTTAAAAGTGTATTTAGATAGGCTGACGTATAAAGTAAGTGCAAAATAATGTTACGCCGCCTACCTGAACTTTAATATTGAAGAATGATGGTTGTCGTAGAATAGCCCATCGTTTCTTCAACAACCCAAAGGTTCTCTCTATGACATTTCTTTCTTTAGCATGTCGTAGATTAAATAATTCTTTGTAGTTTGTTGGGTTATTACCCTGATGTGACCACTCCTTCAGGTGATAACGCGTTGATCGATATGGGGCAAGAAACCCTGCACCATTCGTATAGCCAGCATCTACAAGGTAGTACTTTCCTAGGTAGTGCAAAAATTATATTAATATACATGTATGTATTACTAATGCTAAAAATGAAAATTTAACTAGTTTTACCATTTGGAACTTCGAATCGATCGTCTCGCTCCAAAGCATCTCGTAATACTCTAGAATCGGATGTTGAACCTTCCCAGCCAGGTAATACATATAGAAATTTCATGTCGCTGTCACAAACACCTAGTACGTTTGTTGTGATAGCTTGTTTCCGGTTGCGATATCTACCCTGATCTTCAATCGGAACAGTCACTTCAACATGTGTTCCATCTAATGCACCAACACAGTCCACAAACCATCTCGACCTTGGTTCTATTCTGGATTCAGGCAATTTGATATAGTCCTTTGAAAGTTTTAAAATCCCTCGAAGAACAATATTAAAGTGTCTACTAACAGTATCAATCGAGCGCATATATGTATGTCCCACATCTCGAAACTTTTTGTTGTGCCCTAATACATATAAAAATAGTGCAATCGATTCCTTGGTCAAAACAGATTGGGTTTCACAGACATAGCCTTTTGCACAAAGAATATTACACAACTCATTAAACTGTGTTTTACCCATACGTAACTGGTTGAAGCAATCTACTTCCTGGCCAGCAAATAAGCGTTTTAATAAAATATTACGGAGGGCATCTTTGTCTGCAACATATGTAGGCTGACTAGGAATGGAATTCAATACAACTACAGCGGCCCCTAGAGTCGCTGCGACTGATGACGATATGATGATATCTCTCCTACGTTTCTTTTGCAACTCATTATTATCCATTGCCCTAAAGTCGAAATGAATGAATAAAAGTTAATCATTCAAACTTATTGTAACATTTCTACATTTTTAGCTACAAATAATTAATTAAGCATGCATGGATAGAGAATTAGAAGCAGGAGAAACATATAAAGAGAAGCATACTATGTGAAGATCACAAAAGAAACATACTTGTTCTGCACCATATCTAGTGATTAAACTATATGTATCCTTAAAATTGATAAGTTTTGCAGCTATGTGAAGATCACAAAATAAAAAAAAACAAAATTAACATGGATCATGAGAAGGATAAACCAGATAAAAAAAGGATAAACCAGATAAAAAATTTAACATGGATGACTTTGATCGTGAGAAGGATAAACCAGATAAAAAAAACAAAACGGAAGAAGAGGAAGAAGAGGAAAACTGGGGGATCGTAAAACAGGGGGATCGAAAAACTAAGAAAAACAAGAAAAAATTGAGAAGAGGAAGAGGAAAACTGGGGGATCGGAAAAAAATCGCCGGCAAAAAAACTGCACATCAAAACTACAGTGCTCACTTTCATCAAAACAAGGATAAATCACAGTAAAAAAAGGATAAACCAGAGATCTGGAAAAAATTTAGAACAGGAAGAAGCGTATTGGATCTGGAAAAAATTTAGAACAGGAAGAAGCGTATTAGAACAGGAAGAAGAGGAAGAAGAGGAAGAGGAAGAGGAAGAAGATGTGGAAAAACGGAGAGGCTAAAGATCTAAAATTAGAACAGGAAGAAGAGGAAGAGGAAGAAGAAGAAGAGGAGGAAGAGGAATCGGAAAACATACCAGAAGATGGACGCCGACTGGAGCAACGAGAGGGAGCGGAAGACGCGTATTCTATCGGGGACGGGCCGTCTGGGGCGATATCAGGCAAAGCCGGCTTCAGGAGGTAAGTTTTACGGGAGTCCCTTTTTAGGTTTAATCAAAAACCGCTGGCTTTATGTTTCAAAGCCAATACCAGAAAATCAAAGAAACGCCGAACAAAAGAATTGGTATTCTGGAACCCAATACCAATTCCAGAAAGCCAATACCTGCGCGCCGAACGGACCCTAAAAGAGAGGTCAGACCTCCATTTGAAGGGACTTTTTGGCATTCAGACAAGGATGAGCTCTTGAGTTTTCCGGCGAGGACTCTTCGAAGATCTTTATCGGCCTTCAAGCTCCCCCTCGAAGATCTCCCCCAGCATTTTGGCTCTCCTTCAAGGACTCTTCGAAGATCTCGGTTGGACTCTAAGCTCTTCGGTGCGGACCTCCTCGACACCTCCGATCTGAACTGCTCTGTTGCAGGCTGCTCCGCAGATCTCTGCACCAGGCTGCTCCGCGACGCTCTGCTCCAGGCTGTTCCGCGGGGCTCTGCTCCAGGATGCTCCGCGGCGCTCTGCTCCAGGCTTCTCTGCGGCGCTTTGCTACAGGCTGCTCCGCGACGCTCTGCTCCAGGCTGCTCTGCAACGCTTTGCTCAGGACTGCTCTCCTGAGTTCCATGCTTAAGGTTGTCTCCGAGCACGCTTCACTACGCTCGGCTCCCGAGGATTTGGAGGACTTAACAAAATCTCTATAACGAGCGGGGGCCTATCACCCTCGAAAAATAACTATATGTAACTCACAAAACTAGTGGATCATTCAAAACTTGGCTAGGCCTCATGGTTTTTTCTCTTATCGGGATTTCCACGTAAAAATCTTGATGTCTACTGTTGGTTCTCTCTTTTGACTATTTGCATGTTCGGCTCACTCTCGAGCTAAGGCGATTCAGCTCGACTGGTCTAGGAGAGCGTTGAACAAACCACAACAGTTTAGCGTCATCCGTGGGAACAAGCATTCCCGACTAACTCTAAAAGAGATCTGAGATTGACAGTAATGGACATTCACCAAGCAATGTGGGACACAGGCAGTTCCTCCCTCTCCGCAAACTTAGGAGAGGGAGCGCTCATCGTTGCACCCATCCTACACCACTGGCTCGGCACGGCCGACAAGCAAGCCATATAGCGATGAGGCAAGCTCCAAAGGATGACATACTTCGGCTAAGGCAATCCCCCCTGACGGATCTGGCATATCCAATTCCATCTTAGCTCAAGCTCTCGCACTGTAAGAAGTTCCACAGAGCAGAAAATCTGTATGAGCATCTCAACTACTTCCTGGCCGCAATGGAGACACTCGGGCTTTCAAACTAAATCAGATGCTAGATCATCCCAACAACAGTTTGTGGGGACGCTCTCAACTGGTATTGGTCCTTGCCTGAGGAAATCATTCACCACTTCACTGAGCTATCCCAATTATTCACTGGTTGGCACGAAGCTCATATACAGAGTATCCGACAAAAGGCTCAGATTTGGAAGGAGCCCGGGTTGGACGGACCTTCCCATGCAGGGCAGACAGAGCATGACAAGCGCCAGGGAGCGTCATCGTAAAATCACGCCAAAAGGATCTTCGTTGAGGGTTGGATTTTGCCCTGCACACGAGCATTGAAAATCCGATATTTGAATTAAGAAGGGCATTGATAAGCCACTGCATTGTATTCAATATCTTGTTCATGGAAACTGTGATACGACTCAAGCTCACCGGCTAGAACCTCAAGCTCGGAGCTACCCATGCAGAGCTCTCAGACGGAACAATAATACCAACTATAAGAGACATCGTCCTCCCTGCCCACATAAGGGCACTTTTAGAGTCGGTCGAACACAACATTCAGTTCGTCATCGCATAAGCTGATTCGTTGTATGACGTGATATTCGGGAGCATCATACTCAACACAATGCATCATGACACCTACATGACGGACCACGGGGTGAGCAAAGAGAAAATCCTCCAAAACTCGATTATCTACCTCAACATCGCAACGACCAAGGTTCCTTGGATCGGACGTGGGCCCCCGCAGAGCCTGAATCCCAAGAAACTTCGTCGAGAGGAGAACCGCATGGCCCAAACACCGATAGCAAAAACTGATCGCCCGACATCGACAAATCAATGACAACTTGAAACCGTGGACCGGAAGAGGAAGGGAAAACAACCGCTCACGGAGGTTGGTTGGCCTAACCAAAGTC
This sequence comes from Dactylorhiza incarnata, assembly GCA_033032865.1. Lineage (NCBI taxonomy): Eukaryota > Viridiplantae > Streptophyta > Magnoliopsida > Asparagales > Orchidaceae > Dactylorhiza > Dactylorhiza incarnata. The sequence goes on along the minus strand of JAWHQI010000055.1, from coordinate 1,273,596 downwards.
AGACGGTCTGTACCGAGGACTGATGAACAAGAAAACTCGGGTCTACACCTCATTAAAGACATCACACACGCATATCTTATCTGTGATCTACAACAGCAAGATCGTCGAGTGGCCAAGACCACTCCCTCGCAACACGGGGAATCAATCTTAGTTTTGCGATTTTCAAAGGGGCATGGAGCATTATACGAGGCAATGCCTATGTTTGAAGGATGAAACTGAGCATCTCGCCTAGTCGAGGCACCTTAAGGTCTTTCGCAAATCAGCTCAGAAGCAAGCAGCTCGGGAAAAGACAACTGAAGTCTAGTCACCGGAGTAACCAGCGCCTAAACCGCACCGCCTTCCTCAAGGACTTGTAGCAATTTCCTCTCGTTTCTATTTCAAAGCGCACCCACACCTTTCTTTCTAACTAAACAATTTCAGGTTCTTGCCCACTATGTTCGACCTTCAACAAATGAATCTCCAAATGGTAAGACGACAACCTCCGATAAGATGGTGGTCAACCCTCCACATCGAGAGCGAGCATGCGTCATTCGGCAGGTGAGGGCATGCCCCCCTCATGATTGGGAGGGAAACATGTTTCCCCCAATGAATCTCCAAATGGTAAGGCGACAACCTCCGATAAGATGGTGGTCAGTCCTCCACATCAAGAGCGAGTCCGCGACATCCGGACACTGAGAGCATGCCCCCCTCACGACCGGGCGGGAACCACGTTTCCCCCCAATGAATCTCCAAATGATAATGCGACAACCTCTAATAAGATGGTGACCAACCATCCACATCGAGAGGGATCCCACGTCATCCGACCGCTGAGGGCATGCTCCCCTCACTACCGGGTGGGAACCACGTTTCCCCCAACGAATCTCCAAATGATTAGGCGACAAACTCCAATAAGATGGTGGCCAGCCCTCCACATCGAGAGCGAGTCTGCATCATTCGGCGGCTGAGGGCATGCCCCCCTCACGACCTGGCAGGAACCATGTTTCCCCCAACGAATATCCAAATGGTAAGACGACAACCTCCGATAATATGGTGACCAATCCTCCACATTGAGAGCGAGCCTGCGCCATCCGACCGTTGAGGGCCTACCCCACTCACGACCGGGTGGGAACCACGTTTCCCCCCAACGAATCTTCAAATGGTAAGACGATGATCTTTGATAAGATGGTGTTCAGCCCTCCACATCGAGAGTGAGCCTGCGTCATCCGGTCGCTGAGGTCATGCCCCCTCACGACCGAGCGGAAATCACGTTTCCCCCAACAAATGCCCAAATGATAAAACGACAACCTCCGATAAAATGCAAAACAAATTCCGCCTAAAATATATACTAAATAAATTCACTTTGAAGACGAAGAATGGGTTGTATCTTTCCAAAACCGCAAGCATAAATAACTTTGATTCCGATTTAGGTGGCGTTTGGCGCAGCGGACAGGTTGTGGTGTGGCGGAAACGCACCGCCGAAATGGGTATAAGCGGCGTTTGGCGCGGATTATTTCCCATCCGTCTTTTATTTGTTTCCGCGCATTTGTACAGCCACGGAACCGCGACATTTTAGCGCGTTCAGCCGCAAAAGCCATCCGCTGTCTTCCTTCCCCCAAAACCCTACGCGAGCGGCGATTCCGGATTCCTCACATCTCGCGGCGACTTCCCGTTTGCGACGGCGACAAACCACCGCCGATCTCTCTTCTTCCTTGTTCTTCATCGACGAAAGAGGCGATAGCAGGGTTCTGCGATAGCAGAGTTCTTCATCGACAAACCACCGCCGATCTTTAATTCCTGTTCTCCGGCGACGGCGATAGCAGAGTTCTGGGAGCTTGATTTGTACGAGAACGACTGGATCCTGGTTCTTCATCGGCCTTCCTGCCTTGCCTGCTCTGTATTTGGATCGATCTGACTCGCCCCGTTTCCTGCGCTCTGGATTTGGATCGATAAGTGAGGTATATCCTGCTTTGAATTTCAACAGATGTGTATATGTGTGTTACCTGATTTTTGTGTGATGTGTTTACTGCGCTCTGGATTTCAATTTGAATGTATGTGTGTGTATGTGATATGTGTGTGTGTTACATGTGTGATGTGTGTGTGTGTGTGTTGAGATATATGTGTGTGTGTTGAGATGTGTGTGTGTGTGTGTTCATGTGTGCTGTGTGTGTGTGATATGTGTGTTGAGATATATGTGTGTGTGTGTGTTCATGTGTGTTGTGTGTGTGTGTGTTCATGTGTGTGTGTGTGTGATATGTGTGTTGAGATATATGTGTGTGTGTGTGTGTTGATATGTATATGTGTGTGTGTGTGTTCATATACATGTGTGTGTGTGTGTTTTATTCTTAAAATGCTTTTTAGGTCAAATCTTGTTTAATTTTTTAAGGATGGGCAAAACCAAAGATGGTGGGGTGGCCGCTATGTGGGACAACAATGATGTGCGTTTGGAAGAAGAAGTGGGCCATACTACGGGACATGCCAAGCTATCGCTTCGACAAACAGGCACATATTGTCATGACCACGATGGCTTTACATAATTTCATTCGTCGCCACCCTTCGCGCGTGGATTTTGATTTCAGTGAGTCCGAGCAGAGGGGTAGAGATGATGGACTGGTCACACAAGAGCGACAAGATACATGCCCTGACACTGCAGGTGGTGTGGAGGAGATGATCGCGCTACGTGATAGTATAGCAGATCAGTTGTATGAATCTAGATCATAGGAGATATCATGATATATGGTTAATGTGGACATTATTTTTGCGTGTTTGGTAATATATGATGGAAAATATATATATATATTTTTGATATTCGGTAAAAAAAAAAAATTTCGCTCAAAACTCCGTTTTGTTTCCAAACAACTTTTTCAAAACTCCATTTTACAAACTCCATTTCACCCAAACAGTTTTTTAACAAAACTCCGTTTTCCAGAATCAGCACTTTTCCTATCAGCAACAGCCAATCAGCAGCTTTCCATCAGCAACAGCCCAACCAAACAGAGCCTTAGTCTTTAGAAACCCCATGATGCGATTCACCTATCACCTTGCCCATCGAGTTGAGTACAGCAAGATTGTCAAGGAATATATGTTAAGTGTCATGAACAACATGGGGAAGAAGACATAAGAGGTGATATATTATGGCGAGAAGCTGAAAAAAGGATTCATTGACGAGAACCAGATGAACAAAGGATTGAGATCCACTAGCAATGCACCCTAAAAGTTTATCAAACGCATGTTTGAAATTTCATTGAGAAAATTCATCAAAGAAAAATAGTAATACTCTCGTACTTTCCTCATTGGTTATGAATTAATCTTATATATGTACTAATTTTGACTTTTGCACTATCTTGCAGAGAGAAGATATGATTCTAAGGAAAAATCGTATGTTGTGGATAACGTTGCACCAAAATCTAACGAGTTCGTCTTCATGGAAAATTCATCTTTTGAGAGAGACTCAACTCCAATCCAATGGCTTCGGCGGCTCATTCATATTTTGACCTAAATGACGATTTCTCCTTGATATGTCTATTAATTTTTCAGCAATTCTGAATGTATTTAAATGGTGAAGGTGTTGTACATTTAATTTTAAATTGTGTTGGTCTTCTGTGTAATATGATGTTGAACTTCTATTTTAAAGGTAATCTTATTACCATCATGAAGGACCTGCTGGGAGAAGTTCCGGTTGATGTAAGTTGCCTCAACAATAAGAGAATGTGCGGAATTGATGTCATCCTTGGTCTCCGGGAGGATTTCAGATGACGTCTCGTTAACATAGAGGAGATCAAGCTTGGATCCATCATACTTGTTGAAAAAAAGCTTGTTTCCAACGCGTCGCATGACAATATCCCAAGAATATACAGTGCGAGGAGCACACATGAGCGTTTAGATGATGACATCAATAGCGAACACGACGACTATATTTATGTTGGCAAATCGACGAATAACAGGATCGTCTGTAGTGGTGACCTTGAAGAAGTTACGTGCAAGATTTTGAAAACCGGACTGGATATCGAATAGGTGAAACTAAAGGTTCAAGGTTGAACCAATTCATCCGGGTCAAATCGTATTATATAAATATATATATATATATTAACAATGCTAAGAGAATAAATTTTTTTAATATTATATATATAATTATTATATAAGAAAGATAAAATTAAGCTAGAATGTAACTAAACAGAAAGAAAAATTTAAACATAGTTTAATCAATATAAAAAATTTAAAAGAATAATATCATTATATTAGTTAATATGAATAACATTATATTATATAAAATAGATTTCAATAGCTTTCAACTAAGATAAGTTGTTGCACTGAATGGTGTGTTTAGGATCCGCTCTAATGGTGCAGGTTCGAATCCTTGTGGCTTCAGTTTTTAAAAAAATTATAGTTAACCCGCCCTTATTCAATCCGCCCGGTTATGGGGAACCCGGTTTCCGGTCAACGAGCATGGTTCCCCGATTCCAGGGCGGTCTCTTGATAAAGCGGTCTGTAAACCTGGACTAGATCGGTTGGGGGTCCGGCCGGCCGTCGGACCGATCGGTCCGGTCCGATTTTCAAAAGCGTGGTTACTGGACTTAAAATGCTCGAGGCAACGATTATGTTATCGGTCGGGTCCGGTCAACGAGTTTTGTTATACTTGGTGCATCACCTTCAATCTATGTCATTTGACATAATGCATTATACATTTTAAATTGGGCAGCATGCACCATTAAAATTTTTTAAACATAGCATTTTACACCATCATAGACATTTAGAGAACCATTTTGGTAAGCAAAAAACTAATAAGTTCAAAAACGTGTTTTTTTCCGTAGCATCCTTACCGTGCACATATAAGTAGGGTTTTTTTCCGTAGCGGGTCCCACCGCTGAAAGAAATGACATGTTCTCTAATAGGGTTTTAGAAAAAGAGTCGTCTCTCCGCCTTCTCATCATTAGCGCATGAATGACTGCTCTTCTTCCTCATTTCTTCGTTGCATTATCTCGTCACCAGGTGGCCGGGAAAGGAGGAAGGAAGTTGGCCCAGGACGGGATGATCCCAGCCGTTGGCTGGAGGAGGAAGACGACGCGCTGCCCTTCGATCTGCGCCAAGATTCGTGCATTTCTATTTATTCTAGAATTAATTAAGTCCTTATGTGAGCTTTTCTGCCCTATTTTTTTCAGTCCACTTCCAGTAGAAATTAAGGCCTCTTAATTTCCAAATTAGAAATAGTTCCCAACATAAAAGTTGTAGGCCTTGGTCTTAACTTTCATTTGGCCTTGAGTTTGGGTCATTTGGTGACCTACAGCTCCCTAGGGAGCTGTTTTACTAGGACTGGTCCTACACTAGGTCAGTCCCTTAGAAAAATTACCTAGGTCAAACCCTTCATCATTAGGGGCTGTGCTTTTAACCATGGCTAGGTATACCCTAGGGGCAACCCCTGTAAAAAGGGCAGCTCTTGGTGGACTCTTTTACCTAGGGTTTTTATGGTATCTAGAATATTTAAATTAAGTTGATTTTTGGAGCACATGATGTCCAAATGACACCAAACTTTGGTGGATGGCTCTTTGGTATATGGGTAGTTCCTACCTAAAATATCACTCTATTTGGATTTGATTTGCTATGGTAAACTTGAAACCCTAATGAGGACCTTTAAGGGTCAAAGTAGGGTTTGCATCAATTTGAGGAGTGGAGTGTGTTAGCCTCCTCCCATCTGTTGGATATGTTGGTATGGACATGAAAATGCTTGAGGCTCACCCTAATGGTCCATTTGGAGCCATTAGGGTGGTGTGACCTAAAACCCTAAGGGTGAACCCTTAAGGGTGCAAGGTGGGATTTTGAGAGGAACCTAGGATCAAATGTTCTTGCCATGGCTTAAGACTTTGTGGATATGTTTTTGGGGGCATAGAATGTCTTAGGAAATTTAAATAGGAATTTTTAGAGGCATTTAAGTATTTTCTCCTAATAAATGAAATAGCCACCCCTTTCCTTCATAAATTGAAATGCATGGTCATAGGACCTTGTATGGTGTTGAAACTCCATCAGTGGCTGGTTAGGGATGCAATTGAACTGTGTTAATTTTGTTATAATTTATTGAGGTGTTATTCCTTGTGTAGGAAATTTTAAGTACTTGCTAGCTTAGGTGAATTTAATTTTGAAAAATACCAAATCATGGGGCAAAAATGTGATATTTGGTTAACTGTCATTAACTGATATTATATACCCATGATAATTGTTTGGGAGCTATTGGAATTATATTTCACATACTTCATGTAGAAATTGAGATTTACATTACTTGAGGATTTAATCATTTTAAAATATCAAATCATAGGGATATGTCATGATACTTGGTGATCTGTGGTTTTTAGTTAACATATACCCATGATAATTGTTTGGAAGCTATTAGAATTGGATTTCATATACTTCAGGAAGAAATTGACATTTACAACTTTTGTGTATTTAATCTTTTTAAAATGTCAAATCACTTAGTAGTGGTACTTTCTTTTGGCAGAGGACTCTAGGTCCCCATATAAACATTGGGTAATTCCTGTAGAATTTTCAGAAGTGAAATTACTATTTTTCCTAATTATAGTGGCATTTTGGTAATTATACAATTATGATGTTAGGGTAGGCCAAATGACACCCTAGGGTCTTGATACTCAGTGAACCACCTTTATTTGGGATATTAACTTACTGATAATTTTGATGTAACATGAGGAATCATTTTGAGGGTTGTTCATGTGTAATTTGGCTTAAGTCCTTAACTATTTTGAATTAAAATAAATACCAAATTAATATGGAAAATTATAGAAATTGGACAATACCTTATTAAGGTCAGTAGTAGCCTAGGATAATTATACCAGACCCTGGAGATGAGTTTTTAGAGGAATTCCCTTCTGGGGTTGAGGGATAGTTCAAATTGGTGGACTGCGTTTAGTAAAAACTGAATTTGGTGGACTGCGTTTAGTAAAAATAGAATTCAGGAGTTTTTGACTATTTGGATCCCTAAGTAGTGGGTAGGAGTTATACCCAATCAGTAAATGAGATTTAGCCCACCAGGATTCAAGGAGGTACGTCCAACCCAATTAAGTGGGACGGGGATGATTTAAATCACTTTACTATATGAAATGAATAAGGGTGAACCAAGTGTTATCCACCAACTAAAATAATCATCTTGAAGAGGATTGTGGGGTTGAGCCCATTGATCTGTAGTACCGTTAGAGGCCCCTTATGGAGTACACCGCGGGAAGTCCAAGATTCACCCTAAACATAACAAGAACGAAATTGTAGGCAAGAGTAGCCTAAGTGGATATGCAGACTGGTACGGATCTCCTCAGGGAAGGAGGTGGGTTGGATCAGCTGGTGTGTTAGTCCCTGAGCTGGAAGCTCGGGTGGACATGTTAACACCTATTACTTATGCAAATAGTGGCGAGTCTTCGGTACTAGGCTAGTCGTGTCACCGACGATAGTACGTTGACTCAGGTGAGGGTGAGGTTTAGAGGGCCGGTAAGTTTGAGTACCGCGGTCTGGAGGACAATACCTAATAACCCACCCCGACCTTAAAGTCTGGTGAATTCCAGTAAGAGTGCGCAGGAGCTCCGATGTTGTGTTATTAGCGTTGAGGCGTACATGAGGTCTAGGCTTGGTAGTGACCATACCCGCCTAGGATGTGGAGTGCCCGATCCACTGCCACCGTGAGCCACGACGGTCGGTACCCGAAAGGTTAGCTTCCTTTCAAACAAATTGGGAACTATAAAGGTCTATGCGCATAGAGTCGTGTGGGTGAGTCTCATTGCATAATTCATTTAAAACATCATAACCATAGCATAACATAACATACACATAGCATAGCCCCATCATATAAATTAGTATGGGCTCTTTTATATGATGGGTCGTCTGGAAATCTTAACTTATATGTCGTATGGGCGTTCATATAAGTTAAGGTACGAATCTGTGATGGTAGTTTAGATTTACTTACTGCACTGCATTTCCTTACTATTTACGGCACTGCATTTCCTTACTATTTACTGCACTGCATTTCCTTACTATTTACTGCTTATTTCCTTGCTCTACTTTGCTGTCATATACTTGCACTATACTGCTAGCTAGTTTACTGCTTTATTTATATCAGTTAGATTAGTGCCATGTCACCCCTTCTTGTTTACCCCTTGTTTGTCCTCCGCTTCTCTCTCCCGCTCGGTGCCTAGGAGTCGTGGAGGGAGGCGAGGACAAAACGGCTTAGTCTTTATGACTAACGGTCGGTGTGACCCCAGGAGTCCGAGGAGACGGAGTTGTCCCGCGCGCAGCAGGACGTGATGGCAGGACCTGAGCAGCAGATGCAGCGCACTACTACCACGCCACAGGTTGATGATTAGACTGCTAGTCTTCCGCACTTTTGAGAGTTTTGTTGTAGTCTTCCGCATGTTGTAGTGAGAGAGAGATAGTACTTTATTTTATTTTGGATATGTATTGGGCATAAGCCCCTTTTTGCTTGTACTTCTCTTTTGGACTGCTATTTCCATTATATAAATATGTATGATGCTGTGACATTGTGGACATGCCTTTTTTCTTCTGTTCTTATTCGTAGGCATAATTTACTTATGATCGTAAAGCCGGCAGGGTTGGTGCTGAGCGGTGTTAGTCGACCCGAGTGTCGGTAACACCGCAAGGCAGCGATTCTGGGCGAAGATCCACCTCAACCGTGCGATGCGGGAGAGGTTCGAGTTTTCAAGTACCCGAATGGGTTTTGGAAAAAGAGATCTTACATACTCTTCCTCCCAATTTGGGGTGATCTAAAGTTATAAGATTGGTGTAGATTAGCGAGCGGTTGGCTCGTAGTTATTGTAAGACTGGTGTAGTCTAGCGAGCGGTAGGCTCGTAGTTATTATAAGACTGGTGTAGTCTAGCGAGTAGTAGGCTCGTAGTTATCATGAGACTGGTGTAGTCTAGCGAGCGGTAGGCTCGTAATTATTATGAGACTGGTGTAGTCTAGCGAGCGGTAGGCTCGTAGTTATTATAAGACTGGTGTAGTCTAGCGAGCGGTTGGCTCGTAGTTATTGTAAGACTGGTGTAGTCTAGCGAGCGGTAGGCTCGTAGTTATTATGAGACTGGTGTAGTCTAGCGAGCGGTAGGCTCGTAGTTATTATAAGACTGGTGTAGTCTAGTGAGCGGTAGACTCGTTGTTATTATGAGACTGGTGTAGTCTAGCGAGCGGTAGGCTCGTAGTTATTATAAGACTGGTGTAGTCTAGCGAACGGTAGACTCGTAGTTATTATGAGACTGGTGTAGTCTAGCGAGCGGTAGGCTCGTAGTTATTATAAGACTGGTGTAGTCTAGCGAGCGGTAGACTCGTAGTTATTATGAGACTGGTGTAGTCTAGCGAGCGGTAGGCTCGTAATTATTATGAGACTGGTGTAGTCTAGCGAGCGGTAGGCTCATAGTTATCATGAGACTGGTGTAGTCTAGTGAGCGGTAGGCTCGTACTTATTATAAGACTGGTGTAGTCTAGCGAGCGGTAGGCTCATAGTTATTATAAGACTGGTGTAGTCTAGCGAGCGGTAGGCTCGTAGTTATTATGAGACTGGTGTAGTCTAGCGAGCGGTCGGCTCGTAGTTATTATAAGACTAGTATAGACTAGCGAGCGGTAGGCTCGTAGTTAATATAAGACTGTGTAGTCTAGCGAGCGATGGGCTCGATATTTTTTGAGGTCAGATCAGTACTATGATCTGGAGGCTTGTTGTAAGAAAGATATAAGTATATAGTGCATGTGCATAGAAGGGTGGTGGGTCTTCGGTTCTGGCTTAGCCGTCACACCGGCAGCAGTACGTTGACTCGGCAGTGCTAGAGGTTAAAGGGGGACCAGGTTGTTTTACTGCGCGTCCGACGGGACGGATTCCCTAAACTCTGCCTGGCCAAATAAAGGTCTGGTATCTTCGAATCCAGCAAGAGTACGCAGGAGCTCGTGAGTACCGGGTTCCGGTATCACAGCGTACGTTAGGGCCTAGGTCTGGTGGTGTGACTTACCCACCTAGGTGAGGAGACGCTCGCTCCTCTGCCCCCGTTTGACCACGACGGGAGGTGCCCGAGAGGTTAGCTACCTCCGAAAAGTGGGAACTAAAGGTCTGTACGTACAGAGTCGTGTGGGTGTGTTGCATGTGTATGAAATAATAATCCAATCATCGCATCATTGCATTGCACATCATTGCATCGCATGTCTGCACAACCAGAGACCTCATCGTATAAATTTGTATGGGCTCTTTTACACAATGAGTTTACTTCTTGCCAGATCCCTTGACTTAGGTGCCTCGTGCGTACGCATATAAGATAAGGTTAGTTTTCCTAGCTGCTTACATATTTCTTTACCTGCTCTTATTACTGCTACAGTAGTTTCCTCTATTTTGTTTCTCTACCTTTAGGTGTCTCGTGCGTACGTGTTGAAACCGAAATCTTGCGAACAAGACTTGGTCTCTGTGGAGTTCGGGGTCCCAAAAGAGGGGTGGCCTCACACCTACTTCGCTCAAGCTAACAATCTAGGCACAAAACTAGGAACTCAAAGGACAAACCCAAGGCCTCAGCGTGGAGGTCCCACCACACACCCGGAAGACTAACAAGCACTTCCCCACCGAAGCCAAAGACTGAGACAAAGCACCATTGGAGGACTCTCTTGGCCAACCAAAACATCTAAGGGGAAATCCCAAACCGAATCCCCCTCCTAAAGGTGCTCTCTTGGGTCTATTTGTAGCATTCCTCGTCCGGGCCGCCAATAGCGTAATCCCGACAAACAGTCTGACTATACGCAGCCCAAATGGGACTGCCGACAGCGTAACTCCGCCGTTCTAAGAGTTAATTAACTGACCCTTAAGGTCTTCCCGGTAATTTCACCTCGGGGTTCCCACGGGGCGAGTGGTTCGTGAAAACACCACTCGCCTATGATAAAAATATAAGCTACATAAAGAGGGCATCACATGCATTTTAATTTACAAGAGCATAAGCTCCATACTTCGGCACGCAGGCCAGCAAATATAAATAAATAAGCCCTTCTCGGGGCGGCACGACTTTGGGCTTAAGCCCGCAACTCCCTGCTTGGTACTGCGACACCTGTACGCCAACGTCTCGCCATGCGGTAGCAAACTGAGCATCGGCCAATTGAAGCAAACCGAGCTACATTGCCCACACCCCTTTCCCGAGGCGGCGGCATTTTATAAATACGGGCAAATAATAAATATCTTCCTGTTGAGTCTTCTCCTTGATCCTCAGGACATCACCAATCCGGCCCGCACGTCCGGACGGGCTTCACACAGAAACATCACCAATCCGGTCTACATACCCGGATGGGCTTCACACAGAATGCCTAAACCCGTACTCACACTTCCGGGCGCTAATGTGGTTAATTTTGGGGATGCGCACATCAACCCGTCGGAGAGCACACCTCCTCCACCTGATGATGGAGGGGAGCTTCCATGCTAGTATGAGAATTGAAGGCTTCACCTGCCCAAGTAGAAAAACGTTACCCTTGGCACGTGCTTTGGAGCCATAGAGAACGATCACCACAGATTTAGTTTCCGCACACCGGTCCGAGCTCCGAAACAACCACACGAACTCTTCCTCGCACTTGGCCGGCCAAGCTCGTGCTCCATGGTTGTTCACACCGCAACGCCCAACCTAAGGTGGGATCGGCCTTCTCCTAGTCGGCGGCGGCCGGGACGAAGAGAGGTGAGGCTCTGCTGCCCTCGCACTAGCCGACGGGAGAGGAGGTAGATGGGGCTCGGCTTCTTCCAGCAGCAAAGCGAGGGAGAGGGGAGGAGCTCGGCTCCTCCTTGTCGACAGGAAAAAAGGAGAGGAAGAGGGGGGTCGGGCCCCTCGTGCCCTAGGCGGCGACGGGAAAGGGGGAGGGAGGAGAAAAGGCCTCTGCCCTTGTTCCTGGCCAACGATGGAGAGAGAGAGAGAAGGTCGGGGCGGTGCCTCCTTGCGCGAACGAGAGGGAGAGGAGATCGGAGATCGGGAAGAGGGAGCGGGGTCGCGCCTGTTTCGCGTGAACAGGGGGAGGGGACTTCGGGTATTGCGGCTGCTCCAAAGAACCGAGAGAGAGGGGGGTCGGGAAATTGGGGTGGACCTGCCCTAAGGGTTAGGGAAAGGGGGTTTTTATTAAAAGCCTAGAATGGAAATGCTGTCCGCACCCCACTCGGCTACTCGCACACCAAAACCCGCTAAACGCACACCGAAACTTCTAATCGCAGACCACATCCCAGATTTGTTAAATGTCAAAATATTGGGGGCGTTACACTCGGGTCCTGGCTATTTGGGGAGGGTCCCACCCGATGGGTACGGGGTTGTACACAATCCCCGCTCTTTGCGAGCGTGTCTCACGCTCGGAAAGAGATGTCCAACCCCAAGTATCCGACGGGTGGGAGCCGACTCGAAAAAAATTATGGGTATATAATCATATGAATGATGATTCTTCTCTTTTTCGTGCTCATATTTGTCTTGATGTGATAACTTTTCCCTTTGTTGCCTTTAAATGATCAATTTGGTTGTCAACAATCTTGGTTATACACTATGCCTTCTTTTTTATGGTAGAGATATTATGCCCTTCAGGTTCTCAGAATGACATGCCACTTAATGTCTATTAGCAAGCAAACTCATAATTTAGAGCGCAGTTATTTTTACTGTTGCATATTGTGTTATTCAGGAATGGGCTTCAAGGATGATTGATGGTGCTGAGGAATAGAATGCTCACTATTATCTACAATGATTACATAAACAATCATGCATTGACAATTCAAAAGGAATCTGATTTTGTTTCTAAAACTAATCAAATAAGGTTGCGCCATTGTAGGATTTATTATCTTAAGTTTCTGTTTTCAAAACTATTCTTGAAGAACTTCGATTGTCAGTGAAAAACTATCAATCTATCAAGCGTAATTGATTCCTTATATGCTAAAGCCTTTGGGACCTGCCACCGAGTGAGCCTACGGCCCTGCCAGCTAGGTGAGAGCCTGGTCAGCGGGTCTGCTCGGGGGGCACTTTTTCAAAAATAGCTTTTCAAACCATCAACCCTCGAGGTATACCCACCCTGCCGGCTAGCGAGAGCCCGGTCCGTGGAACCGTATCGGGGACACTTTTCCAAAAATCAACATTTCTCAAATCGTCAACCCGAGAGGTATACCCACCCTGCCGGCTAGCGAGAGCTCGGTCAGTGGAACCGTCTCGGGGGCACTTTTCTAAAAACAACTTTCCTTCGAATGCCTTCCAGCCCTGCCAGCTAGTGAGAGCCTGACAGCGGGATCACTCGAAGCAAAAACAATTCATCTCCATGAGGCCTTCCTGCCCTGCCAGCTAATAAGAGCCTGACAGCGGGATCACTCGGAGCAATCCAGGCCCTACTAGCCTTAGCATATACTATTATTTTGTTACTCTCGAAGCACATCATTGCAGCACCAACATATCCAACCTTGCCAGCCTCTCCAGAGAACAACCTGAACCCCCCGTCTATGTGAGAGCCCGGGAGCGGAATCGATCTGGGGCATTCCAGCACCAACATATCCAACCTTGCCAGCCTCTCCAGAGATCAACCTGAACCCCCCGTCTAGTTGAGAGCCCGGGAGCGGAATCGATCTGGGGCATTCCAGCACCAACATATCCAACCTTGCCAGCCTCTCCAGAGATCAACCTGAACCCCCCGTCTAGGTGAGAGCCCGGGAGCGGAATCGATCTGGGGCATTCCAGCACCAACATATCCAACCTTGCCAGCCTCTCCAGAGATCAACCTGAACCCCCCGTCTAGGTGAGAGCCCGGGAGCGAAATCGATCTGGGGCATTCCAGCACCAACATATCCAACCTTGCCAGCCTCTCCAGAGATCAACCTGAACCCCCCGTCTAGGTGAGAGCCCGGGAGCGGAATCGATCTGGGGCATTCCAGCACCAACATATCCAACCTTGCCAGCCTCTCCAGAGATCAACCTGAACCCCCCGTCTAGGTGAGAGCCCGGGAGCGGAATCGATCTGGGGCATTCCAGCACCAACATATACAACCTTGCCAGCCTCTCCAGAGATCAACCTGAACCCCCCGTCTAGGTGAGAGCCCGGGAGCGGAATCGATCTGGGGCATTTCAGCACCAACATATCCAACCTTGCCAGCCTATCCAGAGATCAACCTGAACCCCCCGTCTAGGTGAGAGCCCAGGAGCGGAATCGATCTGGGGCATTCCAGCACCAACATATACAACCTTGCCAGCCTCTCCAGAGATCAACCTGAACCCCCCGTCTAGGTGAGAGCCCGGGAGCAGAATCGATCTGGGGCATTCCAACACCAACATATCCAACCTTGCCAGCCTCTCCAGAGATCAACCTGAACCCCCCGTCTAGGTGAGAGCCCGGGAGCGAAATCGATCTGGGGCATTCCGCACCAACATATCCAACCTTGCCAGCCTCTCCAGAGATCAACCTGAACCCCCCCCCCCCCCCCCCCCCCCCCCCCCCCCCCCCCCCCCCGTCTAGGTGAGAGCCCGGGAGCGGAATCGATCCGGGGCATTCCAACACCAACATATACAACCTTGCCAGCCTCTCCAGAGATCAACCTGAACCCCCCGTCTAGGTGAGAGCCCGGGAGCGGAATCGATCTGGGGCATTCCAGCACCAACATATCCAACCTTGCCAGCCTCTCCAGAGATCAACCTGAACCCCCCGTCTAGGTGAGAGCCCGGGAGCGGAATCGATCTGGGGCATTCCAGCACCAACATATACAACCTTTTAGTCACCAAGCCAACATATGAGTCACAATAGTCAAAGAATTTAATAGTTATATATATAAAAGGAAAGAACTTTCAAGGATAAAATCTTTTCAGGTTATCTCCACTTCTAGCCCGGCTGAGGGGTACCCCTTCCACATCCTGGAGATGATATCCCCCGGACCTGAGCGCCTCATTTACTATATACAGGCCTTCCCAATTGGGTTCAAGCTTCTAGAACGCGATCAACTTCTCGACAATGGATAGGGTAAAATAATCTAGGCATAACCTGGAATCTCATGAGAGCGGGGCTCACAGAATGGGGCAAAATCGCAAAAGCGACATGATAAACAAAATCGGAAGCCTTGTGAAGCCAAAATCATAGTGCAGGCCGGACCAAGCCTTATTGAGCGCACAATTCTTGAACCAAGTAAAAAGTACTAACACCGCCTATTTTGAGATGTAAATAACTTTCTTCAATGTTAAGTGTAAAACTGGCCATAAGATCAAGTAAAACACAATCTGTATGGTTCTTACCCTTATTTTTGAAAAGGACTTGCACCTTAAATAAAAAGCTTAGCAGTAGCGTATGCAATTTTACCCTTCTTCGACAAAAACTCGGTCAATAAAATATTTGGGCTAGTGATTAGCACATTTAACTTACTATCGTTTTAACATTATCTGTATCACCAGTGTGATCGTTGAGGTGCTCTGTTATGAGGTTAACATATCACACCGCTTAATTCTTAATTTATTTTACGTATTTGCTTATGGGGTGGAAGCTAATCCAAAGAAAATGTAGGATATGTTAAGTGACCAGTTCCAAATTTAGTTAGGTAGTTAAGAGGCTTCATAGGTTTAAATTACTATTACAAAAAAATCTCATGAACTATGAGTTAATATCTCTACTACTGACAAATCTATTGAAGAAGTGATCTTTCCAGTGAACTATTGAAGCAAAAGAAGCATTCAAATAATTGAAATTAGCTGACAGCAATCCTCCAATCCTGACATTACCATATTTCTCTAAGACGTTTATAGTAGAGACACATGCTTCAAATCTGAGAGTGGCAGCAATATTAACTCAGGATCATCATCCTATTGTGCATTTCAGTAAGACTTTAAGACCTAGAAATGTCGCATTATCAATTTATGAGAAAAACTGCTCGTAATAGCTTTAGCTATAAAATTGGAGACATTATCTGATAGGAAGACATTTTTATATCAGCACAAACCATCATGGTCAAAATATTTGATGAAGCGGAGAAACACCACTCAACAACACCAAAAATATATCACCAAGTTTCTGGGATATGACTTGCATATGAAAAATGTAGTGAAAACAACAGTGCAAATGGTTTGTCAAGACAACACCAGGAAGTTAACACCAGGAAGTTGAGGCACGACTAGCGGCCCTAGTAGTTATGAGATCTTATCTATTGCAAAGAATCAAACGTACATGAGGCTATTGGGGTCACATTTTATAATAGAAGAATTAGTTAAGAAGAAAGAAGATAATACATATAAGCCCGAATATCAGGGTGTTAATAGAGTGTTGAAGCGGAAGTGAAAGTTTGTAACTGGAGATGATGAAGTTAAGAAACTTTAATTACAGTTATATCATGATACTGGAATTGGTGGGCATTCAGGAATAACAACCACTTAATTGCCCAAACAACTCTATTATTGGAAGAAGCTCAAGGTCACCTTTCACGACTATATCAGTAAATGCAGTGTCTAGATCTCACTGGAAGGAAATAATCTTTGTTGTGGTAGACCATTTGAGTAAATTGACTCTCTCTATGACATTATGTCATCCCTATTTGGCAACAACCGTGGCGTAGAGCTTCCTGGACTTAACTCATACAAGAAAATAAAAGTTTTAAACACGGTGTTAATAGATGCTCACAAGAAAACTCTGAGATGACAATGTCTCCTCCGAAATGAGCATTTATCCGGTTGAAGAGACTTTGCATTTTCCATCTTACTAAAAAAATGACATTGAACCACGAAACCTCTCAATGATTCACTTCACAGCATTAGTTGCTAGTACCAGATCTCTTCGTCTTACGTCTAGAATTTCTTTATGACGTATACTTGGCTTGTGCAAAAGTGAATGTCGTAGGGGAGAAAAAATGGTATATACATTTTTCGAGATCACTTCAAGTAGAAAAAAGTTCAGAAGAAGATTGGCACGTAGTATATTTTCCGGCATAATAATATTAATCAGACAATATCACTCATTCTCCTTCGACCGAAATAACCCTCATCCAATATTTTG
This sequence comes from Dactylorhiza incarnata, assembly GCA_033032865.1. NCBI lineage: Eukaryota > Viridiplantae > Streptophyta > Magnoliopsida > Asparagales > Orchidaceae > Dactylorhiza > Dactylorhiza incarnata. The sequence goes on along the minus strand of JAWHQI010000055.1, from coordinate 1,256,636 downwards.
GACTAGAGCAGGGAAACTGGAGAACATGGGGCTTGAATTGGAATCAAAGGATGAGATGACTTCTATGATTCGATCGACATGGTTAGATTTTAGGACAGATTCTGGCTTTGCTCATGATATTGGGGTCAACAATTACTCGGATTTCAAGAGCCTTCTGATTCTAAAAGATATTTTAAAGTTCGATTGAAAGATATACTTGACATCGTGTAGGTACTTAAACCTTTTCCTATATACTTCTGCCCAACCTCCTGACAAGGATTAAATTTCATTGAGTATCTTTCACATGAGAAGGAAGGAAATTAAGGAAAACGAAAACCTAAAACATGAACACTCGCCCCAAGATGGCATCGCGATCAACTGGGGCAGGTGGTGTTTGAGCACTTGGCATGCGCAACGAAAGTGTGCCGCAAAGTCTCCATGACCTCCCGCCGAAACTCTCGCCGGAATCCCTCGGACTGAGACTGCGAGACCCCTCCCGCGGGTGTCAGCGCATTACCTTGGTTATCACTCAGTCCCTCTTCTCTAGCCATGATGTCCGCCCGAGCTTTTCTGTGTTGGTCACTCTCCACGCTCACCGCACCATGTGTTGAAACCGAAATCTTGCGAACAAGACTTGGTCTCTGTGGAGTTCGGGGTCCCAAAAGAGGGGTGGCCTCACACCTACTTCGCTCAAGCTAACAATCTAGGCACAAAACTAGGAACTCAAAGGACAAACCCAAGGCCTCAGCGTGGAGGTCCCACCACACACCCGGAAGACTAACAAGCACTTCCCCTCCGAAGCCAAAGACTGAGACAAAGCACCATTGGAGGACTCTCTTGGCCAACCAAAACATCTAAGGGGAAATCCCAAACCGAATCCCCCTCCTAAAGGTGCTCTCTTGGGTCTATTTGTAGCGTTCTTCGTCCGGGCCGCCAATAGCATAATCCCGACAAACAGTCTGACTATACGCAGCCCAAATGGGACTGCCGACAGCGTAACTCCGCCGTTCTAAGAGTTAATTAACTGACCCTTAAGGTCTTCCCGGTAATTTCACCTCGGGGTTCCCACGGGGCGAGTGGTTCGTGAAAACACCACTCGCCTATGATAAAAATATAAGCTACATAAAGAGGGCAACACAAGCATTTTAATTTACAAGAGCATAAGCTCCATACTTCGGCACGCAGGCCAGCAAATATAAATAAATAAGCCCTTCTCGGGGCGGCACGACTTTGGGCTTAAGCCCGCAACTCCCTGCTTGGTACTGCGACACCTGTACGCCAACGTCTCGCCATGCGGTAGCAAACTGAGCCTCGGCCAATTGAAGCAAACCGAGCTACATTGCCCACACCCCTTTCCCGAGGCGGCGGCATTTTATAAATACGGGCAAATAATAAATATCTTCCTGTTGAGTCTTCTCCTTGATCCTCAGGACATCACCAATCCGGCCCGCACGTCCGGACGGGCTTCACACAGAAACATCACCAATCCGGTCTACATACCCGGATGGGCTTCACACAGAATGCCTAAACCCGTACTCACACTTTCGGGCGCTAATGTGGTTAATTTCGGGGATGCGCACATCAACCCGTCGGAGAGCACACCTCCTCCACCTGATGATGGAGGGGAGCTTCCATGCAAGTATGAGAATTGAAGGCTTCACCTGCCCAAGTAGAAAATCGTTACCCTTGGCGCGTGCTTTGGAGCCATAGAGAACGATCACCACGGATTTAGTTTCCGCACACCGGTCCGAGCTCCGAAACGACCACACGATCTCTTCCTCGCACTTGGCCGGCCAAGCTCGTGCTCCATGGATGTTCACACCGCAACGCACAACCTAAGGTGGGATCGGCCTTCTCCTAGTCGGCGGCGGCCGGGACAAAGAGAGGAGAGGCTCTGCTGCCCTCGCACTAGCCGACGGGAGAGGAGGTAGATGGGGCTCGGCTTCTTCCAGCAGCAAAGCGAGGGAGAGGGGAGGAGCTCGGCTCCTCCTTGTCGACAGGAAAAAAGGAGAGGAAGAGGGGGGTCGGGCCCCTCGTGCCCTAGGCGGCGACGGGAAAGGGGGAGGGAGGAGAAAAGGCCTCTGCCCTTGTTCCTGGCCGACGAGGGAGAGAGAGAGAGAAGGTCGGGGCGGTGCCTCCTTGCGCGAACGAGAGGGAGAGGAGGTCGGAGATCGGGAAGAGGGAGCGGGGTCGCGCCTGTTTCGCGTGAACAGGGGGAGGGGACTTCGGGTATTGCGGCTGCTCCTAAGAACCGAGAGAGAGGGGGGTCGGGAAATTGGGGTGGACCTGCCCTAAGGGTTAGGGAAAGGGGGTTTTTATTAAAACCCTAGAATGGAAATGCTGTCCGCACCCCACTCGGCTACTCGCACACCAAAACCCGCTAAACGCACCCCGAAACTTCTAATCGCAGACCACGTCCCAGATTTGTTAAATGTCAAAATATTAGGGGCATTACACTCGGGTCCTGGCTATCTGGGGAGGGTCCCACCCGACGGGTATGGGGTTGTACACAATCCCCGCTCTTTGCGAGCGTGTCTCACGCTCGGAAAGAGATGTCCAACCCCAAGTATCCGACGGGTGGGAGCCGACCCGAAAAAAAATTATGGGTATATAATCATATGAATGATGATTCTTCTCTTTTTCGTGCTCATATTTGTCTTGATGTGATAACTTTTCCCTTTGTTGCCTTTAAATGATCAATTTGGTTGTCAACAACCTTGGTTATACACTATGCCTTCTTTTTTATGGTAGAGATATTATGCCCTTCAGGTTCTCAGAATGACATGCCACTTAATGTCTATTAGCAAGCAAACTCATAATTTAGAGCGCAGTTCTTTTTACTGTTGCATATTGTGTTATTCAGGAATGGGCTTCAAGGATGATTGATGGTGCTGAGGAATAGAATGCTCACTATTATCTACAATGATTACATAAACAATCATGCATTGACAATTCAAAAGGAATCTGATTTTGTTTCTAAAACTCATAATCTGATTTTGTTATCTATATTTGGGGAATACGATGAAAGTTCCAAAAATATACGGCTACGCACTCAGGCGTGCAATAAAATGCAAACTAAATAAAATGCAAATTAACAAAATGAAAATGCAATAATTCAGGGCCGGTAAATGTCCGGACGGGTGCGGCATCGGGCACTTTTGCGTCGACCTGATCTGGGCTGGTCTCCACCAACTGGGATCGACCAAATTACAACTAGAAAGTAACTAATCCATCTGGATTCGAACACATCACAACTGAAAATCCTAAATACAATGAAAAGAAAACACACCAGGCGAATGACTCAGACATCCAAAATACGACAAAGTTTGGATGTGTATAGAGGAATAAAACCTAGCAACTACAACTTACATGTTTAGAAAATGTACCTTACATATGGTTGTCCAAAGCTGGAAGAAAAATGGTTGAGCTGGTTCCTCTTCTTCGTCGAGGCGGACGCACACTGAAATGCTCTTGAAAGAAGACCCTGAAAGTGGTGATCGTACACATGAATGCCTTCGTCGTTCCAGCTTTGTTGAGGCGGACGCACACTGGAATGTCTTTGTCGAGGCGTACACACACTTGAATGTCTTCGTCGAGGCAGATGCACACTGGAATGCCTTCGTCGTTTTGGCTTCTTCAACGCCCCAGCTGAGACCTAGGTTTTTCGCTTCCCGCTGGATAGAGAGAGAGGGAGAGTTTTCAAAATGAGAGGTGGGGCCCGCTCGAGGAACTGGGCTATTTATTTGCGCACCTAGAGGATGGTATGTTTGACGCACCAAAAAATTTCCCCTCCATACGTGGCATGAGCCAAATTTCCCACTCTTTATCAGTACAAAAAAAGTTGGGAGAGATTTATGGTGCGTTTGGTTGGGTTGTTGCTGATGGAAAACAATTGATATAAATGGAGTGTTAGAAAAATGTTGTTTCTTCAAAACAGAGTTTTGATAAAAAACTGTTTGGGTGAAATGGAGTTTGTCGAGCTATTAGAGATGGAGTTTTGAAAAAAAAACTGTTTGGTAACAAAATGAAATTTTGGAAAAAAAATTTCGAAATACAAACACAACTACACACACATACAAACACACCTACACACACACACACACACACAAGTCAAATAGAACACAATAAAATGAATTCTTAGCAAGATAAATACACTACAAATGTTTTGTAAGTGATGGGGTCTCCTTGAAGGCGCTAATCGCACACCATTCATGGGGGTGTGGTTATCCAAAGAACCCCCACCAGCGACGTAACTACCTGAAGTGTAACCATCGTCGTCGTCGTCTACGCCGTTTGGCCCGACTAGCCCCTCGCCGCCCGGCGTGCCTGAAGCCACCGCGTGGCATCCTCCGTCTCGGCCCCCGCCCCCGCTGGGGCCAGACCTCCTTTCTCCCAGATCAGGCGGCCATTTGGCCGCCCGATCTCGGTCTCCACCCCCGCCGGGGGAGACCTCTCTTTCGCCCAGATCGGGCGACACTAGGCCGCCCAATCTCGGCCACCGCCCCTTAGGGGGCAGCCTCCCATCCGCCCAGATTGGGCAGCTATTTGGCCGCCCGATATTGGCGGCCGCCCCCTTCGGGAGAGGCCTCCCTTCCGGGGCGGCCTCCCTTCCGCCCTGATCGGGCGGCCACTTGGCCACCTGATCTCGGTCGGTTCCCCCTTCGGGGGCGGCCTCCCTTCCGCCCAGATCGGGAGGCCACTTGGTCGTCCGATCTCGGCCCCCCCTGTGGGCGGTCTCCCTTCCGCCCAGATCGGGCGGCCATTTGGCCGCCCGAACTCAGCCGCCGCCCCCCCTTCGGGGGCGGCCTCCCTTCCGCCCAGATCGGGCGGCCACTTGGCCGCCCGATCTCGGCCGCCGCCCCCTTTGCGGGCGGCCTCCCTTCCGCCCGTACTCGTCGGCCGCTCCTCCCCTCGCGGGAGGAGTGGTTGCTTTTCTGGTAAGCCCGTAACCGCCCGAGGGCGGTTTCGTCATTTGCGTAAAATTCGTGATCCGTGTGCTCTAAACGAAGTGTTCCTATTTGTCCGTCCGGTAGTTAACGTGACAAATTACCGGGTCGCCTCTCTTGGAATCTATAAATAGACCCTCTTTCCACTTAATTTGGATCTTTTTCTCTCCTCCCTCATTTCCTCCTAAGTAAAAGAGAGAGTTCTCTTGAAGATCTCCCTTGCCTTCGATGACCCCTTCGAAGATCTTCGAGCACCTTGAAGATCCTTCGAAGGCTTTCTTCTGCTACAAACACACCTGAGTGAGCTCCGCTCGAACGCCTCTGTGCGCTCTGCTCCAAGCACGCCTTAGTGCGCTTCGCTCCAAGCGCGCCACCGTGGGCTTCGCATCAAGCGCGCCCCCGTGCGCTCCGCTCCAAGCACGCCCCATGAGCTTCGCTCCAAGGGCGCCCCCGTGCGCTCCGCTCCAAGCACGCCCCGTGAGCTCCGCTCCAAGCGCGCCCCCGTGCGCTCCGCTCGACTAGGGGTATCAATATAATGCAGGGTCGGTACTTGACTAGGACCCCCTCTGAAACTTCCTTCAGGAGCTGATTTCCACAACGAGCAATCTTGCTTACGATGCCCGGGCCGCTGGTATTTAAAGCATACTCCCAATCCTGTCAGACATTCGCCAAAATGGGCTTTCCCACACTTTTGGAAAATAGGCTTGGCACCACTGCTACTAGCTCCACCTTCTGGACGGGTTTGCGCTGGGAGACCACTTTTCTTCTTCTTCCAATTAGGACCTCCACTCTTTCGTGAAAAGTCCACATTCTGCCCTTCTGCAGCTCTTTTCTTCTGGAAATCATGTCTTCTTTGGGTACTCTCAACGCCCCTTTCAATCAATTTGGTTGTTTCCACCAGTTCATTATAATTTTGAATTCTTTGTGAAAGAAGATCCACCCGTACATCGTCTCGCAAGCCTAATTGAAAGCGAAAATAACGTTGTCCTTGCTTTACACTATTCCAGGAATTCACATTTGTTTCTCGGACGGTGGAATGAACCAATCGATGAATTATTCCAGGAATTCATCCCAGAGGATATAATCATTTTCCCGGCCAGCAAACTGTCCTTGATTTACACTATTCCACCATCTACTTGCCTCTCCTTCCAACAGAAAAACTGCCAGATCAATCCTTCGTTCTTCCGGACATCGCATTGCATCAAACGTCAATTTAATTTTCTAAATCTAGTCTTCAGTTTCCATCGGTGACAATCCACCCCGAAAGACTGGAGGCCTCATGTCTAAGAATTGCTTCAAATACTTATCCACAGACAATTGTGGTTGTTGTGGTGTATTTGTACCCATACGAATAGCTTCTGCCAGTGCTTGGATAACGTCAGCGAGAGGAGGATTTGATCAACCAGACTGTTGACGTTCTTCTGGCATGTTACTTTGTTCACGATCAAGCTCTTCCCATTGCCTTCTACTTAAATACGTTCGAGACGGTTCCTGAAAGAGGAAGACACTTTTAGCGAGTGAACCAATTCTTCTTACATATTATACTTACTACTGATCTCCTTACATTTCACCTTCAATACTCATGTCACACCGAAAGTTTCAAACCTAGCTCTGATACCAATTTTGTAACGGCCCCTTACTATTAGCTACCGCCACAAGAACATTTCTTTTTCCATTTATTTATCATCAGAGGCGCCAGGTAGAAACATTTCAGCTAAAATAAAATTTATGACAAAGTAAAAAGGGAAAGTGCAGGAAAAACAGAAACATTTTTATTTATTTCAGATCAAAAAGTTATACAAACTGAAGATAGCCCAACATGTCTACATATAAAAGAAGGGCTTATCACAAAACTATAGCAACAAAAGTACAACCAGGCCGACTCATAACAGTATATTACAACTCTGTACAACGACTAACAAACTGACTCTACTTAAAATAAAACTGAAAGTCTTCATGAGGACACTCAGGGTCTCTGCACTTTTCCCGATGAGCATCCATCACCTCGAACACTGCTGTAGCGGCTTCGACCCAAAGGCGATATTTCTTCTCCTGCCTCGGAGAACATGGAGTGCATGGTTTACTTGGAACTGGTTTGGCCTCTTCCGTGACCTGTTTTATTTTATTTTACAATTAGTCAAAGGACTAAGCGATTTCTTATTTCCTTTGTATAATTTGACGATGAGTTAATTAAGCATTCCTTTCTTTTCTTGAATCTTATTCAATGTACATACCTTATGTTCATTTCGTATGTACTTATTCTTTTCTGTTACCCTATTACATATTGGGTAATTCCGTATTTTATCTTCTTTATTGGGCACTGATCAGGATACATTGCTTTATTTATCTGAGTGCCTTTTCATATTCGCACACATATAAATGCTTGAAACATGCATTTTCATATTCACACGTTTACTTTCATATGGGAGGACATTCACCCCACCTCCACTATTGGGTACATCCTGAACATGGCCCATTTCATTTTGCATCGATGCATTAATAGTTCTTTCATTGTTTTCTTTCTTATTATCACTTAGGAGACTTCCTTACGCATTTAACTTGTCTCTAAATTGTATAACGAGTATAATTTAAACAACAACTGTAACAACAGTAGTGTAATCAAATTAACTAACTGACATTATGAAAATTAGAACTCACCGGAGCTTTCCCTTTGCGTGGGTCCCTTCCAGAATCGTCATTTCGATTCCCACCTTTTTGGGATGCCATCACCTATAAGAGCAATCTTTTATATTATTTTACATCTTAGGTGGTTTTCACTTGACCTAATTAGGTCAAGTAAGAATTTTAAGGTGGCTGCCCTAAATTGACTTGCAGAGTTTTGTACTAAATAAGCAAAGGAACAACACCCTCAAGCCTACTCTTACGTTCAATGGTGTAAAAGACATCAAATCACACTTACACATTGCTGCCCTAATTTTAGAGGAAGGGGTTTTGCTCCAAATAAGGGCTAGAACATAGGAGGAGCACTTTTCCATCATTAGGAAGGTTTAAAATTGCTAAAATCAAAATATCCCAACTAGGGTTTCATTCCTATCACTTGAAATCATGGACTAACACCAATAACTGCATAATAATCCCTTTCAGAAACTTTTGACATGAAAAGGAATTGAAAACGGCCTAAATAACTCAAACCCTAGAAATGTGATACTTCAAATCCATGCAAAACTTCACATATGACTACAGAGGAGTGAAGAGGAAGGGATTACCTCTCTACAGAAGGAGAAATCATGAAGATTGGAGGAGATTTGAGCTCTCGGGAGGCAAGGGCGTCGAGCGGCTTCCGTCCGTCTGTCGTCGGGCTCGCAGAGGCTGGGAGAGGAAATGAGGTATCAGGTTTTTGCTTTCTCCCTTTTTACGAAACCTGAATACCTCCCTACGTGACGCGCACACATATTTTGGCGCGAGTCTCGCTGAATTGAGCCGGTAAACTTGATAATCGCAGCCCAAAGTGCTATTAACAGCCCCTTTCCTTTTATTTGATGCTTTCTCTTCATTTCAGCCCTCTTACTTATTTACTATTTTGGACAGCCTATGTATAGCCATTTAGATTATTTGATGTCTTATTAACATTAATGAACATATTCAATTCCTTAATACGTATATTGTATATTTGTTTCCTTCCTATTATCGTCGCGTCGAAGCACACATTTGTAAATAATATAATATAAATAAAAATTCGTACCTCGTCGCCGACGTCACAACCGGAGCCTTAAGTGGACCACAACAGTTTAGCGTTGTATGTGGGAAGGAGTTCCCCCAAAGCTTGAAAAATACTCTGAAGATAGTACTCGCTGCACAACGGTACTCATAACTAGAGATCATAGCAGGAAAAGCCATCCGCACAGGTGAAGAATCAATACCCAGGGGGCATGCTGATTTAGCTCTCCTCCACTCGCTTATCAACAAACCCGAAGGAGAGCTCTTCGGTACAAATGTCCAAGACCACAGGGGTCGTCCTGACGGAGGACCTGAAGCTCAGTATCACCACAACCGCCCTGGAGCGACAAGCCATGAGCCTGCAGTTGGAAGGCTCGCACATGAAGAAGTCCGTGACATAATTTTTGAAGAGCACGAATAAGCCAAGCAGCATTCCGCTTTGGCCCCTCGCCCACTCCATCGCCGCTCACCATTCTCACCTGAGGTTCTAGTGCATCCAATCCCCCTTGGCTTCAAGCTCCCAAAAATTGAGCCATACGACGGAGCGGGCGACCCGTCAGAGCACGTCAGATACTTCACGATCAAGATGCAACTCTGCAATGACCCAGATCCACTGTTGTGTCAGGCATTCGCGACGACTTTAAAAGGACAGGATCGCACCTGGTTCTTATCACTGAAGGAGGGAGAAATTAGGGATTTCGCGGATCTGACTCAGCAATTTACGGACCAGTTTATCGCTAGCCACCGGATAGTCAAAGACCCCTCCCACCTATCCGGGATCCATCAAAGCGAAGGGGAAACCCTTACAAGTTTCTTTCGCCGTTTCACCGCGGAGGCACGACAAATTCCTGTAGCAAAACCGGAGCTCCTGCGAGGGTTTCTCCTCGGAGGGCTCCTCCCCGGTGGCTTCCACTCCGCACTAATACAGGAGACTGTACCAAGCTATTGTGATCTCGTTCGACGGATCGATGCCCAGATCGCCGCAAACGAAGCAATAAAAGCACATCGACAACAATTTGAAGGCAATCTAAAAAGAAAAAAGAACAAGACCCACCAACGATACCGAAGAGGAACGACATGCCTCAGGACGTCTCCCGCCAAGCCGGGGGGCACCACCGACACCAAACTTTCACCTCACTCAATACCTCGTGAATGGAAGTATTGATGGCCATCTGCAATCATCCCTCTCTTCAGAGGTCAGGAGCTCTTACAATAAACTCTGGAGATCAATCCAAGTATTTTGACTGCCATCGAGATCACGGGCATGAAACAGAAGACTGTTCGCGACTGAATGCAGAAATCGAATGATTTGTTCGTTTGGGACTCCTTGGAAAATTTCTCCAAACCAAGGACCCTGAATCAATAGGTCAAGAATGACCCAACAAAGGGGGGATCCCAGCGCGACCGTCCCAAAGAGGAGACTGTTCTCTACCCGTGGAACGTTCAGGACACCCGACATATATATCTGTATCTCATGTTTTTAGCATTCATGTAACAAATAAGTGACATTTATTTTATCTTGTGCCCAAACAACAACCGTCGTTTTCAATTTTACTATTTGCCTCAAAACAGAGTGTTCGGATCTCCCAACAAGGGACTCCGACCTCTCCCAGAACAGAGTGTTTGGATCTACCAACAAGGGACTCCGACCTCTCCCAGAAGAGAGTGTTCGGATCTCCCAATAAGGGACTCCGTCCTCTCCCAAAACAGAGTGTTCGGTTCTCCCAACAAGGGACTCCGGCCTCTCCCAGAACAGAGTGTTCGGATCTCCGAACAAGGGACTCCGACCTCTCCCAGAACAGAGTGTTCGGATCTCCCAACAAGGGATTCCAGCCTCTCCGAGAACTGAGTGTTCGGATCTCCCAACAAGGGACTCCGGCCTCTCCCAGAATAGAGTGTTCGGATCTCCCAACAAGGGACGCCGGCCTCTACCAGAACAGAGTGTTCGGATCTCCCAACAAGGGACCCCGACCTCTCCCAGAATAGAGTGGTCGGATCTCCCATCAAAGGATTCTGACCTCTCTCAGAACAAAGCGCTCGGATACCCTATGCAAAGACACTGAGCTCTTCCGAATAGAACAATCGGGTAGCCGAAGTAGAGACTCCAATCATTTTTGAAGGACCCCACGTCCACCTGACGGGGAGAAAGCTCACTCTCCTCCCTAGTAAGCTCACTACTGCGACACGAAGCGTTTTCCCTTCACCGCTTCTATCAACGACATCCCCCAGGTAGGTAACACAAATCTCTCACTAATCGGCTCGAATCGTCCGCCATTCGCCCACGTAGTAGGTTCCAACACCACCTGGGTCTCGTCATTTAAACCGCGTCGCCAGGGCCTGCCCCATCGCACTCGCAAATGGTTCAAAGCATCTGCCCTTCACCGCTACTATCAAGAACATCCCCCGGGTCGGTAATCTAGACCTATCACTACTCGACTCATCTGCCCTTCACAGCTTCTGCCCTTCGCCCACGTAAAAGGATCCAGCGCCACCCGAGTCTCATCCTCCAACCGCCAACATCAAAGAAGTAAAACACAGTTGACCTCGCAAAATGTCGGTTCCAACACCACTAAAGATCTACTATCACAAGCCAGTGCTCAAAGCTACAACTGTGTGCAAACAATCAAGAAACACTCAAGAAACAACCAAAGCTACGTAAACAAAGTACAAAGCTACTGCATGATACAAATGTGTAAAGAAACGGACGGGGTGAAGCCACGCCTCATCCACATCAACACCCGAGCCTCTCTCTCACCCTTGAAGAGACCTCCGATATCAAGCCCGGTTAATATCTCTACAGCGAGACAACACCGCCGTACAAGGGAACTTCACCCCCAGACTTGCAGGTATCCCATACCATCACTTTCAAACATCAACATACTCCACGGTAAAAAAAGAATGCCACTGCATCATTTCCCCTGAGAATTATGCCTTGCTACCTGAAAGACCAAGGAATCACCCGAGTTTTCACGAGCAAAAGTCCGCAGGTACGAGCCACAACACACAGGCGCCCATCCCGCTTTCACACAGCGCACGAGCGCACTCCCCGCGCCTGCACAACGCGTGGGTGCATTCCACGTGCGCGCACAACACGTAGATGCACTTCCCGCTCGAGCACAGCGCACAAGCACACTCCCCGCACGCGCACGTGCGAGTTAACGTCTTGTGCACGCACAACGTGCGGGCACACTCCACGCGTGTGCACGTCCCATGCGCTAACAGCGCGCGAGCACATTCCCCGCGCGCGCACATCGTGCGAGCACACTCCACGCGCGAGCACCCGTGAGCGTACGTCCTGCGCGCGTACAGCGCACGAGCACACTCCCCGCGCACGCACGTGCACGTCCCGTGCGCGCACAACGCGCGGGCACACTCCCCACGTGCGCACGCGCGAGTGCACAACCTGCGGGCGCACAACGCACCAGTACACTCCCTACGCGTGCACGCGCAGATGCACGTCTTGCGTGCGCACAATGCGCGGGTACACTCCACGCACGCGCACACGCACAACGCGCAGGCACAATCCCCGCACGCGCACGCGTGTACGCACCTTACTTACACTTTTCCTAGCACGAAACAAGCCCTGCAAGAGTTCCTCCCTCCGCACCGCTCGTGCCTCTTTCTTCGCGCACAGCCGCAACCAAGCTCTCCGCCCAGTGGATAGTCTATCTTTCGCACCTCATAGACATTTTGTCGTTCGTGCGCCACCGCAAAGCGTTACGCGCATAGCGCAGCTTTTGAGTAAAAGTCTCCGCTTTCCATTCGCTTCGGCTCGGAGCTGCGGGAACTGGGGAGGGGGGGGGATGATAGGGTCTCCTTGAAGGCGCTAATCACACCCCATCCATGGGGGTGCAGTTATCCAAAGAACCCCCACCCAGGACGTAACTACCCGAAGTGTAACCGCCGCTGCCGTCATCTCTGCCATTTGGCCCGACTAGCCCCTCGCCGACCGGCGTGCCTGAAGCCACCGCTCGGCGTCCGCCGTCTCGGCCACCGCCCCATCAGGGGCGTCCTTCCTTTCACCCAGATCGGGCGACGTCGGGGGCGTCCTTCCTTTCACCCAGATCGGGCGGCCATTTGGTCGCCCGATCTTGGCCGCCGTTGCCGGTGGGTGCTGGGGGCGGCCTCTCTTCCGGCCAGATTGGGCGTCCACTAGGCCGCCCGATCTCGGCCGCCTCCACCTTCGGGGGCGGCCTTCCTTCCGCCCAGATCAAGCAGCCGTTTGGCCGCTCGATATCGGTCGCCCCCCCCCCCCCTCCCTTCGGGTGCGATCTTCCTTTCGCCCAGATCGTGCGACCATTTGGCCGCCCGATCTCGGCCGCCGCCCCCCTTCGAGGGCGGCCTCCCTTCTGCGCAGATTGGGCGGCCACTTGGCCGCCTGATCTCAGTAGCCGCCCCTTTGGGGGAGGCCTCCCTTCCGCCCGGCTTCGTCGGCTACTCCTCCCCTCGCGGGAGGAGCGGTTGCTTTTCTGGTAAGCCTGTAACCGCCCGAGGGTGGTCTCGTCGTTTGCGTAAAATTCGTGATATATGTGCTCTAAATGGAGCGTTCCTATTCGTCCGTCCGATAGTTATCGTGACAAATTACTGGGTCGCCCCTCTTGGAATCTATAAATATACACTCTTTCCCCTTCATTTGGATCTTTTTCTCTCCTCCCTCATTTCCTCCTAAGTAAAAGAGAGATAGTTCTCTTGAAGATCTCCCTTGCCTTCGAAGACCCCTTCGAAGATCTTCGAGCATCTGACAGATTCTTCGAAGACCTTCTTCCGCTCCAAGCGCGCCTAAGTGCGCTCCGCTCCAAGTGCGCCCTCGTGCGCTCCGCACCAAGCGCGCCTCCGCGCGCTCCGCTCCAAGCGCGCCCCTTGCGCTCAGCTCCAAGCGCGTCTCCGTACGCTCCGCTCCAAGCGCGCTTCCGCGCACTCAAGAACCAGCACGCCTCCGTGCGCTCAAGAACAAGCTCACCTCCATGCGCTCAAGAACATACGTGCCACCATCAAGACTAGTACTCCAAACTCCTCTCGTGCATCAGGACACAAACCACAGAGACAAAGACGCAAAAAGTACATCAATCCAACCTTCAAGCAGTAGTCAAAATCTCCAGAGCGCTTAGACCGCAGCATCCCCCCTACATCAGACAAAAGACTTAGCTTCGTGAGCGGTGACTTGTCACCCTCCGAGCACATCTCTCTCAACGATTGTAACGAGAGGCGGTATGTCGCCCTCGAGTTCTTCAAAACAACTATGTACAACAACCTGCAAATAGTGGAAGTTTTGGCCGGTACAGACCCGACCGCGTGGTTTTTCACCAAGTTGACGAATTTTCCACGTTAAAAAAATTGTCTTGTCAGCTTTCCCATTTCTGTGACTGTTTGCACGCTCGAAAGCTCCCGGGCTAAGACAGTTCGTTCTGAATCAATTTTAGAAGCCTTGAGTAGACCGCTACAGTAAGCTTAGAAACAAAGAACCCTAACCAAGTAAACTATCTACTTATTAATTGCATGTTATAACATTGAGAATAAGAATATGACACATTTCAAATACATTTCAAAATAGAAATTTGGGCTTATTTCAAATGGTGTAATATGGACAAGAAGAACAAGACCAAAATCTGATGTAAACTATTTCTAACACATTTAAAAACAAGTAGAAACCCAAAAGGTTAGACCTCTAGGATGATCCTTGCACAAAAACTGGGCACAATCCGGAAGAATCGACAACCTGAGTCAAACAGAGGGTTCTTGCTAGGGGTGCAAGTGATTCAGTTTGAGTCGATTTGGACCCAAATTGAAACCCATCCAAAAAGATTCAATTATTTTTTTCTCCAAACCGAACCAAACCCAAACCGATCGGTTCAGTTCAATAGTCGGGGCGGTTTTTTCGGTTTGAAAATTTCCTTTAATTATAAGTTGTTTTAGTTAGGAAAAAGGATATTGAACCAAAAAAATAGACCCAGAAGCTTAAAGATTGGGTTCATGATCTATTGATCTTGCCGAATGTCCAACTATTCATAAAATATTTCTTACTTAATGATTCGTAGCTCATAAAAAAAGAAATAGTAAGATAAATAGATAATATGAGTAAATGGGTAGTTGTATAGCTTGTGGTGATAAATTAATTTTTTTAAAAGGTAACATTTTTAATTTATTAATTTATTTTTAATATATGGATAATTGGTTCTGTGCATGCTTTGCATGTTTAGTATTTGCATGATCGTAATTTTTGTAAACATGATCGTAACAACAGAGCTTCTCGGTTCGATTTTCTCGGTTTATTAAAAATTGAAAACCACGTTAAATCGAAAGAAGGCGGTTATCCAAAATGAAAAACCGCCCATACACCGAACCGAGCGGTTCAATTTGAATTTCTGTTCTGTTCGGTTTGGGCGGTTCATTCGGTTTACGATTTTTCTTTCACACCTCTAGTTCCTACTCACCTTCTCCTTCTGCTTTCCCCTGCCCCATATCTGCAAACCAAAAACATACCAATTACAACCGAATGTGAAGAACTAGAAGATCTTCACCGATCTTATAATTTTTTTGCATAAAAATAATCTGCTAGGGCGGAGCCGAAGAATCGCACGGGACGAAGACATTCAAGAGTCGGAATGGAGCAAGATCGCCGTCGGAAGATCGGGAGGGCTGCGGTTTCCATTGTTCCACTACTGCTTCGTCGGTTTGGAAGAAGGGTAGAGAGGCTCGCGTGATCGGGGGAGATCGGGAATGCTCAGACGCGCGGGGGCACAACGGACCGAAAACGACGAAAGTTTGCGTTTATAAATAAACGGAGTCTAGTAAGTGATGGAATATTATTCTATATTCTTATATTAATATTCAAAATAACATAATTTTTCGGTATAAAAAACTTTTTTCTGAGCAGCAATATTGCAATATTAATAAGATGCATGAATGGATGAGAAATAAAAAAGAGAGAGTAATCTATAGTTTAGAATCGAGTCTGGGTAAGGCGCGTGATCATTGCCCTAAAGAAGTTGCACCACCCTCCGGCATGGCTTTCACCGATGCTCACTCCTCCAAGGTACAACACCCGGCTAGATTCCGAAAGCTCCGATGTGCGCGGACACCGAAGAAGCACAGAGCACCCAAACTCCGGCTTGATGAAGCAAATGTAAAAAACAGAAAGCATGTAGAAGAACGTCACAAAACAGAGAGAGCAGCAAAAGCTTGTCTTTCTGAGAAGAACGAGAATATATATAAAACGAAGACAGAAAAATCGCCGGAAAAGAGGATCTCAAAAACGGCAATATTAAAACCATAATAAATATTAACGGTTATAATTGTAAGACACATAATCGGGAAGAGAAACAATGCATATTTCCAACGTAAATAAAGGCAAGAAGCACGCATATCTGAGCGGTTAGTAAACACGCGTAATAATTGCAAGATAAAACGCGAACGGTAAAGGTTACGTCGAGTACCTATCGACGTAACGTCGAAATCGAACGGAGGAACTCGACGCAACGTCAAGTTCTTATCGACGCAGACGGAGACGACGGAGAACTTGTCGACGCACGCGTCGACAACTTATCGACGCAAGAAAGTTGCTTCGAATTCTTGTCGACGCAACTCTGATATCTATTCGACGCAACTCCGAATAAAAGCTTTGAAACTATTTTGAACAAAAAAATACAATTCAATTCAATTATTCCCCAAATCCAAATCCGGTCCGGTCCGGTGCGGTGCGTGCGCGCGCGTGTGGTTCATAGTTTCTCCTTATGTTCTTTTGAACAAGTAAGAAAGAGTGAATACATATATATACTTGTAAACTAGAAAACATAGGAGCATGGTGGGACTAATGGGTTCATCCTTTCATATATGAAAGGTTCCCTCCAAAAATTTGGATTCCCTCCAATTTGGTTTTGGAGCTTTTCATCAAGTATGAATAGCCATACACCAAACACCTTAAAGGCTCCAATAAAACATTATAAAATAAATGTTTTATTTACATAATTTCTAACAATCCCCCACAAAAGCGAAAAACCAAAAGCGAACTTCATAAGTTATGATATTAGTAATAATAAATAAAATCAAATACAAATTTGCTTCATCAAGTTGTATCTAATGTAATGGGCATAGGTGGAGTGGTTACCTTGAACCTATACTTAGTACTTATTTTCTCTACCGAAGAATATAATATGCCAGAGGCTTTGAATTATAAACTTTGACCGATAAATTTAGATAAGTACACAAAAGATTGGTTGTTCTTGGGTTATGGCGGTGGGCACGTTAATGGCCATGCGCATTCCTTGATTTTTCATGAGAGTTATTTTGGGTTCAGCCCGGATCCCAAAGTTGCGGCCTCACAACAACCCCCACATAGGTGGTGCATCAAGAGATATTCGTAACCATATCTCGCAAAGGTATATGCCTTTGCCAACCATTAAGAACTTTACGTTCATCCTATCTTGTTACATAGAGCACAACATCATAAGAATGAGGAGAAGGTTTTCTCGACCTTAAAATTTGTGCTCCCAACTACGCTACATCAACGGTTTCGTTTCTACCGCATTGAACCAAATTCATGGGATCTCCAATCACATGGGTTGGGTGTCCACCGTTGGTAGCAAATTATGTGGGCTTAAGCCTCATTCCCCTCGATGACAATAAAATCTCCCTTCGGGACAATCCCTTGGTAAGATTATCAGCCAGATTCAATTCTGACTTTACATAATTGAGTGATATCACTTCTTTTCTTCTTTGTTTTACTGATTTGTACCTGATTCTCATAAACGTATTCATTTTGGAATTAGTGCTATTAGAAACAGTTAAATCAATACAGATTTATTATCACAATGCAAAGAAATAGCAGGTATAGGTTTTGCAAGTAAAGGAATTTCTGAAAGTAAATTTTTAATCCATTCTGCTTCGACACATGTTGTGTCTAAAGCTATAAGCTCTGATTCCATGGTGCTTCTAGAAATGACTGATTGTTTTGTATAAGCCCATGAAATGGCGGCTCCTCCAAGGAGGAATACATATCCAGTCGTTGACTTAACGTCTAACGAATCAGTTACCCAATTGGCATCTGAATATCCTTCTAGTACTTCGGGAAATCCCGTGTACACTAAACTATAATCTATAGTTCCACGAAGGTATTTAAATATTCTATTTAATGCTATCCAATGACCATCACTAGGATTACTAGTATATCTACTAAGTCGGCCTACGACATAAGAAATATCAGTCCTAGTGCGGTTAGCTATGTATAGGAGTGATCCTATCATTTGTGCATACCTATGTTGATCAACTGGTTCACCCATATTTTTACAGAGTTTTGAGCTAGCGTCAAAAGGGGTAGAAGCGGGAGCGGAGTCAAATAAATTAAATTTATTTAACATTTTCTCAATCGAATGGGAGAGGGATAATGAAACACTAGAATCAGTTTTAACTAGTTTCATTCCTAATATTATATTTGCCACTCCTAAATCTTTCATATCAAATTTAGAAGATAGATTATTTTTAGTTTCATTTATTAATACAATTTTGTTTCCAAAAATTAATATATCATCTACATAAAGGCATAACAAGATAATTCTATTTCCTTCTTGTTTAGTATATATGCATTTGTCAAATTCATTTGATTTGAAACCAAGATGAGAGATTACGGAGTCGAATTTTTGATACCATTGCTTAGGAGCTTGCTTTAATCCATAAAGAGATTTAATTAATTTGCATACTTTGGATTCTTGACCTTTGACTACAAAACCTTCGGGTTGAGACATGTAAACTTCTTCTTCTAAGTCTCCATGTAAGAAGGCGGTCTTGACGTCCATTTGATGGATAAGCAACTTAAAGATCGATGCTAAGGCGACTAGAATACGAAGAGAGGTTATTCTAGCTACTGGAGCGTATTGTCACGGACTTGTCCCCTTGACAATGTCGCGTGCGGCCTTAGCTCCTTTCCGCGCCCTTCGCAGTTAGCTAAGTCATCCTTCTCCAATACTAATCGTGGAAAGATGAAGATGAGTAAGTGAACACTTGAAAGAGAGAGCAAGAGTGAAGAAAGTAAGAATGCTTAGATTGCTTGAATTCTTGGATGATTTACAAATGAAGGGATCTCCCCCTTATATAGGCCCCCCAAGGGGTTTCCCTCCAAAAGATGGAAGAATCTAGAATTCTCTACCTCTTTCTTGTATCTACATCTTTCAAGAATCTTCTAGACTAATCTTTAGAATTCTATGTACAAGAATATTCTCCAAGATCCTAGATTTCTCTAGAAGTCTCCAGAGACTAACCCCATGTCGTGACATCCTCCCCCACCTATCTTGGCGACGCCCTCGTTGCCTCGTACTGCTGGATGATGTCCTTGAACTGCCAGAGATCTTCTATGGATTCCCATGTTGCTTCGGACTCTGGCCTTCCCTTCCACTTGATCAAATATTGTGTGCTAGGCTGCACACCTCTTCTCCGCACTGTCCTCTTGGTGAGCACCTCATCCACCTCTCGATCAAAAGACTTGGTCATCACGGGTGGTGCTCTATGTGATGTACTCCTTTGAAGGTCTTCATGGTCTTCATGATATGGCTTCAACATGCTGACATGAAAGACTGGATGAATCTTCAAAGAGTTGGGTAGGTCAAGGTGATAGGATACCTTACCCACCCTTGCAATCACCGGAAATGGTCCTTCATATCTACGAACCAAGCCCTTGTGCAAGCTGCGCAAAGCCTTGAACTGTTGAGGGAGAAGTTTTACCATCACCTTATCCCCAACTGTGTATTCCACCATTCTTCGCTTTGAATCAGCCCATTTCTTCATCCGCTTGCGTGCTTTCACTAAGCACACTCTGGCTATGTCCGTTTGCTCTTCCCAAGACTTGGCCATCCTCCAAGCTCCTGGGCTTCTTCCGTCATCTGCCGTAGTCGCCAATGTATGCGGAGTGAGTGGTTGCCTCCCCGTGGCAAGCTCGAACGGACTCCGACCGGTCGCCTCGCTCCGCTGCAAGTTGTACGAGAATTGCGCCACATCCAGCAGTTTGGCCCAGTCCCGCTGATTGGCGCTCACAAAGTGCCATAAATAACATTCCAACAAGGAATTCACCCTCTCCGTCTGCCCATCGGTTTGAGGGTGGAAGCTGGTGGAGAAGTTTAGTTCTGAACCGAGCAAAGTGAACAACTCCCTCCACAACTTCCCTGTAAATCTGGGGTCTCGATCACTAATGATAGACTTTGGCAACCCCCAGTACTTCACCACATTCTTGAAGAACAGGCGTGCCGTCTCCTTCGCGCTAGTATCCCTTGTGCTAGGGATGAACGTGCCGTACTTGGAGAAACGATCGACTACCACCAAGATCGATCCGAACCCCTCCGATTTTGGTAACGCGTTGATGAAGTCAAGCGTCACCGACTCCCAAGGGTGCTCTGCTACCGAAAGTGGTTCCAACAATCCCGCGGGCTGCTTGTTGTCCATCTTGTCTTGTTGGCAAACAAGACAAGTCTTCACGTATAACTCCACTTGATCCCTCATCCGTGGCCAGAAATATGACTCCTCCATTAAAGCCAAAGTGCGTTTCTGTCCCGGATGTCCAGCCCACTTTGTATCATGGCACTCCCTGATGAGATCCCTCCGCAGGTTTTCCCACTTTGGGATGTATAATCGCCTTCCTTTGGTGTAGAGTAGCTCCTCCTCTACCCAAAATCTTCTAGCTTGGCCCTCCTTGGCTAACTCAATGAGTTGCAAGGCAAGAAGGTCCTCCTTCAACCCTTGCCTGATTTTGTCCAACAACTCCCCACTAGCTGTGGACATTGCGGCTAGCTCAGCTTTGCGGCTTAGTGCATCAACCACAACGTTGGTCTTTCCCGCCTTATGCTCTAACACAAAGTCGAACTCCGCCAAGAAATCCTGCCATCTTGCTTGCTTAGCGGTCAGCTTCTTCTGCGTCTGGAAGTAAGTTGTTGCCACATTATCCGTCTTGATGGTGAACTGCACCCCAAGTAGATAATGCCTCCACACTTGCAAGCAATGGATGACGGCTGTCATCTCCTTCTCTTGAACGGTGTATCTCCGTTCCGCCTCGTTGAGTTTCCGACTTTCGAAAGCTAAGGGGTGACCATCTTGCATTAGCACTCCTCCAATCGCAAAGTCTGATGCATCGGTATGCAACTCGAACCTCTTGCTAAAGTCCGGCAAGGCAAGCACTGGTTCCGTACAAACCGCTGCCTTCAAGTCTTCAAAAGCGCTTTGGCATTCCTCCGTCCAAAGCCAAGCCTTGCTTTTCTTCAATAGGTCCGTCAATGGCACTGCTCTCCTCGAGTAATCCTTGATGAACCTGCGATAGTAGTTCACCAAGCCAAGAAATGATCGTAAGTCTGGTACCTTCGTTGGCGGTTTCCATTCATCAATTGCCTTGATCTTTGCCATGTCCATCCGCAAGCTCCCATGCCCGATGACATGACCAAGAAAGTGTATCTCTTCTTGTCCAAATGAGCATTTGGACTTCTTCACATACAGCTCATTCTCCCGCAACACTTGGAAGACTCGGCTAAGATGCTCCACATGCTCCTCGATGGTGTTGCTATATACCACAATATCATCCAAGTATACCACCACAAACTTGTCCAAGTAGGGGCGGAATATTTGGTTCATCAACGTGCAGAAAGTAGCTGGTGCGTTAGTTAAGCCAAAAGGCATCACTAACCATTCGAATGCTCCATACCTCGTGACACATGTGGTCTTCGGCTCATCTCCTTCCGCAATCCGCACTTGATGATATCCTTTTTGCAAATCCATCTTGGAGTAGATCCTTGCACTTCCAAGCATGTCAAAAAGATCAGCAATGAGAGGAATATGATACTTGTTCTTTACCGTCACCTTGTTTAGTGCCCGGTAGTCTGTGCACAACCGCAACGATCCATCCTTCTTCTTTTGAAATAGCACCGGGGCACCAAATGGCGCCTTAGACGGCCTGATCATTCCTGATTCCAGCAAAACTTGGAGTTGCTTCCTCAACTCCTCTAGTTCAGGGGGAGCCATCCGGTATGGTGCTTTAGCTGGGGGCTTCGTCCCTGGCTCCAACTCAATTTTGTGATCCACCTCCCGCCGAGGTGGTAGCTTCAGTGGCAACTCTGCGGGCATGATGTCTTCATTTCTTGCCAACACGTCCGCAAGGATAGGAGACAACTCCTCCATCGTGTCAACATCTTCCTCCTTTATGGTGGCCAAGTATGTTGGTTCACCTTTCTTGAATCCTTTAGCCAACTGCATGACCGATAACTGTTTCGGCCCCTCTTTTGCTGGTCCTTGCACCGTAGGAACCATGCAAGCATTTCCTTCCTCCAAGATACAAACCGAGCGTTGTGCCGGCATGACGATGGCTTGCTTCTTCTCCAAGAAGTCCATCCCAAGTACGACCTTGAAGTCATCCATGGGTGCGATTGAGAAGTCCACCCGGCCCTTCCAGGTGCCCATGCATAGCTCTACATGGCGTGCGACTCCTTCAAGTGGTTTTGCCTGACCGTTCACGGTCTTGATCCAACCTCTGCCCTTCACAACCTGTAAGCCCAACCTCTTGGCTTCTCCTTCGGTCATAAAGTTGTGTGAAGCTCCTGTGTCGATCAAGGCTTTTGTAGCCTTCCCCTTGACGACCGCTTCCACATACATCAGCCCCTTGCTTGATGCGACTTTCGTTGGCTGCACGTTCAAAGCATTTAGTAATTGCAATGAACTCATTTGAGAAGTACCTTCTTCGGGTGGAGTAGTATTCTCCGCCATAGCTGCCAATGACCCGGGCTTTGGACAGCTGCTCATAGGATGTGGCCCCTTGCACACATAACATCCGCCTTTGGGTGCGAAGTTCTTCTTCCTTTCCTCAAATTCCTTCCTTGGATCGGGCAAAGTCTTTGATCCTCCTTTGAAGTGCGCCGACTTGTTGTCTCGCCGGTCTCCCCCACCTTTTCCATAGCCCACCTTGTCCTTCTTCTCCTTGATAGGATTTGGTTGACGCTGGAACTCAATAAGAGACTCGGCGATGGCAATAGCATCTCGGGTGGTCCTTGGGTCCTTCCTCTTGACCTCTTGTTTCACCCAATTTTGTAGCCCATCGATGAAGTTGAAGAGAAGGATATGTTCGGGGACATCGAATACCTGGAGTGATAAAGCGGTGAACTCCTTGACATAGTCTCCGATACTTCCCTTTTGCCTCAACTCCCTAAGCTTCCGCAAGTTTCCATCCTTCACATTCTCGGGGATGAAGTTTCTTCTTAACTCTTGCTTGAAGTCCTCCCAAGTATCGATCCGGTAGAGTCCCTTTGCAATATCTGCTTGGATTTTCCTCCACCACAAAGAAGCAAAGTCTTCCAAGTAATAACCAGCATGGCGTACCTTTAGTGCCTCGTCTGAGATGTCATATCCTTCCAAGTATTTCTCCATGTGCCAAAGGAAGTTCTCCACCTCCAACGCATCTCGCTTTCCCGCAAACTTCTTGGGTTTGGGCACATCAAGCTTTGCATTTACCATGGCTGCACCATTCCCACCATTTCCACCATTGGTAGCACCTCGCCTACGCAAGTCATCCACTTCAGTTTCAAGACTTGTGAGGCGCTCTTCCAAGTCGCTTATGATGGTATCAAAAGCGCCTTCCGACTTGCCCATAGTTTGCTCCTTGAGATGGTCAAGATCCGCCTGCAACTTCTCTTGCTCAACATGAAAAGTGTCAAAGTACTTACATATTTGATCCACTTTCCGATGAAGGGTAAGATGCGCCTCCCGTAGAGCTTCAAATTCAGCTGGATCAACCATATTTTGCTCCGAGCTGGAACCATCGCGACCCTTGCTTTGGTCCCTCTTGTTCCTTCTATCTCTTTTCTCCTCGGCTGCCCTGCCGCGCTCATCAATAACGCTTGAGTTGTTGTTCCCTTCCAAAGCCATCTTACTCCTTGCACGAACCACGAACTCGAGTGGAACCTGGGTCAACCTAGGTCAACCTGGCTCTGATACCAACTGTCACGGACTTGTCCCCTTGACAATGTCGTGTGCGGCCTTAGCTCCTTTCCGCGCCCTTCGCAGTTAGCTAAGTCAGCCTTCTCCAATACTAATCGTGGAAAGATGAAGATGAGTAAGTGAACACTTGAAAGAGAGAGCAAGAGAGCAAGAGTGAAGAAAGTAAGAATGCTTAGATTGCTTGAATTCTTGGATGATTTACAAATGAGGGGATCTCCCCCTTATATAGACCCCCCAAGGGGTTTCCCTCCAAAAGATGGAAGAATCTAGAATTCTCTAACTCTTTCTTGTATCTACATCTTTCAAGAATCTTCTAGACTAATCTTTAGAATTCTATATACAAGAATATTCTCCAAGATCCTAGATTTCTCTAGAAGTCTCCAGAGACTAACCCCATGTCGTGACAGTATGTATCTAAAAAGTCTATTCCTTGTTTTTTAGCATAGCCTTTAGCTACAAGGCGAGCCTTATATTTATCTATGGAGCCATCTGGTTTTAATTTCTGTTTAAAAATCCATTTACAACCTATGACTTTAGCACCATGAGGTAAATCAGTTAGAATCCATGTTTTATTTTCCAGCATAGAATTAATTTCTATATTTATGTCTTCTTTCCAAAAAGGATAATCGGATGAGGTCATAGCATCCTCAAAAGTATTGGGATCTCCTTCAACTAGATAGGTGAAGTAGTCCTCCCCAAATGTTCTTTTGGTTCTAACTCTTTTGCTTCTTCTAGGTTCATCATTTCCTAATGGTTCTAAAGAAGAAGAGGAAGGTTGATATGAGCTTGTTGAAGGTTGAGATGCGAAGTTAAATTTGAAAGGAAATTTATCCTCAAAGTAGGCTGCATCTCTAGCTTCTATAATAGAGTTATTAGAGATTTCACTAATTTGGGAATTAGTAATTAGAAATTTATTAGCACTACTGTCTGACACATAACCTATAAAGATAGAGTCTAAAGTTTTAGGTCTTATTTTCTTTCTCTTTGGTTCAGGGATTGCTACCTTGGCTAAACACCCCACACTCGAAGAATTTGGAGGTTAGGCTTCCTTAGTTTAAATAGTTTGAAAGGTATTTTTTCATTATGCTTTGAAGGAATCCAATTAAGGACAAAAGAGGAGGTGAGCAACGCTTCTCCCCAAAGATTTTCTGGGGCACCAGGCTCGGCTAACATGGCATTGACCATATTCATCAAAGTCCGATTTGTACGTTCAGCTACCCCATTAGATTGAGGTGAATATGGAGCAGTCACTTGATGAATTATCCCATGTTCTTGGCAAAATTGGATTAGTTCATTTGAAGTGTATTCTCCACCTCGGCCGGATCTAAATATTTTGATAGAGGTTCCTAATTGATTTTCTACCTCGGCTTTAAAAATCTTAAAATACGAGAACACTTCATTTTTAGTTTTTAATAAATATACGTAACAAAATTTGGTGAAATCATCTATGAATGTTACAAAATATTTATTTCCACCTATAGTAGGTTGGCGGTTTGAATTACATACATCCGAATGAATTAATTCTAAAGGTTTAGAAGTTCTATCGACTGATTTAAACGGCTTCTTAGAAAATTTGGCTTGCACGCAAATTTCACACTTTGCACTTGGTCCAATATTAATTTTAGGAATTAAATTCAAGGACATCATTCTTTTCATACAATCAGAATTCACATGTCCTAATCTAGCATGCCAAAAATCAGGAGAAGAACTTTGAACTAAAGAGGAGGAAATTTGATTAACTTCTAAATCAGCAACATTTAATTTAAATAATCCATCACAAACATAGCCTTTGCCAATAAATAAATCATTCATTGTTATTACAACTTTATTAGATTCTAAAACAATCTTGTAGCCTTTCTTCACTAACAGAGAGCCACTAACAAGATTCTTCCTAACTCTCGGCACATAGAGCACATCATGCAAGGCTAGTGTTTTCCCGGATGACAATCTAAGATCAACTCGCCCGCGTCCAAGAATTTGTGCCGAAGAGGCATCTCCTAAGATCACGCTTCCTCCACTGATGTCCTGAAAGGTGGCAAAGTAAGAACGATCAAAACAAGTATGAACATTTGCTCCGGAATCAAGCCACCAATCTGATGAACAAGTGAGATGAAGACTAGGAGAATAATCTAACCTGAAGATAGGTTGATTCGGTGCTTGAATCATATTTGCCTGTGGCTTGGAGCCATGGGATTTGCCGACCACCGACTCAGTCTTCTTGTAGAAGCAGTTGGTTGACAAGTGGTTAGTGCGGCCGCAAATAAAGCACCATTTCCCTTTACCTAGATTTTGGTTTGAGGAACAAGGTTTGGATTGATTGGTTTTTTGATGACGGGAATTTTGACGGAAAGATTTCTTATGGTTCTTTCCTTTGGCTTTGAAGTGATGGTGGGAAGACTGATTGCCTTGCGATTCAGTGAGATTTACTTTAGGAGCAAGGTCTTTGGGGTTTTTCAAATTTTTACTCTTATGTTCCTCCTCTATGCGGATTGCATTTTGGATTTGAACATAAGTGAGGTTTGATTGGTCATGCCTTAGTCTAGTGCTAAAGCCGGACCAAGAATCAGGAAGGGAATCAATCAGACAAGCCACTAAATAATTCTCGGAAAGAATTGAGCCATCGACTCGGATCTTGGACAACATCTCATCTAGTTGATGGAGTTGAGGATTGATGGGCTTGGAAGCATCAATCTTGAATTTGTGGAGGTTGGAAACATTGTAGCGTTCTATACCCGGATTGTCAAGGTTATAGCGCGCTTCAAGTGCATACCACAATTCCTTAGCCGTACGATATTGAAGGAAGACATCGTAAAGGCTATCGGACAAAGCACTTAGGATTCGGTTACGACAATGATATTCAACATCTACCGAATCTCTATAAGGAAGACGTCTTACGTAGGTTCTAATGGTGTTTGCAGTTGAAGATGAGGACGATGGTAGAGTCGAAGCAACTGCATTTGCAGTGCTAGGGATTTCAGTTTCTGTAGGAGGGGCATCGAAGATGGCAGATAAAAGACCTAGGGTATTTAACCAATATTCAACCTGTGCTTGCCAACGACGAAAACTGTTACCGTTAAATTTCTCGGGTTTGATCCCGACAGAATCCTCAGATCTAGAAGCCATTAGTGATTTCTGAAATTTAAAATATAAACAATAAATTGCTGTACATATGAAAACGAAAGCAGACAGAAACATTTTGATTATTTTGATTTTATTTATTCTGTTGATGTGAAATTACAAACTTCTTTAGATTGTTGGAGTATTATTCTATATTCCTATATTAATATTCAAAATAACATAATTTTTTCGGTATAAAAAACTTTTTTTCTGAGCAGCAATATTGCAATATTAATAAGATTGCATGAATGGATGAGAAATAAAAAAGAGAGAGTAATCTATAGTTTAGAATCGAGCCTAGGTAAGGCGTGTGATCACTGCCCTAAAGAAGTTGCACCACCCTCCGGCAAGGCTTTCACCGATGCTCACTCCTCCGAGGTACAACACCCGGCTAGATTCTGAAAGCTTCGATGTGCGCGGACACCGAAGAAGCACAGAGCACTCGAACTCCCGCTTGATGAAGCAAATGTAAAGAAAAAAAAGCACGTAGAAGAACGTCACAAAACAGAGAGAGCAGCAAAAGGTTGTCTTTCTGAGAAGAACGAGAATATATATAAAACGAAGGCAGAAAAATCGCCGGAAAAGAGGATCTCAAAAACGGCAATATTAAAACCATAATAAATATTAACGGTTATAATTGGAAGGCACATAATCTGGAAGAGAAACAATGCATATTTCCAAGGTAAATAAAGGCAAGAAGCACGCATATCTGAGCGGGTAGTAAACACGCGTAATAATTGCAAGATAAAACGCGAACGGTAAAGGTTACGTCGAGTACATATCGACGTAACGTCGAAATCGAACGGAGGAACTCGACGCAACGTCGAGTTCTTATCGACGCAGACGGAGACGACAGAGAACTTGTCGACGCACGCGTCGACAACTTATCGACGCAAGAAAGTTGCTTCAAATTCTTGTCGACGCAACTCTGATATCTATTCGACGCAACTCCGAATAAAAGCTTTGAAACTATTTTGAACAAAAAAATACAATTCAATTCAATTATTCCCCAAATCCAAATCCGGTCCGGTGCGGTGCGTGCGCGCGCGCGTGGTTCATAGTTTCTCCTTATGTTCTTTTGAACAAGTAAGAAATAGTGAATACATATATATACTTGTAAACTAGAAAACATAGGAGCATGGTGAGACTAATGAGTTCATCCTTTCATATATGAAAGGTTCCCTCCAAAAATTTGGATTCCCTCCAATTTGGTTTTGGAGCTTTTCATCAAGTATGAATAGCCATACACCAAACACCTTAAAGGCTCCAACCGTAAGTGCTAACCCAAATGATCAACCGCCGCCCAGCCGCACCGCCCCAAATCAGCCCAACAAAATGGGCCCTATTCCAGTATTCCCAGAAATAAAATAAATAAAAAATGACTTAATAATAACATCTCACGTTCTCACAAGACTTCCACCGTTGGAATAAATAATAAATAAATGCATTTATATTGGATGAAAGGAGCCATCTCTCTCCGACGCATTATATAATTTTAATCAAGCAATTTTATCTTATTATCCCCATTATTATGCTCATAATATTTTTTTTTGGGAGCTGATATTAGCAGTCCGGAACGGGCTATTCGCAGTCCATCGCTACTTGTAGTTCATAAATTTTATTTGTAATTCAGAATTATATTTGCACCCCACTCCCATTTCAAATAAACGAAACACTTCTTTGCTGATTTATTAAGCACTAGAAGCCTAAAGAAATATCTTAAATACTTTAAAACAATTTAAAAATTTATGAGAAAAATAAGTTACATGACATGCATAAAGGAATCAACTCTAAAACAAGTTAAATGACATGCAAACCTTCCTTTAACCAGAAAACTGACTATTTTTTTGAGATTTCGCGGGATAATTTCCTTCTTTCTTGAAGAAGGTTAATCTAAGAGGGAGAAAGATGACGCGACCGATAGAACTACGACTAGGGTTTAAGCAACTGAATGAGAGAGATGTAGATGAGGAGGTTATTCGATGTGGTGCGATTAGCGAGAATTGGACTGTGAATATAATTAGGATTTGTACAATTATTTGGGGTGCGAATAGAGAAAATTGGACTGCTAATATCAATATATTTTTTAATTATTCTCACATGATCGACTAGACAAAGACTGGGAAAAGCTGCGAGAAACCGGGGAGTGAAGCCCTTCGCCTTCATCTCCGTCCTTCGCCTTCATCGCCGTCCTCCGCCGTCCACCGCACGAGTTCTGAGGTGGGTTTTGCACTTCCAGAGAGATTGCCGTCGAGTTCAAATCTTCTTCCCTCTTACTTATTTGCGTCGGATTTTCATAGCTTCAACAACAGCAGATTCGTCGTGGTTGGATGGGTACCGATTCCGATACTGGCGGAGGTGGCGGGAGAGTTCGAGGTTTCGTCCTCAAGGCGCTCGTGCTCTTTGGCGGAGTGCTGCTCTTCAAGAGGCTGAGGAGGTCAACGACCAGATGGGACCATGCCCGAGCCGTCGCCAATGCGCTCTGCGGCGAGAAGGTAAGCCGAAATCTGATTTTGTCTTTTAATTCCAGTTTAGATGATAGATGTGATTCTCATCGTGCTCACGATTTTCTTTCTATTCGATTTATTCTGAAGTTCTCCTGGGAGCAAGCGTGCAGGGATCCTGATAACTATTTTAATCTGAGGTTGGTTTCTGATTTGTTGTATGTATTCTATGCATCTGTTTATCTGATGTTTTATGGATTGCTGCTTAATGAGCTGGATTGTTACTTTGCTGATGAGATTTTGCTAATCTGACAAGAATCTGGATTCATGTGTGTACTATGAGTAACTCTGGTGTAATTTTAGCATACTGGAATTGGTTTGATATTCTTGAATGTTTAGAATTTCAGTTCTACATCTACCTTTTACTGTTCCCCCCTAGTTCTTTAGGATTTAGTTGGTTTTGTAAGGGACTAATTGCTTTATCTAGCCTTCTTAGCCGAAATAGAATAAGTTTACGAGGATTCGTGAGCTAGATAGAGATTACATACTTAAATGATCATATACGATTGAGCAAAGGTTGACTTACTTTCACCATATTTGGGTTGGATTGTCGGACGCCAGTCACAAGTGACTTAGCAGTAGAATTGTGGTGAGAGTAGGAAGAGCTTTACTATGGAAATTTGAATCCTTGATTGGGGATATGGCTTGTGGGCATAATGATTAAAGAAAAAATACATATTGCTTGTTTATAAGAAACTAAATGCAGGGGGGGGGGGTACCCGATGACATTAAGGAGGTTATTAGCTATTGCATGATAAAAAAGTTAGTAATAACTAGAGGATGTACTTATCATAGTAAGGAGGTCAGTATTGGATTAAATGATGTTGAGGTTAGTGATTTTGTGATTGATATTGATAGAGAAATTGCAAAATATGATTAATCCTTATTCTAATCAAGTTGGTTTTGATAGGAAGCTACTAGAGAGGGGGAAGAAAACTAGAGAAGAAGAAGTCTAGGGTTTAGAAGAAAGGAGAAATACCTTAAGATTATCGTGCATAGCTCCAAAAGACCACCTCCCCGGGTATAAGTACCCGGGCCAAGGAGGGAGCCGGCCGGCCCCCTCCAAAGAGGGCTGAACCAGTTGGTTTAGCCCTTGGCCGGCCGGTTTACTGAGTGGGGGCTGAACCGGTTGGTTCAGCCCCTTCGTCGCCCGTCTTCTCCTTGCGCTTGCGAACATAATGACGCCCTGAGAAGCGAGGCGCGGTCGGAGGCGTAACATTCCTCTCCTCATCAAGACCCAGCTTGTCCGCAAGGTGGAAATCCGGGTATAGCTCCTTGAAGTCCAACAGATCAACCCATGAGTTATGTGCCTCCGATAAGTGTTTCCACTTGACCAAAAGTTCAGCCCGAAATTCTGCGCCCCGCTGCTTCCACCTGAGTAATAGAACGTTCTCTGACATCGGCCGAAGTTCTCCCGCAACGGTTGCTTCCGGCAAGAAAGGACTCGGTTGGGCACTGTCGCCAATCTTCTTCTTAAGCAAGGATACATGAAATGTCAGATGGATGCGGGAGCCCGCGGGAAGCGCCAAGGTGTAAGCGACCGGCCCCACTCGTTTGAGAACCCGAAAGGGCCCATAATAGCGAGGAGCCAACTTCTGATTTGCCCGGTGGGCTACTGAGAGCTGTCGGTATGGTTGGAGCTTAAGGAAGACTTTATCACCCACAACAAACTCCCTCTCCTTACGGTGCTTGTCCGCCTAGGCCTTCATGCGATCTTGGGCAAGGCGAAGATTCGCCCGCAATGTCACTAAGGTGCGGTCGCGGTCGCGGAGGACCCGATCAACTGCCGGTAACGCCGTGCTGCCCGGCTCATAACTGCTCAAAGGGGGGGGGGGGGGCGGCCATAGACCACCTCAAACGACGTCATCTTGCTGGCAGAGTGGTAAGCGGTGTTGTAACAATACTCGGCCCAATGCAGCCAGCTGGTCCAAGTTCGAGGCTCGTCCAGGACGAAACACCGGAGGTATGTCTCCACGCTCCGATTAAGAACCTCCGTCTGACCGTCGGTCTGGGGGTGATTGGCGGTGCTGAAACATAAACAAGTCCCTTGGAGGCGGAAAAGCTCTCTCCAGAACTGGCTCACAAAAGTGGGATATCGATCAGAAATGATGGCGCGAGGAAGGCCGTGCAAGCGGATGACCTCCCTAGTAAAGAGTTCGGCGACCGACTCCGCAGTATAAGGATGACTGAGGGCGAGGAAGTGACCATACTTGGAGAGCTTGTCGACTACTACCAAAATAACCGACTTGCCCTGAGACTTGGGCAATCCATCAATAAAATCCATCGACACAGTATCCCAAATGTGATGCGGAATCTCGAGTGGTTGGAGCAACCCGGCAGGTGTGGCGGTCTCATACTTTTGTCGCTGACATGTCTCACATTGCCGCACAAACAGCTGCACATCCCGGCGTATTCCGGGCCAAAATACATTTGCTCTCGCCCGCTGGAGGGTGCGGAGGACCCCTGCATGACCCCCCACTGGAGAGGAATGAAACTCGTGAAGCATAACTGTTTTCCACGCTGAGCCTGGAGGGATGACCGCCCTACCGTGGTAATAGAGCCAACCATCCTGTAGATGATAACCCACTGTCACAGTTTCCCCGCGCCGGAGGGCTTCTACCAAGGCGCGCAGTGAAGGATCCCGCAAGACCTCCTCGTGTATGTCCTCGAAGGAGTCGAGGACCGGTCCTGAAATCTGTGCGAGTGCACCCTCTGGTAGACGAGACAAGGCGTCCGCCACTACATTCTCCTTGCCCTGGCGGTAAACGATCTCGTAATCGTAACCCAAAAGTTTGGTAACCCACTTTTGCTGAAGAGGAGAGGAGACTCGCTGGTCCAAAAAGTGCTTCAAACTTTGGTGATCCGTACGAATCTTGAAATGGCGTCCCAAAAGATATGGCCGCCAAAGGGCCACTGCCTGAACCACCGCCAACAACTCCTTCTCATATGTGGACAGTCCCAACGTCTTGGGCGCCAACGCCTTGCTGTAAAAGGCCAGTGGCCGGCCCTCCAGCATCAACACTGCCCCCAGCCCCACTCCTGAGGCGTCCGTCGCCACGACGAACTCCTTAGTGAAATCCGGAAGGGCCAAGACTGGGGTGGTCGTCATGGCCCGTTTGAGCGCCTGAAAAGCCGTCTCAGCATCATCCTGCCACGAGAATCCATCCTTCTGCAGGAGCTGTGTCAGGGGTCTCGCAATCTTCCCGTAGTCTAGCACGAACCGCCGGTAGTACCCGGTGAGGCCCAAGAATCCCCGCAAAGCCCGAACAGTCTGGGGCCGCGGCCAAGAAACCATGCTCTCAATCTTCCGAGGGTCAGCCTTGACCCCCCCCGCCGAAACCAAGTGTCCCAAGTACTCGACCTCCGCCTGCCCAAAAGAACACTTGGATCGCTTAGCATAGAGTCGATGCTTGCGAAGAATAGAGAAGACCTGTTCAACATGGCACAAGTGGTCTTCCCAATTAGCACTGTATATAAGGATGTCATCAAAGAAAATCAGCACGAAGAGGCGAAGTAGTGGACGAAAGATCCCGTTCATGTTGGCCTGGAAGGTGGATGGCCCGCTAGTCAATCCGTTGGCCATCACCAGAAACTCATAGTGGCCGTCGTGAGTCCTGAAGGCCGTCTTGTGGATGCCGTCTTCCCGCATGAGGATCTGGTAGTAACCCGACCGTAGGTCGAGCTTGGTGAATCATGTCGCCCCGTGTAGCTCATCCAACATCTCTTCAACCAATGTAATTGGAAACTTGTCCTTCAAGGTGACGCTGTTCAAAGCCCTGTAGTCCACACAGAATCGCCATGAGCTATCCTTCTTCTTGACGAGAATAATAGGGGCTGAGAAAGAGCTCGTGCTGGGCCGGATGATCCCGGCGTCGAGCATCTCCCGGACGCTACGCTCGATCTCTGCCTTCTGCATGTGTGGATATCGGTAAGGCCGGATGTTGGTAGGCTCCGCTCCGGCCTTGAGTACAATCTGGTGATCCCGAAACCGGGACGGTGGAAGTGTACGCGGCTCCTGAAAAACGTCAGAATACTGCTCAACCAAAGACTGCATCTGTATGGGTACCTCAGGCGACCCGACCTCCTCTGACCGCACCACCAAAAGGACCGTCATCAGGCTCCCTTCCTCTCCGAGCTGCTGCATGCTGCGAAGAGAGACTTCCTTCACTGGCGAAGCTGTGAGACCCTTCAAACAGAACTGTCGTACATGCTGCACGAACTCCATCGTCATGAGGTCCCAATCAAAAGTGACCCGCTTCAGCTGCTGTAGCCACTGAACTCCGAGTACCATGTCCGATCCTCGGATGGGTAGAAGGTACACATCCGTGCTCCCAATGTATCCCTGGATCCGTAACTCCACTCCCTTCATTACCCCTTCGCACTGCAACTTGCTGCCGCCAGCCACCATAACCTGGAATGCCGCTCCTCTGTCAATCTCATGTCCCACCCGCTGTGCAACTGCCGGATGAACAAAGTTGTGGGTACTCCCACTGTCCACCAATATCGTCACCCTCTCGCGTCTAACCCTTCCGGCAACCCGCATCGTGAGGGGCGGATTGCACCCTTCCATGGCATGGATGGAAACCCCCAACTCCGTCACATCCACGTCCTCCTCCAACAGCGCCTCCTCGACTGCTAACTCGGAAGGCGACTCGTCGCCTCCGTCCTCATGCAACATGAAAACCTGTATCTTCTGACATTTGTGCCCGGGTACAAACTTCTCGTCACAGTTAAAGCAGAGGCCTTTCTCCTTGCGGGCCTGAAGCTCGCCCCACGACAAACGAGTCACTGTAGGTCTCGCAACCGCCTACGTCTCTCTCCTGGCAATGGCGGGGGTGGCAGCAGGTCTCCCCGTCGCCCGCAATCGCTGCCAATTGAAGCGCTCCTCCTGAATGCGGGCTAAGCTGATGGCGTGGTTCAAACTCTGCGGCATATATGCGTGAACCTCATCCCGCAATTGCTCCTTCAGACCGGACACAACAACTCAGCAATGTCTTCTCCTCCCAGTGTACTCGGTTTGCCAGCTTCTTGAACTCTGTCCGGTACTCCATCACTGTACCTTTTTGTCGTAACTTATGTAGTAGCGCCTCAAAGTCCTCGTACTTTAGGGGTCCAAATCGGGCGGTGAACCCTTCCACAAAATCAGTCCAGGGTACATAATCTCGATCCCTCATGAACCACTGAGTCCACTGGAATGCGTCGTCTTCCAGATGAAACGATGCTAGTTGCACCCATTGCCCTTCTGGGACCTCCTGGTAGCTGAAGAACAACTCCGCCTTCTGAACCCACTCCAGTGCATCCCCCCCTTTGAACTTCGGGAAATTCATACGTGTCAACTTCGGTGGCATGTACGCTCGGGGCCCTGCCAGCCCTTGCCAGCCCTGTCCATGCCCATTCTGTCCCGGTCCGTTCCACGCCTGACGTCCCGGGCCCACATGACCATCCTGTGCCCCCGGGTAGCCCTGAGGTGGCTGTCCCGGGTGAGGAATATGCTGTCCGGCCCACGGAACCCATCCTCCATAGGCGCCGGGAGGAATGCCGCCTCGCGGGTGTGGAAGAAGGCCCGCCGCACCTCCTGGAGCCCGCACGGTCGTCCCCTGCCCTCCATCCATCTGCAGCCATGGCTGCCGGCTGTAGTCGACCCCCCCAACAAAAGCCGGGAGGCCGCCTGGTAGTCTGGATGGGCCGCAGTCGGCCGGTCCCGTATAGCTGGGGCCGACACCTCCAGCGCCTCCAGCTGCAGCTGCCGACCTCGCCGCCGCTCCTTGCGCCTCGCCGGTGATCCCCCAAGGTCGGGACAAGCCGACGCCTGCGTTTCCCCCCATTCCCGACGCTCCCAGGCCGAGACGCGCCGGATCGGGCGTTCCCGATGCTTCCGCCGATCGGTTCTTCCTCGCTCACGGCCTTCCCTCTCAACATCGCCTTGAGCTCTTCCATTCGCGCATCTCGATCCTCTAAGCGCTGCGTAGACGTCCACATTTCCTGCTCGATGGCTGTTACCGAATCAGCCAGTCCACCATAGTTCTCCTCCGGGGTTTCCAACCGTGTGATCTCCTCTTGCGTGCAAAAGACCACCTCCCCGGGTATAAGTACCCGGGCCAAGGAGGGAGCCGGCCGTCCCCCTCCAAAGAGGGCTGAACCAGTTGGTTTAGCCCTTGGCCTGCCGGTTTACTGAGTGGGGGCTGGACCGGTTGGTTCAGCCCCTTCGTCGCCCGTCTTCTCCTGCGCTTGCGAACATAATGACGCCCCGAGAAGCGAGGCGCGGTCGGAGGCGTAACAGGTTTAAAAGATAGTTCGATGAATTATGTTCAGGAAAATGCTTTGTTTAGTTTGTCGGTTTATTCTAGGCAAAGTTTGACAACAAAAGGCAATGTTTATTTGCAAGAATTGAAAATTCTTATGGGAAACCGAGTATTCATCAAAATGTCTTTTTAACTAAAAGTACAGTTTCATTTCAAAAAGCAACGAGACATCTATTGAATTAACATATGAGTATAAAATCAAATAAGAGGGCACTCCCTCTTGAAAGATTGATTTATTTAGGTCGACATGATGTCCAGTTACAATTCATTGCCATAATTCATGTTGTGTATTTGAAGGAGTTGCCGTCCTTGCTCCCTCATTAATGTATATTGTAGGAGTATAAAATGGCAATCAAAAGAAATTATTCCCTTAGGATATGATGATGGAGCTTGAAATGTAAGAATTGTTAATTTTTCAAGGTAAGTTCCACAACAACAACAACAACAGCAGAACCCATATAGTCCCCAATCATTGGGGGTATGGGCGGGGGAAGATTGGAAAGTTCCAATAGAGACAAATTGGTAAGTTTCAAGGTAAGTTCCAATAGAGACAAATTGGGATCTTTTTATTGTGCCAAACTTGATTTGGGATAACATGATTAATTCTAGTATGAGGTTTTTTTGTGTAGTTTTCAGAGTCTATAAATAGATTAACAGTGGTGAAGAGAACTCGGTGTGAATTGATAAGTTATAATAATTTAGAAAAGAAATGTTTTTTTTTGAATGGCGGAAGACAAAAGTTTATTTAGGCTTATAATTAGAAGGCTATAATTCCTGCAAAGATGGTAGTGAACAAAATAAAAGCTACAATTTTTTATTATTTATAATTTTATTTGATAGATTTAGCATGGAATCTAATATACAAAGTAGTTGAGACAAAGAGTTATGATACTTAAAGATTTTGATTGGGTTAGATGCATTACTATCTAAGCTAAGAAGATATTATTAAAAGATGAAGATATCAAAGAAGGATGAGAATGTCGCTTTGAGAAATTATTAAATGATAGTTTTAAGAAAGAGATTATTTTGGCAAAGCATAATGAATAATATAATGATATATATTATAGATTGATCCAAGAATCTGTGATATTTCGTTTTTTGGGAAGTGGATGAAGGTGAAATTTTAGGTCCATATGGGATATATATTGTGATTCTAAAATTTGGGTGATATTGTAATTATTTTATTAATATACCATTTCAATGAAATTTGGAATACTGAGAAGATGCCAAGTTATTGCCAAAAATATTTGGTATTAGAACTTTATAACACAAGGGTTGCTTAAAGTTGTGTTAAATATAGAGTTATTGACCGTATGAGTCATACAATGATTGCATGCGAAAGTGTAGTGAAACCTCTGCTTAGAAAATTATGTCGTTACTCTATAATACATTTGATTTCATGTTAGAAAGTTCACTATGAAAGTTATTGTTGTGCTAGGAAAAGAAAAGAAAAGTATAGAGAGTAGTACATGACCTTGAAATGTTCTTGATGGAGATCACATCACACAAGAGTCTACACGACTATTAGAGCCGTTCATTTTGTGCGGATCAAAGATCCAAGAATTTTTGTTATTGATGGTTTCAAACTCTATAAATTGGACTAGAATGCTTCATTATGAGGGATTAGAAGTTTAAGAGTGCAATCCCTCCTTTTGGTTACCCCGTGTTGAAGCTGTAGCCTAGGGACGAAGACTAGAAAAACCCATCCCTCCCCTTGTCTTGGCCGTCCCCTCCCCATTTCTTATTTCCGCTTACCACCACGTTGGCCGATCACCCCCTCCCAACCACCACTATCTCATTCATCCGTAACTACTACAACTACCTCCTAAAATTACATTCAACTACTAGTAACTATCCTATATACCCACTAACCACCCCCATTACCCCATAACTACCAAAAAATACCTTAAAATTACCCATAACCACTCATGTTCCCTTCTAATTCCACTAATAATCCTCTAAATTACTTCCCCCTTCCACTACCATAGTCGGCCAACCCACCCCATTACCAAATAACTTCCTCCCCTCCCAACCGAACCCCACTCTCCCTGCATTCCAGCCCCTTCCTACCCCCTGCTAACCACTAAAACCAAAATCCAGGTCGTAGAATCTCTGCCCAACAACCAATAGACCCTCTCTCTGCATTTCGGCCCTTGCCTACCACCCACAACACTTCCCTGCGCTCCA
Organism: Dactylorhiza incarnata; assembly: GCA_033032865.1. Taxonomy (NCBI): domain Eukaryota; kingdom Viridiplantae; phylum Streptophyta; class Magnoliopsida; order Asparagales; family Orchidaceae; genus Dactylorhiza; species Dactylorhiza incarnata. The sequence goes on along the minus strand of JAWHQI010000055.1, from coordinate 1,218,971 downwards.
GTTCTTCCCAACACCCCATTTCTGCCCCTGCACCAATTCATGACTTTCCAGTCAGGCAGTCACTGAAATCATCCTCCAATCCTCTCAAACTCCTTCCAGCAACCCCCACCTCTAGAAATTCTTCCCAACTGCCAACAGTCCTCTAGTCCCACAAACAACCATCTAAAACATTATTCCAAACTATATTTTTTTATTTTATATTGCAAAAAATATGAAAAAGTTCAACACATTTATTAGTTGTTATTTATATGATTTTAACATAAACTTATTGAGCATGAAAAGACTTATAATTAATCAAGGATATATAACTTTTAAAGCTTCTTTATTTGCTATAAATTTAGTACTAAAAAACTTAAATTCTTATATAATATTAAATATATTTTACATTGTACTGATTTGTACCTGTTATAATATTTTACTTTGAATATTTTTCGAATTTATTTTGGGATATACACGACTCATTGTTCGTTTATTTGTTATGTTAATTTTTTTCCTTTTAGAACATGTAATTATACTTAATATACATAAAAATAAATATTTTATATGTATAAGATATGAAAATTTGATATTTTAAAATATCTCCGACATGTTTTTGACTTCTTACATTTGACATTTAAAAACTCAATCCGTCATGTCGCCAACATCCGATATCTCTTGAACCATAAAACAATAATATGGAAATCTGATGGAGGGCGGCGGGCCTATTAATTCTCCCTACGGCCGCGCCTCCTGAGAGTCCGCCGAACCTCTTGTTCGCCGAGCTCGCATCTTGAGTTCGCAAAACTCAGCACGTCTCCTACGTCCGAGACCGCTCCTCCTGAGTCCGTAAGAACTCAGGTCGCAACTCACCTCCTGTTGGCGGCCTCTCCTTTAGAGCCCGCACCCCCATTTGCAGATTATCTTTCAGAGCCGACAACCTGCACATGCACACCTGCTCCTCCTTCCTCGTCGCTTCCGGCAATTGCGCCATCTACTATCCCTGAAATGTAAGATGAGCTTCAGATTACCACCATACCCCTTAGCGATAAGAAGAATTTTATCGAATGGGTGCACTTGGTGCGTCATGTCCTCCAGACCAAAGAGCTTTGTCATCATCTCTCTTTGGCACCACCTACTGAGCCCACCGAGCAATGAATCTGCGATGATGGGCGCGTCCAATCGTGGATTCTTAATTCTATGGACACGGAATTATATCGTATGTCCATGTATCATGAGACGGCCAAAGCCATGTGGGATGAACTTTACTCCCTTTATTCTGGCAAGGACATTCTGCAACACCTGTTCGACATTTTCACGAACCTCCAGTCTCTTGAACCAGGGGTGGATGGAGACTTGACCTCCTTTGTTGCGAGGTCCAAAACTCTTGTCGAGGCCTGGATTCAACATCAGCCTCCCACATTGGATCTCGCTGCCCAATGTGCTCAGAAAGAAGCTGTTGACATTGCCATGATGATGACCCGAGTCCCTCCACATCTCCACAACGTTCGGGCTAATATCCTTTCTTCCTCCACCATTCCCTCGCTCTCAGATGTGTGCTCCATGCTTTTGAAGGTGACACCCCCGATGCTCTTGGGACCGTCTCTCTGACCTTATCCAATAATCTTCTGAAGCTCGCCCCAACCCTTCGCCGGCTTGTGGGGGTCGCATCGGCTCTCGGGGCAGGGGTCGCGACAGTTGGAATCGCTCTAAGGGGACCGTCACTCGTATTTCTACTTATTGTGACTGGGGTGGCCAGCTTGAGGCCACTTATTATCGTAAGCGTGGTGTGCCTTAACAACAACATGCCTCCATTGCGGTCGATGCTCCTTCTACCACCCGCACAGACATTGATACCTTGCGCACACAACTCCAACTTCTTTAGGAGTTGATCAGCCGCTCTTCTGGCTTTGTTGCGTTCATCTCTAATGAAGGTATCTTCTATTTTCCCATAGTCCTACTTGGATTGTGGACTTTGGGGCCACAAATCATATTACTCTACATTAGTCTCCTTAGTACTTGAACTCTGCTTGTCCTAAGTTCATCACGGTGGCCAATGACGACACTGCCACAGTTTACGGATCTGGAGATGTGCCCCAGACTTCAACTCTCTCTCTTCGCTCGGTTTTTCATGTTTCAGACTCTCATTTTAACCTTCTTTCTGTCAGTCATCTTACTCAAGACCTTGATTGCTCTGTAATTTTTTCTCCCTCTTCCTTTGTTGTGCAGGATCGCCGGACACAAAATATCATTGGTAGAAGACGTCTGTCTAACGGTCTCTACACTCTGGACGTTTCCCCCACTGCTCTCTTCTCGGTTACTTTTGTTGATAGATATCGACATTTTGGGCATGCTCCTCTCTCGATTCTCAAGAAAGCTCTTCCTGATCTGCCCCTCACCGACTTCACCTGCGAGTCTTGCATCTACGACAAACCGCATTGTTCTTCTTTTCCCCCTCATTGTACTCGGAGCATCGCTCCTTTTACTTTAGTTCATTCTGATATTTGGGGACCTTATAAAACAATAAGTGTTTCTGGTTATCGTTATTTTCTTACTTTTATTGATGATTACTCTTGCATGACCTGGTTGTATTTACTTCGCAATCGCTTTGAGCTATTTCATATGTTTCATGCCTTTCTCGTTGAAATGCGTACACAGTTCTCCAGCTCTATTAAAGGCCTTCAGACCGATAATGCGCGCGAGTATACTAGTAATGTGTTTCAAAATATATGTACTGAGTTCGGTATCATCCATCAAACTTCCTGTGCTTACCCCCCAACAAAATGACATAGTTGAGCGCAAGAATCGTCACCTCCTTGAGGTTGCTTGCTCACTTATGTTTCAAATGCAGGTTCCCAAGCCTTATTGACATTTCGTGGTCTCTATCGTCTGCTACCTCATCAATCACATGTCCTCGTCTATTCTCAACTTTGTGATGCCCTTCAGCCTTCTCTTCCCATCCAAACCGCCCTTTCCCATGACGCCGCACGTTTTTGGTTGTGCCTGCTATGTTCACTGCCTTGGCCCATCTACAGACAAGCTTACTCCCCGAGCTACCAGATGATATATTTTCGTTGGATATTCTCAAACTCAGAAATGTTATGTCTGTTATTCTCCCACTGACCGCTAGCTAGTTACGTCTGCGGATGTGACTTTCCTCGAAGACCAACCATTTTACTCCTCGCTTGCTGCCTCTCCTGCAACTCCTACACTACCACACCCTGCCGTTCCTGTCACCTCTACTGCTCCTCTTCTTCCCACACCAACAACCATACCCTCTAGTCCGCCTCCTCTTCGTGTGTACACTCGTCGTACTCCACGTTCAGATGCTCTGCGACAGCTACCCGCTACTGATGTTGCTCCGCGGTCTGCTAATCCGACACCGTCCTCTACCACTCACCCCTTGTCTAATTATGTTTCATTGCATTGACTGTCTCCGATGCTTCACAAATTTGTGACTTCTTTGTCGTCTATTTTCACCCCTACTTCTCTGCAGGAGGCTCTTCAGCATCCGCGGTGGCGGGCCGCGATGGATGAGGAAATGGTTGCTCTCTTGACCAATCAAACTTGAGACCTTGTCCCTCTTCCTCCTGGACAGACATGTCTGGGTTGTAAGTGGGTCTTTGCCATCAAGCATAGTTCAGATGGGACGGTTGAACGCCTAAAAGCTCGTTTTATGGCCCGTGGTTTTACTCAGTAATATGACCTTGACTATGAGGAGACCTTCTCACCCGTCGCAAAGTTAAATACTGTCCGTGTTTTGATCTCCGCGTCTGTTCATCGTCATTGTCAGTTGCATCAATTGGACATCAAAAATGCCTTTTTGAATGACGATCTTGCTTCCCGGTTTTGAGACCACGGGGGAGTCTCATGTATGTCACCTTATGAAATCTCTCTATGGTCTCAAACAGTCTCCTCGGGCTTGGTTGGACAAGTTTAGTCGGGTTGTTCGTGATGTTGTGTTTACTCGCTGCTCGGCCGACTTCTCTTTGTTC